>JADKXX010002944.1:0-518463 GCA_017310255.1 Butorides virescens | reverse complement strand
TCACACCCTCCCCTCACACCCTCCCCTCACACCCTCCCCTCACACCCCCGCCAGCGGGGACGGGTACAGCGGGTTCGCCTCGGTGTCGGAACCAGGTGCTTTTGGGACCGCCAAAACCCCAGTGACAGGCAATACCAGCGCTTTGCTTTTGAAAGAAACAGCTCTTGTGTCGGTAGCGACTTTGGTGCTGGCGCTGGGTGTTTTCTCCCGTTAAGGGCAGGAAAATTGGTCGTTCGAAACAGGAGAACAGCGCAGGTGAGCCAGGGTGGGTCCGAAACAGGTTTCCATCCCTCTCTTCCCTCTACCTTGTCGTGCCTTTGCTGTGGCACCCGCTCCTGGGAAGCGACTGCGGAGTGGTATGGAGGGAGAGAGGGGGAAAACTCCACCACCACACAGAAGCTGTATTTAAAATATAGTGACTATTTAAATTTGACAGGAAAATCCTCAGCCGTTAGATTTTACCAACGTCTTATGGGGGATTTCTGCTGATATTTTCAGCAAATGACTTGGGAAAATTAATCCTTTAGGGGTTAGAATACTACTGGGGGCTGTTTTCGTAATGTCTTTCTCAGTTACCAGGAAACATATCAGAACAAATGTGAGGTTGCTTGAAGCCTGAGTGTGGAGCCTAAGGTATTCTCGAAACCGAAAATCCATAGTTTCCTATTCCAAATATTGCAGGAAGAATTAACAGGGTTGCAGTCCCTTAGCTGATTTAAAAAAAAAAAAAAAAAAAAAGATATTTTATGGAAAGAAAGGAAAGAAGGAAAAAAAAAGTTCAAATCTTGATGTTGTCCCTGATAACTGTAACAGGGGAAAAAAAAGGTATTTTTTCCATTTCAGCTCCCTAGAGACCTGGGGTAGGTGTTCTCATTGTGAAATGTCTGCCTCAGCTGTGACTTACTGCAGTCCAAAGAGGGTGAAATTCAAAGCCCTGGTCCTGGATGGTTTCATAGAGTAGATTATGGCACTTCTGCTGATTGTTGAGCTTGGACGAGGAATTTGCAAAGCTCCTAATGGTCCATCAGAAATGTAGACGTTCGCTGACCCTGACAACTTACTTGAGGATAAATTTGAGATTCTTCACTCTGAGAACTTCAAGCTACAGCCTAAAGGATTTGCCACATTACCATCTTCTTTTAAAGAGATGGGCGTTTTGACATGGCTTTGATTTATTGTTTTCCACAGTAACTTTTTGATACAAGGCCTTTGAAATCTTGGGGTGAGAGCATTAAAAATGGTTGAAGTAGATGAAGATTTATTAAAATGTGTAGTTTGTTGTATTGATCTGTGGTTTAGCATTTCATCTTTCCAATTCTTTGGATGTCAAAATACACTTACAAATGTAGCATGGGGTTTGTGTCTATTGTATTATTCTCAAGACATGCTTTTTCTTTTAATTGTGATTTTGTTTGTGGGGTCAGAATATCTATACAGAGCCACGTAGCTATTTACCCAGTGAAAAAGGGATTTTCATGTACGATTACCTCCTCTTCATTTGTGCATTTATGAATCCTTTTTTCAGAAATTCTTATATAGCTGCTACTGCTGCTGAAATTGCCATGGTTTTTAAAGAGAATAATGCTTATTGATAGTTCCCACATGCACTGGCAGGCACATCTAAAACCTGTACTTTTGTGTTCACAGCTTGCATAATATAAAATTTAGAGATTGCTTGTCAAACTAAGTGTCAGCTGAGTTTCCTAGGAAACTCACTGAAGATATTTATAAAACTACAGATCAGCTTAATAATAGATATAATAATGTCAGTAGCTCGTGATTTTTTTTTTTTTTTAACTTTATCAGTCCATTTTTCTTTGCTTTAATTTGTTGGCAAACCAAACCGCTGCATTTCCAAACAGAGCAGTGAAGACCTTCCGTCCAATATCCTGGCTAATGTATTTTAAAAAAAAAAAAAAAAAAGTAGTTTGTGTTGTTCCATGTAAGGAAATGTGAAACACCCTACATAAAATTAAGAAGAACCTAAATGTCATACTAATTATCATTCTGAATCCTTTATAAATAAAACCGCAATTGTGAAGTAGAAATATAAATATTGTATGTTACAGTTTTATTTACAGCTGAGTTGAATGCATGAGTTTAAAGTTCATTGCACATGCATGCAAGCAGTTACTGCAGAATTAACATAAATCCTGAGTATGGGTTTCTATAGAAGCTGCATAAATAGAAGACCTGTCAGTATTGTAAAAAGGCATAATTCTGTGAAAATAATTTTATGCCTGAGCGGAAAAAAACAGGATCTACAAAGAGAGAATAAGTGATACTGGTGTCCGTTTTTATTCATTTTTCTGCTATGTGTTTTCCTCATGCTGATTCTTTGAGTGGAGACATGAGCATTGCCACAGCTGGGAGGTATCTTTGTACTTTAAGCACTTTAAAATGAAATTTTAGTCATGTAAATTTAAAATTTGCTGGAGTGTATATTTATATGTGTTTGTATAAAAGAATGTATATTATGCCAGAACATAATTATTAGAGGCATTTAGGATTACTAAAAATTAATGTTCTTTAGAAAACAATTTATAAAAACAATTCATTTTAATACAGCAATGAGAATGAAGTTAGCGTATTTAGTAATGAGTACCGACTCCTTATCTCATCTGGAATCCATTACTTGTACCTACTCTGTACGTTTGCCTGTCAGAGCTATTTTTTTATACTGTGCTAATTAGCCAAGTAAGGAGCTTATAGAAGGATATTCAAGAACTGATTTTCTTTCGAAAAAGGTAAGAGTATAGCTTTTTGTGTTTGGGTGTCTAGAAATCTCACTGCACGCTTAATGTAGTTGCAAAAGAAATCTTAGGAAGCCTGTCCATCACACACTGACAAGGTTAATTTTCTGTAAAGCTACAAAATTAAGCCAAATCCTAATAGTAGTTGCGTGTTGATTTATTGGATGCTAGTGATATCATTGCAGCTTGATACAGCGGAGTGGCAGGTAAAACCTTATAAATCATTGCATTTATTTTAATATAGAGCGCATGTGGTCAGCAACCTTACAAGAATAAAACACTACGGCTGCTATGTCAGGTGATATTTTTTAAGCGCATGATATTTGTTGGAGCTCTCTCTTTTAGCTGCGGTGTTGCAGTTTAGGGTATTTGAAACGGATCCTTTTACCGGGAGGAGGCTGATGATTTCTAAATGGAAGACGACTTGGGCTGATACATAGGACATCTAATTAGGAGACTTATCTCCTTCCCAACCCCGCCATGGATTATTTGTAGTGTAGCTATGCGTTACTCCTATGTTCCATACCATAATTTGCCTGTTTGGAAAAGGCAAATGTTAACAACCAATAACCTTCCTGAAGTGCTTGTCATATAGGTGAGAGAGATGTGAATTGGTTTTAAATACCACCTTTAATAATTTCGGATAAATTCTGCCAACATGACCTTGGTATTGGGGAGCCTCAGAAGGAATACTTCTGCAAGAAAAACACCGATTCACACTGTTTTGTGAGGTTTGTGATGGAGTCGTATTTGTGCGCAAATACTTGCATCTGTCCGCACTCTTAACCAGAGCCCTTTCTGTGTCAGCCGTGGTTGAGGAGCGTTTTCTCCCCTGACTTCTGTTGCATTTATCGATCCTGAGCTGTGCAAACGATTGCACTGCCCACAGCAGTTTTGCTAGCTCTCCCTCAGGCTCCTGCCCATTTTCTGCCGGCTTGTTTAACCTGCTGGCATTGTCACCTTACTGCGCTCAGGATTTACCCCTCTGCTAACCTTTTACCCTGATGAAAAGTGGCTGTTTCTGGGCCCATTGGATAAAACTGTTAAGAAACTGGAAAGAAAACTTTGAAACGGACGTGGAAATACAGGAGTGCTCCTAGGCAAGCCGTGTTAAGGAACATTACTCTATGTTTAGAAGAGATTTAGCTCGGAGGCATTTTTGGTGTGAGCTTTTTTGCCTTCTTTTTTTCATCTCACGTGCTGCAAGCGTGAGATGACAGTTGTGTTGGTGATAGATGCGCCAGTTAAAAATACATCGCTCTGCTCCGGTTAACAGCAGGGGTAACTGAAGTTAAACTTTGCTTAATCAATATTCTCAAGGTGATGAAAATCATCTGACCAAAAGGTTCAGTCCAAATACAGCTGCTTTCTCATGGTGACTGTAACTGACTATACAGATGTACTTTTATATCTTTACATAAGTATGGTGGCTTTTGGCGGGGCAGGAAGTTTTGTAAAAAGGTGATTTTTCTTCAGAGTTTGTTCAGTATAGTTTTGTTATCAGGCACCCATCATGTTGCCCTAAGCAGTGATTTTTTTTTTTTAAAGAATGTGCTTAGCCATCACACTTTGATCACCCAGAAAGAAAAGCTGGGTATTCTAACTGTAGATACTGCATTTTGGTTCCCTGTTATAACAACAGAAGTTCAAAAAGGAAAAATAGTAAAAGTAAATATATATATGCAGCATGTAGATATATTATATACATTATATATATTCAGTTCATATCCATGGGAAAGAAATATGAGAATTACAAACATGTTTTTAGGGGTGTATTTTTTCAACTGGTCAGCATGTGTGACCCCTGTGTTAACAGTGTGTCACACTGTAAGTCAAGAGTTGACTGGTTTTTTGTCTTTCCCACTGCAAGTAAGTAGATTCCACATGCACACACAAGTAAAATTGGGAAAAACTTGCCAGTTGATAACGAAATCTTGATAATATTGTAGCAGGATGAGTCAGCCGGAGGGATATTCACTGCCAAATAACAATGCAGAAATTCCAGAAAGCTTCTAAGTCGTATGGGCAGTCTGGGGAAAATGAGCCAGCTGGGCTCACATGAGATCTAAGAAATGGGTGAAAGTGAGAGAGGAGAACCTGCCCATTTTAGCTATACATATAAAATCACATTTTTATGTCCTTAATACTGTCATTCTAACATGTTCTAGGAGAGAAATAAAGCTTGAGAAGGTTTTTTAAATAATTGGAGAATGTGGTTCCCCCTTTTTTTTCTGATTCCTTTTTCTCTTGCCCTTCCCTGCAGTTACAAGTTTTGCTTTCTACTTCTAATGCTTTAGATACAGTGTTTGAGGGCAGCATGTCAGTCCAAAGCTATTTATATAAATTACAAGCATTTCTGCTAACATTACTGAGGCTGTAATTAACATTATGATAGATTAGCATTATGCTAAATAAAGGCACACCTTCACCCCATTTTCTTTTTTTAAACCCCAAAATTTTTTTTATGTCTAAACAGCCATATGACACATGACTAGTCTTAGAAATTTTTAGTGGACCTCACAAAATTACAACATTTAACTGCATTGGGACCGCTTCTGGGTACTACCTAACGGTAAGTGTAGAAGCACTGTATTGAAACAAAGTCTGGGTAAAAAGTTGTTTGGTTTGGAAAATGTAACCTCAGTCAATACAAGTAAATCCTCGGGCTCATACCTTTACCGTTGGACTTGTGTTTTACTTTGCAGCAGGAGTCTAGACCAGAAAAGGTAGTGAAAAGTGTAATACTAGACAGTATTTTACATATCTTAGTGCATGTTTATTTTTCTTCTAGCTTTTTAGAAAGAATTGACAGCGTCAGCATGGATGACTACACACCCACAGATCAGGTTAGTACAACTAATGGGGTAGGGTCTGAACCAAGACGCCCATTCGTATGAATTCTTCATGTAATTTATTTTAGTCCCAACAGCAGCTGAAGTAGGGCATACCGCAGAACACCAAAATACAGTCTAGCAGTTTAAGTAATGGATATTAAAGAAGAAGAGGCTTTTTGGTGGCACAAACTTGTCTTTTGCTGTTATTATATGTAGATCGGTGATTCCTGTAATACATCTGTTACTTCTTTTTGCTTTCCATTCTGTGTCCCGGAAATAAAGCAAAGGAAACAGAAAACACAAACGTAAAAGCCTACAGTTTCCCTCACCAGCCTTTGCTACACAGAAGCAGTGTTTTATTTCAATGGTGGAGGTGATGGAAACCCAGAGGGGGAGGCTTCCCAGGTCCATCAGACAGGTCCTCCAGAGGCAGAAGCCTGCAGTAGATCTAGTATCCAAATTCAGGGGAGAGCACCAGCGGCAGCAGCAGACCTCGTGGACTTCTCTGCAGGCAAGCAGACACCACCTTTCCAGCCTGTGCCCATCTCCTCTGGGCAGGATAGTTTCTGTTTAAGCCTTACGTGCAGGACAGTACACTTTTTTCCCAGATGTCGTGATACATCTTGATACGAGTGCTCTAATGACAAACGCTTTCAGGAAAGTTAAGGCTGAAGTGGTGCAGCCTCGAAATAGGACAGGGCTTCACTATGGTGCACATCTTCAGCTGCCTTCCCTGAGCTCAGGCTGTGTAGTTTCCTTGGGCAGGCTGTGTCTTCAGCAAACTTATTCTGAGGTGGTTCTTTTTCAGTGCTGGTTATCCTACTGTCATCTAGTAGCCTCAGCCAAGATTGTGGGCCACATCATAAACTCTGTATACAGGTGGCAGAAGAGAATCCCTGCACTGGAAAATTCAGTCTAACCATGCAAGCTGTATAACGAGTGGATGCCCGTAAAAAAAACCACAGTTGCCAAATCTCACTGTACAATCAGGGACTGAAATTCAGAGAAATGAAGTGACTTGCCAGAGATCACACAAGGAAGTATGGGGAGCAGAGCCTGTTCCTTCAGACCTAGTTCAGGTCTATAACCACAAGCCTGTCCAGTTACTCTGACCATGTCCTGAAATAGAAGGCAGGAAAAGGCACTATGTGTTGTATTATAAGGTGAAACTTGTATAGTCAACCCAATATAGGATCAATTATTAAAGCCCTCAAGACATTTTCAGACCAAAGCAGTATCACTGGGATTTACTCTGTCTAGACCTCATGGTCTGATTTTAGCATTGATACCACTCAGCTGGAGAGAGAAGTCAGTGAAGCAAAGCCTCATTTTTGCTTTCATTATTTATGTTAGTGTTGGCCGATTTGTTTCTGGGAGGCCTTTCTGTACCTCAAGCAGTCAATTTATCATCTAGAAATTTTTCCTGATATTTCCTTTGGGAAGAAATGCCCTGTGTCACCAAAGATCAGAACAGGCCCTTGGTATTTGACAGGCAGAAAACTTTTGCTCTGAAGGAGGCATTCTCTTTTGGGTTTTCATCCTGTTACGCTCTATCAGTTGTCCTGCTGAATTAACTGGTAAAAATCACTACTTTCCTCTTTTCCCTTGCTTTTTAAAATTTTTTTTGCACCTTTCCAAAATAATGACTGTGTCCAATAACACATAAATATCAGCAAGTGAAAGAAAATAACAGTAACATATAAAATAACTAAAAAAATTAAATAAGTGGCCTTCAGCTGAGTCCATGTGGCTGTCAAAGCAGCCGAAGTTTGCTGCTACCAGAGTACTTGAAGGAGTAGATGGTAGGGGGAAAAGGCAAGCTGTGCTTGGACTCTGCACCAGTGGCTGCCTCCTTCCCTTCCCGCTTTCACAGCCACTGCATGGCAAGGAGAGCTAAGCTAGACCAAGCGGCCCTTCCCTTGCCCCAGGAAGGGAGCGCTCCCGGGCAGGCAGCCATGCCAAGAGGTGGCTGCTCAGGGAGGTTCATCCCCGTCAGGTAGGCAGCAGCTTTCTCCAGCCTCCAGTTTTGTTCTGCACCCACTGCCCGAGCAGCAGTGCTGGATAGTCAAGGTTAAAAACGCTGCTGGTGATGGCAGTGGCACACAGTGAGCTAGTTGCCTGAGGTATGCATCATAAATTGCTTTTGCATGCTTCCTTCAAGAATCTAGGAAATTATTATTTTTTTAATTATTAAAAGAATGTTATTTAAGTTGTAAAGTATTGCTAGTTTGAAAAATAAGAAAGAAATGCCAGATTTACGTACAATCTAAATTCTGTTCCCCTGTGCTCCGTAATAGAGCTTTAATTATTCAGTCACAAGCTATTATTTCGATAGGATTCCTGTCTCATTCAATACAAAAGAGGGCAGAATTAAGGTTGCCTGGGCAACTGTAAATCTGGAGTTTTCTAACATTTGAATACTTGACTTTACAACATGAATAACATTTTTCTTAGTTTTATGTAACTTCAGAATTCATTATCCACATCGCATACAAAACTGTATGACCATCAATAACAGGTTTCAGTGGGCAGTGAGGAGAATGTCTACAGGGTCTCCTGCTTTCTGAGTGTGTGCAGACCAAATGCATAGATTGTGTTTGTGTATATCTACTGTGTCAGTATGGACAGGTTTACCAACAAGTCTGATTGAACTTCAGTTAAATGGAACATTTAAGGCTTTTCATGGAAAATAATATTCCATGCTTTTAAAAACAAAATGAGGTTAGAAAAAAACCTTGCTAATCAGCTTCTGTGTTCTCATTTCCAGGACCTATTAAGATGCAGAGTCTTGACATCAGGGATTTTTGAAACAAGATTTCAAGTAGATAAAGTAAATTTCCAGTAAGTCTATTAGTAATAATTTATGAATACCGTACTAATTTTTAACAACTTAATTCAGATGTCTTTGCTCATGTATGATTGATACAGTAGGTTTAGGGTGGGACTTGTTTGGGGGTTTTTTGTTTGGTTTGGTTTTTTAGCACTCTTTCCACAGGTCCTAGTAAAATTGCCTCATACTTTGCAAACAGAGCTAATATTAATTATGTGTATTAGTGATGCTCTTTTGTGGGGTTGTCTGTGGCTGTTTTTACTAACTCGTTCGTTGGTATAGCACTGTAAGCTCATAAAATACTTTGGGGGATAAGATCTCACAGAAGTCAGTGGGAACCCTGCCACAAGTCAGACTTTGTACAGTGGGACGAGGAGAGTTAAATGTCTCCCTTCTTCCAAAAGGCTGCAAGCTCTGTGTTTGTCAAAGTTTTACGTTATGTCTCTGTAAAGCACCTGCCATCAGGCTGCCTCTGCTCACCGTTTTTTGCCCAGAAAGGTGGCAGCTCTGATGGGGCAGCACTGCACCCATGTCCTCTCCTCCAGAGACACAGTCCCCCACCACCCTTCAAAATACGCTGAAACCTGTCCTTGTTTATAGTACAGTAGGTCCAACCTTACATGGCACATGCACTTCTGTGGGCTTGAAAGGCCAACACTTGCCCTGGAAAAGAGTATATTTCTCATTTTATGGGGTCTTCTCCTGGCAGAGCGGGGCAGGTGGAGCTGTGCAGCTCTCTGACGTGCAGCACGGCATCAGCAGAGCTCTTGACACGCAGCGTGGCATCAGCAGAGCTCTCTCCCCTTTGGGAAGTATTTTACTGCCTCTGTCCTTGGGGCTGTCAGATTTTCAAACTGAACCCTCATGCTGAATGCTTCGTGTGACTTTCCTAGTGCACATAAGTGATATAACATCCTATGGCTTTTTAACAGCATGTTTGATGTAGGTGGCCAGAGAGATGAGAGAAGAAAATGGATCCAATGCTTTAATGGTAAGTAAAAATACTCCACGCTTTTATTTTGAACTTATTCTCTGAGGTGTGAGCAGCTTAGTATTCATATTCACACATAGTGTGTCACTGATACAGGAGTCCAGTGTTTTAGATATTATTTTCAGGTATTTTTGGCAGTTTAGGAAGTAATGGCAGTGTTACCCTGAGGAATATGTGCTGGGTTAATGGAGGTTTTCTGTTCTCTCTCCTTTCTTTCTTTTGTATGCTCTGGCCAGATGTCACAGCTATCATCTTCGTTGTGGCTTGCAGCAGCTACAACATGGTAATAAGGGAAGACAATAACACAAACAGACTACGGGAATCCTTGGACCTTTTCAAAAGTATCTGGAATAATAGGTAAAACATACCTCATTTCCCACCCACCCTCCCCAATTTAGCTACAGTTCCACTCCTTACAAAATAGGACTCCCCTTACTGTATGCTCATATTGCTTATTCAGAAAGTGTCCAGGTGAGGCCAGGTTGCAGGGTGCCCCCATGGTGTGTACCCCCTCCCAGCAGGGGCCGTGGCACAGGGACAAGTGCACGCATCGTTTCGCCACTGCTGCCAAAATGATGCACGGCGTGGGGACAGCTTGGGAAGGGCAAGCTCCCTGTGCCAGCTGCCACGAGGGAAGTAGGGGAGACCCCTTCCTGGCGTCACTGTGCGGCATGGCCGAGACTGAGAGCATCCTCCAAATTACATTTTGTCTCCTCCTCAAATGCAGCAGCAGGAGCAGCTAGCTGTTGGCGTTGCATTTGATTCACCGGCTGGCGCTGCACTCGTTACCCGCGTGGGCAGCCGCTCTCGTAAGACTCGTCTCTGAGAGCGCACAGTTTCTCTGCCTTGTGGGATGATATTTCAGATCTAATCTAATCGTAGCTACCATCAAATTGCCATCCTGCCACAGTGCATATAAATTGTAGATACGCAACCAAATAGCAATCTGAATAGGTTCCTGATAGAGAATAAGTAAAAACAAGACACAAAATATGGTAATGAAGCTTTCAGCACATACCTATGAGGATGCTCTGTGCTGAGAAGTGATTGAGGGTAGAGTGAGGAAAAATGTTAAGCGCAAGTCCCAAAGGCACATTGTCACAGTGATGGCTAGGTATTAATTGGGGAAGAAAAGAGGTTAGTTTCTTTTAATTCATCAGGTGTCATAGAGGCCACCCTAAAAGGTGGGATATCTGTGTGGATGAACAATAGTTAAGACAGAGCAGTTTGAAGGAAGGCTGCTTTCCAGCCTTTTTCTTTTGCTTCAGCAAAACCAAAGTAGACAGTAATGTCTGGTTTTGGACTGTGATGCTTTTAGGAAATGTCATCATCTTCCCAACTCAGTATTGAAAACATAATTTAGAAAACAATATTTGAAGACTGCTCCCTTCAACAATGTCTACTGCAGTTTTTATAAATGTATTTACAGATCCTATAAATATATCCACCAGCACAGGTGTAACCCAATCAAAAAAAAAAATTTAGGTCATCTTCTCTTTCTGTTGAAGCATGTTCCACACTACTTCACATTCTGTCCACACAGGGATAGACAGTAAATTTTCTGTTGAGGTGCTATGTTTTCCTTGATTAACGTGTCAGAGATAACACAAATATTTGGTTTGTTTTTGACAGGTGGTTACGGACCATTTCTATCATTTTGTTCTTGAATAAACAGGACATGCTGGCTGAAAAAGTCTTGGCAGGGAAATCAAAAATCGAAGATTACTTTCCTGAATACGCGCATTATACTGTACCTGAGGATGGTAAGGTTTTTCACCACACAGGGATTGGACCTGCTGGTATAGCCAGCCCATGGGTCTTCTCTCTGTCTGTCTCTCACACACAAACACAAATTCACAAGCACACACTGTTCCTTAACACAATTGTTGGTCAGGTAAGCAATGTGCTGGCAGCACATAGTTTGGAGGTAACCCAGTACAGGCAGGGTCTGAATGGGCTCTGGCTGCTTGGGACAGCATGTGGGGACTGCGGGGGGTTGGCTCCAGAGTGCCTGCCTTCCCCTGTTTTGGAGCAACCCACAGCCCCAGGAAAGCAAAGCTGCTGGGCATGCCTCTCCCCTGCCAGATGCTTCTTCCTGGGCCTCCCGCGGTGCTGAACTTTGTTAGGAATTCATTTGACTTATTTTGAGGCCGTTCTGCATCCTCCAACACTGTAAACTTCAGCCTTTACAAGTACTGACAGGCAGCCCAGCAAGGGAACTTTAATGGAGGAAAACCACATCAAGAAGTACGGAGAGAGCTGTGACAATGGAGCAATTAGCATGGTTTCTTGCCATTTTGAGAAGTACAATGATTCCTGCACTGCGATAACATATTGTATAAGTAAGCTGTGGTATTATGCCACTTCTATACCAGGCAGAAGGCTTCCAAATATCTCCTGTCTGTGTCTAGCAGAAGTGGTAAAACTTGCACTTTCTGAGCACTAGCCTCTGCCTTACCCGAGCGATGCCCCTGGTGTAGTGCTTGCAGCCAACCACCACCAACAGCCTAAGTTATAGAAGTGAAGATGGTAATAAGCTATCTTCAGCTGTCATTCAGGTCTGCTAAAGGCTTTCAGAAGAAATCTTCTGTCAGCATCACCCAAATTTCCCTCTCCCAAACACACACCACATAAATACAGAGTTTGGGTAAATTTTCAACATTTTTTTTATAATAAGCCAGTTGTCAGAATAAAGTAGTTTTTGGTATTTCTCAGCAGGATTTCACAGCAGATATCCAGAGTGATCCAGCGTATTCACACACGAAGCAGCTCTCTATTTTTAACCTGTAGTTGTTCATTTATTCTTTAATTTCAGCTGACATTATTTAAGGACGGCAGCACTGAACTCTAAGATGCTGCTGATTGTGCTGTTGCTCTGTGTTTACCCCTAGTGCTACAGATAAGAGTAAAAAAAGTGTTTCCATATTCTGATAAATTCTTCTCTTTACCATATTGTTTAGAAGCATCTGATTTGGTATCTTAGATCAGGAGAAATCACACTGAATGAAAAAGAATAGGTTATCTCTTCACTGTATTGTTTTTTACACTTACAGTAAATATAGTTGTTACATGGCCTAGATAGAAATGACTTCATCTGCCGACAAACAGTACTGACCGAAGAGTCTCCCACTCAGCAAGAATTTAATCTAAGGCCCCTTGGTGGGCAATTTATCTAAGTATTCTGCTGACTTGCAGCTTGGAAATAAAATACATATTTTAAAAGATCTTTTGATGCTATCATTTTTTTCAAGGTAATCTTGGACTAGCCATTTTTAAACCCAAATTCCTGCCTGCAGAAGCTTTATTCAGGAGATGGTGTTCTGCTGCAGAAACTGAACAGCTCAGCTGCTTTTTCTAGTCATGTTTTCTGATAAACATTAAACCCTAACTCCCACTTGTTTTGTGTCTATATGAACAAACTTGTGGATGTGAGTAAGCCTCTTTATGATATGACCAATGACATTGTTGCAACGATTTCAGCGATTTTTCAGGTTCCTAAAATATGTTAAACACATAGTCAATGTTCTACAGTACCCTTCCATTTCAGAATCACCTATCAGGAATGTGGATATTTAACATCTTAATTCCTATATTGAAGGAATACTTACTCCTTATTAAATCTTTTCCTATGAAAAGTAGATGATTGTTTGCATTTCATGGTTTTGATGTCACTTATTTTTAATTGAACAGCAACACCAGATGCAGGAGAAGACCCCAAAGTCACAAGAGCCAAGTTCTTCATCCGGGATGAGTTTTTAGTGAGTAATTTTGATCTTATGTGTGATTCTTATCGTAGGAAATACTGGCAGATGGCATAGTTTATTTAGGGAAAACTGATGGGGTTTTGCAGAAAGCTAGAAGGAGAGGAGAATGTCTGGCAATTCCCTAATTCTTCTCAGCTGCCCATCTTGCAGAACCTTCCCTGGTGCTTGCACATTTTTATGCCCATTTTATGTAAAGTCACCTGCCCTGCAAAGCATCACACAGCAAGTAAGTGCTAGTGCTGAAAACGGTCGTGTGCCTGCCCGCTTGATTCCGGGTTCGGTGTGGGTGCCGGCAGCCCTCGCTCTCTGCGCAGGGGGACAATATCGAGCTCTATTTCCATTGCCAGCGAGTGAGGATTTCTGTGGCTGTCTTTACCTGTAAGATGCTGTTGGCTGTTGCCTTGAATGTTTGTGTATCGATCCAGTCCATGTTTAAGTAAATAAGCTTTCTTTTTTTTTTTATCCTGCATTCCTCCAAGGGCTTTGGCAGTGATGAGCTGGCAAGAGGGAATGAACAAAAAAAGCAGATTTTTATCCTTCAGTAAGATTTCTGTTGTGCCAGTTAGGAGGTTTGCTTCACCCCAGGACTGGTGTCATGGCTCTACTGAGGAAGCATAAGAAAGTTTCCTAGTCTGGTCACAGTTACACTTGCAATTAAGGTTTCCTCCAAAGCTGGAGCTGAAGAGGTGTGTCTGTATTCCAGATACAAGCAGTTATCAGGCACATGATCACAGCCCAGCACTGCTATCTGAAACAGAGGGCTTAATCCAATATCACCTACGGCTTCACTCATATCAAGTTGTTCCCAAAGTGTGAAGCAGCAACGGAGACCAGAACCAAAGCTCACCCATCTTGCCCTACTGGTAGAAACTGTATGGGGGTGTTTGAGAGAACAAATTTAATCATTACAATTAAGAAGTTTGAAGTCCTCATGCATTTACAAGTATTGTTAGGATTTACAGCTGTTGATGTGACAAGAAAGAAAGAAGCAATTAACTGTGTTCACACTTTGGGGATTTCCATTCACTGCCTTAACCTTCCGGATTCTGAGGAAAATTGTCAGATTGAGCTGTGTTAACATAAGAGTTACAAAAAAAAAACCCACCTCAAGCCAAATCTCTCTTGTGGTAATGCTGAAATGCTATGAAGCAGGTGACGGTATCCAGTTTGGAAGGAGGGTCCAAGAGAACCAAATTATGGGGAAAGTAGGGTGAAACTCCCCATCTTTATCTATTTTCATTGCTTAAAAAAAAACACATCAAGGGCGAGGTCCTTACCTGCTGTGACTCACTGGCATTACAGAATGAGGCCACCTACAAAGCGGGTGGGGAGGGGAGAGGGCATAGGCATTGCAACCATATAAAAAATCACTGTGTGGAGGAGAAGCATTTGGGCTGGGGTCAGCACCTGCCAGCCACCAGGCAGTCCCCAGGGCTCAGACCTGGGGCCAAAATGGGGATGAAACAGCTTTCCCTTGTCCCCCCACAGCTGCCACAGGCCTGGCAGAGCACATGTCCTCCATAAGCAGCGTTTGTGTGTCTCTCTCCTGGGTTTGTGCTTGTTTTCTCAGCATAAAGAAGCAGAGGGATGTAGTCATTTGAGCAGTCACTTCAAACTCTTCAGCTGTTTGAAATGGAAGTCTTGCAGCCAAGGTGTTTCTGTGCCCAGAAATGGTCTGACCAGCCTGCGTGTGCCCCGAGTAATGGAGGCCATGCATGGGCCCGGCGAGGAGGGCGAAGGCTGAGTAGAAACAGCGACTTCCAGTTTCATGGGGTCAGGCACAAAAGGCTGAGGCTTCAGAGAGGAAGGGACAAAGGGGACAGGAGAAATAAGCTCAGCATACAGACTGTGGAGGGGTCTGATGTCCTTAGCCAGGTGCAAGGAAGAAGAGATGTGTATTTTCTGCCTCCAGCCTCTTGGCTCTGCTTTATAAGTTTCTTTCCAAATCTCTTAATTTCTGACCTTTTCCCTTGTCCCTCTCTGTTAAATTTTCAGACACAATTCAGAGAGATCTGGTTTTATTAATTTGTAAGTTTTATTGAGATCTTTATCACAGTAGTGGGTCTGCATAAGGCATGGATATGTGTGAAAGTCACCACCATGGTGCTGCACCCCTTAAAACTCTACTTAGCTGTAGGCACCGGTACTGGCAAATTTAAAGCATGTAATTGGAAGAATTTTAGAAGAAGGTTAAATATAAACACGCTTCCGACAACTGTTGCTACACAGTAGTATATGAGTATTAGGAAGGCAAAATACATCGGCTCCTGATTTCAGAATTGGTGCAGGGGCCTGTGGCCTCCAGAGGCTTGGGCAGCAGGCCTGGCTGCTCGGCACCGTTGGCTTTTAACAGGGGGAGTGGTGGGCGAGGGCTGGCAGGACACAAGGCTGGGCTGGGGAGGGCATGTCCCATTCCTGGAAAGATAACTTGTAGGAAATGCTTTTTTTGGCACAGGCACGTCCTTTCTCCTCCCAGGCTCTTCACAGAGGCAGCGTGCTCATGCGCTCCTTGTTTAGGCTACTCCCCAGCCCCATTTTGGTGTTTTGTACACAGGGCTTTCCAGCTGCTGATGTTTTGTTTTAATACACCCCCAGTGTATTGGTAACCCCTGAAAAGCAGTGGCATGGCCCCTCAGGTTGGTGCTGGTTTTTAAAAATCTGAAGCTTGGAGGTGGAGGAGCTGCTGCTCAAACACACAAGCAGTGCGTTTGGCTCCTCACAGAAAACTGTTACCTCCGACTCCCGCAGTATAGGGATGCCAGTATTAAATATTGCTGCTTGTGTTATAGAAGGTAAATGCTGTCCCAGGGGATGAGTTCTTTTCCATTCTGAACCAGTGCTAAGTAACACACTACTGTTCAGAATGACTTCTGAGCATGGGTGAAAATACTGCATTTGTCCTAAAATGAGAGAACTACAGAGCTGTCGGGGGACAAAAAAACCTTAACGTTTTGAAGATACATCCTCTGACATGTGTTATATGTAACCAGGTATCGGGCAGCTTACTGCCATAGACGTTACTGGAATGACATGTGAATGACATGTGCATGACAAACACAAACGAACACTTAGTTAAAGGACACTTTCTTTACTGAAACACAAGAAAAAGATTGAACCTTGGGTCGGCAGGGTGGTGTGTTCTCTACTACCCACGTCTGGGTGGCACTGAAAGCGTTTGTACATTGTCCCTCACTGACATGTAGTCCTAGAAAAGAGCACGTTGGAGTGGGAGTCTGATCCCCCTCCCGCTTCCTTGCAGTAGGTAACTGCTGTGCGCAGACCATGCGGAGATGTTAACGCGCTCGTTAACAGCGCGCGGGGAGCGTGCCGCTCGGGGGAAGCGTGCTGGAGGGGGTGAGGGGGTGAGGGTGAGCGTGGCAATAGCAGCTGGAGGCGGCACATACGGGTGCAGGTCTCGAACCATGCAGAGGAAAAGAGCCATAGATCCCTGCAACAGGCCAGGGCCAAACTTCAGAGGCTTGCAAGCTAGGATTGAAGAAGTGCAGCAGTGTGTGGAAGGCAGGCTGGACCATCATTTGGGGGGCATCTTTTTTTCTCCAAGGGAAAAAAAAAGTTCAGTAACTGGTCTCTCCTTGCTGCATCAGAGTGGCAGCATTACACCACTGCCATACAGAACAGATCTGCAGGGGGGGAAAAAAAAAAGTAAAGCAGCTATTGTAGCAAAAAAAGAACCTCTATTGCAATTTTTAGTGTTTTTAAAATTGCTACCATTGTGAATGCCTGTGCACACCACTGTCTTTTCAGCCCTTGGGTTCCTAAGGGACTGATTTCCGCCATACTTTACAGGACAAGACTTTCCCAAACCTTTCTGGGAGATTTGGAGGCCTGTATGCTGCAGGCAGACAAATACGATGTACATTTTATTTGAGTTTCAGCGTCTTGCCACCATTGCAGTAATTTGTAAAACTTTTTTTTTTTCTCATTTCATTATTGTTTAGTATACTTCATACTTTAAATATATCTGAACAACTTATAGTGAGCGGCTGGGTGATGCTGTTGCCAACTGGGGTTAAACCACGACACTAGTGTAGCCAGAGAGAGAGAGAACAGTGTCTTTTGTTGTTTAGCAATTATAATTTGTAATAAAGTTCATAAAATATTTATAAAAATTATTAACCCAAGAACTGACCTTCTGCTTTCGTGACATTCCGTATATATTCTTCAAGATAATGATCTAGAATGGATTTATATTTACCAGTCCTATAGTAGTACAGAAGAAAATTATGATTTTATTATTTTTTTAATATTTGTTAAGATTCTGGGGAATCTTAACACGATAACCATGGGTGAAGCGATGCCGGAGCTCAAGTTAGCAACCTAAGAAGTTGTGGCATAGCCTTGCAAAAATTTATTCTGCGTGGCCTGACATTTACTGGATTTGCACTTGTTTTATTACACTACGGGGACCCGCCCACTCCAGCGGTAATGCCACCGTGTTCTGGTCCCAGTAGCGACACCAGCTCTTCGGGCGGGCGGGCGGGCACGCCGAGTGAGGGCAGCGTCACCACTGAGAGGTTTTCGGTTTTGTGCTGCTGATTTAAAACAAGAGTTCAAAAGTTTGCCACATGATGGCACCAAAAAAGAAGAAAAAAACCCCCAATAATAATAATCCTGGGATGGCTGCGTGGCAGACTGCAGTGCTGTCAGCAGCACGGATTAGCTGCACGGCAACGGGCAGGTTGTAGCAGCTTGTGCAAATGATGATAGCGTCAGTGGCTCTTACTTAGTAGTAATCTACTGACCCCATACTACTAGCCGTAGCTTTTTTTTAGCTTTGTTTTAAATTTGTGATTCACACTGCACCAAACCACAGACCTCCCTTCTTTTTATTTACTGACATTAATGATCTCTATGCAGAATTGCCCAGGTCTCTTGGCACTCCGTATAGACTGCTGAGGTGTGAATCGTCTCGTGGCACGGCGCCTGACCCTCCTTTTCCTCTCTCTTTCCGCAGAGGATAAGTACGGCGAGCGGAGACGGCAGGCATTACTGCTACCCACACTTTACGTGTGCAGTGGACACAGAAAATATCCGCAGAGTGTTCAACGACTGTCGAGACATCATTCAAAGGATGCATCTCCGCCAGTACGAACTCTTGTGAGGGGGCGCACCGTGGAACCTGTGGTTTTAAATTCTTTGCTCCTTACTCTTTCTCTTGATACTACCCCACACAGGGTGGAGGAATATACTATAGAAATGTCAGTCTCTTCACTTTGTTTACTTTAATTATTTAACCTTAAAGCTGATTTGAAGCAAGTTTGGGTTGTTTTTCCTTCATGCTTTTTGGGACTATTTTTGTGCTTTATTTTGACATGCCACTTCTTCGTCATTCCACTAAGCCCTTCGGCTACCTCTGTTCCCTTAGGTTTTGTTTTTTTTAGCTGAACGTGACCTGCTAAATTTTTTCCAGTAGGTTAACGTCAGTTCAAACTGGTATGTCAGCTGGATGACACTAAAAGTCACACCTATCCCTCTGTGCGGGTTTCCTTTTTAACATGACATTGAAGAGTACTTGATGGGTGAAAAAAAAAAAGATTAATGCACTTTGTATCAGGTTATTAAATACTGTTGAGGAAGTAGACACACAATGTAGCAGCACCACAATATTTATTACTCTGTCACAGTTTTTAGCATTTCTGAGTTGCAGGTCAACTGATAAAGTGACCTCCTCTTTTAAGCCGTTACTGGCACAGGAAGTAGAGTAGATAATGAGAGGAACCGTGAAGACAAAGCAATTTTTCTGGGGTTTTGGAGCCAAGTGTCTCTGCACACCTCAGGCATTTGAATTACAGCTACTTTTCAGCCTGTTGCATCTGGGCAGAAACTTTACCACCCTCACTTACGTTATTTGTGCTGTCCACAAATGATCCTTTGAGTTCAGATCATTCTTGGACAACAGTCCTCTCCCTATATATATTTTTTTGTTTTACTGCTGGTTTATTATATTGTACAGACTGTAAAATGTAATATTATTTTGTACAACTTTATTGAAGAAAAATACTTGTAGAAGATCTTTGTGCCTTGATTATGGCTGTACCTGTAAAATGAGCTAAGATGTAAGTATGTTTTTGATTGCGCTGTACAGCTTGATGTCAACCTTACCTGCAGCAGTGACTGGAGGTAAGAACTTTATCTGTAGAGTTTAGGGGTTTTTTTCTGGTTTATATAAAAATGCTCTTTAGTATAAAAATTATAAATTATGCAAATTAACCACTTACCTTTCCAAGTAAGGTATTACAGTCACCGGATGTTGCAGCAAACATGCCTTTCTCTTTTGAAGTCTCAGCTTTAAAACATTGGAATTCATTCAAGTGTCCAAATTGCAACCTGGTGTTGTTTCAATGGGAACCAAGGATTTTTTTTTTTTTTTCCTTTATATTTAGAAGATATGTTTGGTAATTCTTTGGTCATTCATAGAACTTCACAATTGCACAGACCGATTGTGAATGTGTAAAGCACCATTATATAGAGCTCTTCAATCTTTGTACCAACAGCGGCTTTCATTGTGCAAGTAAATAGCGAGAAAGAAGAAAAAAAAAACAAAACCCACAAAAAAAGGTGTATAAACCCTTGTGTCTGGCCTAAGAGAATTACAAGATGACATTTTTATTTCTCTTTTAATAAAGAGACACATTAGAAAATTGTTTTATTTTAAATATTATAGAATCAAAACGTGTGAATATTTCTCAAACTTGAATAATTTATGCAAACGACATTCTCAAAACAAGTTGTGGTACAGTACAATATATAAAAAGCAAGAATTGCTGTAGCAATAAGGCATGTCCTTTTTAGTAACTATAACACTGCTTTATATTTTATACATAGGTGTTTTATGTCTGTGACTATATACTTTTCCTGTGTCCAAGATAACCTGTACAAATGTCTAAAATTACAGTTGCAATAACAGAAACCTAGAGAAGTGTTAGACTACATTACTTTATAGAGTGTTTTACCACACTTTGGACCATCCCCCCCACTTCATTTTAATTTAGGGAGAGAGAAAGAGCTAACGCGTTCCCCCCACAGCGGCATACAAGTCAGCAGGTTTGATTAACGTTTTTTACCACAAGCATCGTTGTTAGGTATAAGCCCTGACCAGTCACCTTTTTAAATTCAGACCACAGATGAATTGAGGACTTGTTCCTATTTGACGGTGAACAATGCCATTTTAGATACTATACTATGACCGTTTCCTCTTCCCCGAAACGTGTATACATCAATAGCTGTACATTCAATTTGCTCATCAGATATTTCCCAGAAAGCGAAAGGCTGGGTGGGCTAAACAATATACCATATGCCCAAACGTAAAGATTCTCTCACTTCCCATGCCAAAGAAAGTAATACAGCGAATAGCAAAAGATAGTTGGGGTTTTTTTTAAAACCACCCCCCACACTCACCCGGGTGTTCAGGCTGGAGGGCCCAGCCTCTGCAGGAATGGCAGCAGGAGCGCTGGTCCTGGTGTGAAATAGTCCCTCTGGTTTTTCTGGGGCGGGTGGGGTGAAGCGGTAGGTTTGTCGCCTCTTCCCTCCTCCGCGGCACGCGAAGACGCTGAGCTCAGGCCTTGCCTCCTCCGCGCTGCCCTCCAGGCAGGGGCCTGCGGCCCGGCCCTGCCCTGCAGCCCGGCCCTGCCCTGCCCTGCAGCCCGGCTGGCGGCCGCTGCCTCACCCCCGGCAGAGCTAGCGCAGGGCCAGAGCGACTCTGCAGTAAAGTTACCAGAACTTGGTGGCCCCGCTGCAACCTGGAGTAGCACACGCTCCCGTCCCTGCCTGTCTCTAGGCTGAGGGCCAAGGCGTAGGCTGATGTTACTGCAGCTGTATTTGACCTTCCTTCTTGCAGAAGATCGGCAACCGGAGGGCCCCTCACTACGCAGATCTCTGGGATGCAATAGGGCCCTCTTTTTTTAAGCTCATCATAGCACATCTTTTTAAAACTAGCAGCTTGCGGTGTCGCCCTAATTTTCTTTTAAGCAGGTTTCAAGTGCGTATCGGCAAACTGGATCCACGAGCTCCTTCCCCTTGTTGTCCGGTAGATGGTATAACTGCAAATTGCAGCCAGCTAACAATTTAATGTGTCGGGAACTGGAAGATTGCTTGTCCCAAACCACAGTCCCTTACGTCTGGCATCCTAAAAAGGTTACGGGAATCCGCATCTCTCAGTGCTGATGTATCTCATTTCTGCCTGACCCTAACACACAGAAGTATGACATTAGAAGGGCCACGCAGCAATAAAACAGAGAAACGTTTCCAGTTTGCAGGACTGAGCCTCCACCGGGGTAAGACACTAGCGCAGAGAAGTGATGAGGCTATAGGATTTACATAATGTACAGTTACACTTTTAATATACATATTTGATACAAAAATTATAGCAGGAAAAGGACTCATTTGATTGTAGAATACAGTATTTTTGTACAGCATGAAACGTTCATTTCAGTTAATTATTTATCCTGTAGTAGTCATATCAGCTGTATAGGACTTCTATGGTATGTGTAAATGCAACCTGCCTTCAGACTAGCAATCAAATTAGGTCATTTGCTGGCATGAATATAGTCTGATGTTTGACTGTTCTCAGCTTTGGTATTTCAGTGACTGAATGCAGATGTCTGGCTCTTCATACTGCTTTATGCTTACTGATTAAATGCTGAGCAAAATAAAATGGTGGCGTGAGAAGCTGAAAATGAGCTAGTATCAGGAGTGCAAGCAGAGCCCCTGCTGCACAGTATATAGTAAAGACTCTGCTCTCATACGGAAGGAAGCATTTTTGGAGGGAGAAGTCAGTCGGTGTTATGCTGCCCTGGAAAAGAAATGAAGACTGTCACTTGGCTGTCACAGTGGGCTCTCAATCCGGAGTAACAAACACCACGGCTGTCAGACCTCCGATCTCTAAATTCTGTGTTAGGTGGCAAGGGTTGGGGCCACTTCCCTAGTACCAGTGCCTTCTCCACGGGGCTGAAGAGTCCGTGCCTTGCAGTGCTGGGCACTGACCGGAATATTCGCCAGGCTGACGCTAGCCCAGAGGCCAATCTTCCCCGTATCCCATCTAGCCTAAATAGAGAGCGGGGCTCCTCATCTGACCTGCCTTCAAGAGAAGCCTGACTTGAGCTGCTGTAAATCCACCCGGAAGGAGCCTTCCCAGGCTAACATTCGGTTCTGTGAACGTGCCCCTTCCTCCCCCCAGGTCCTCCCCCTACCCAGTACATGCTGCAAAAAACACGTTGGCTAATCCAAATTGCGAACATGACCGTCAGCGACAAAGAACTCCATTGGGTTTGGGCTTGACTTTGCAGTTCAAATTAAAAGTTTACAAGGGACCGAGGCTGAGTTAAAACGGTAGTGAAGACGATGCGACTTTTAATTAGCCAACCTCTTGTTTTGCAGTGAAGATGCACTGTCTGGCACGTGCAGAGAGCGCGTGTGTGGTTTGAAGGCAGCTACTCTCAGGAATACGGAACAAACGGAACTACTTTCAAGACGAAACATTAACCGTTGCATAAAACAAATTTAGAAGTTCGGGGTTATCTGTGTATTGAGCAGCCTCAATGCAACGGCAGTAAAAATACGTGAAAGTTTCCCCCCAAGGCACAGACTACCCAGTAAGCAGATCGTAGGTTTTGCTTCCTACTCCGCGTTTCTAGGAGCTCCGTTTTATTTTTGAACTGGGAAACGAATCGATTTACCTCGTAAGGATACACCGAGCACTGGAACTGCCTGCGGGAGCGTAGCCCACGCACTGTATACAATGTGACTTGGAAACGAGGCGGCAGCCCGTTGGCACGCGACAGACGTCGTCACGGTGCGAAGCGGTTAATGCACAAGTTTGAGAACCACCATCACCGTGCGAGAGTTTGAGGTGGATACGGTCTTGTTTTCACAGTCGGTAAATCAACCAAGCCAAACTAGTCCTTCCACTGTTCAGTGCACAATACTGATTATTTTTACAAGTCAATAGTTTACAATGCACCCTCTTTATAAGAAAATGTTCGATGCTTGTACCCAGATACTAATTAGATCTTTAACAGCATTGCTTTGTACCACACAGAACATGTGGCTCCCACAGATGTGCTTTATAAAGCGGATGCAGTGTACCGAGCGGGCTGGGTGGGTAGGCAATTTTTTTTATTTTTCGTTTTTACAGGTAGAATCAGTTTTAAAATACAGCTGACTGCCATGTTGATTTATTTATGAAAGTTATCTGACAAAAAATAAAAACAAAATTAAAACTTACCATGATGAAACTAGGGTTGTTTCTATTCCTCCAGCTGAATGACGGGACGCTGATTTCTGGAATTTCCCCAGCATGCAGCACTTCACAGGCACTGTGCGTATGCCCACTGAGAATCAAACGGGGATGAAACCACCATATCAGCTAGGACGCAAAGTGGTAAAGCACAAAAATTAAGTCATGACTAAAAAGAAATTGAGCTTAAACCCCCTTTTTTTTCCCCTTCTAACAGAATGAAATGACGGCAAATCTAATGTTCTTAGAAAGTGTTTTGTATAAACTTCTGTTTCCCAATTAAGACGCGTTGCTACTGTAACGTTAATCACACCCATCTGGCCCTCATCCCAAATATGTTTGGGGGCCACACAAATCAGAAGAACAAAGGCATTAGCATGCTGTTGACACCACAGGCAGAAAAACCTTGGCTTTAGGAAAGCAGCGCTTTGCTCTTTTCTAAGGGAGAATCTCACACTGCCCATCTTGAGTGAAGACATTTGCACGGAAGGAAACAAATCCCCACCATCAGATTTTTATGGAATGGTTTGACTTTACGTTTTCTTGTAGTTACTAATTCAGCAGAAGCAGTGCTTTCAAAGTGCTGGGGAACAGTGGCTTCCTGCTAGGTCTGTCAATAAGCTACGCCGTACGTAAAGTACAAAATGCCAAACCGGAGCTTACAGCACTGCACAGGCTTAAGAGCGCCGGGACTTACGGCCTGTACCTGGGAAGCCTGGCAGAACCGCGGCCGCGATCGCCACGATCCTCAGGGGAGCAGCTCTAACAAGCAGCCTCTCAAAGGCCTCATTAAAGCGGGAGCAGCTGTGGTCTGTTCGTCTCGGCCAACATCCTTTCAAAAATTTTTTAGTCTATATCCACCTACACTCGTGCCCCCCTCCCACCCACCCACCCACCAATACTCAAGCTCCTAACATGTCAAACCTTTTGTGATGCCTCTTGAGACAGCACGTCATACTTTTCTTTAAATGGGACGTTCTTCTCCTCTGGAGGGGCAGAGTCTTCGCCGCTGCATTCAGCATCGCTTTTCCGGTAGAGAGGGTAATGCTGGGAGACATTCAAGGCAAGGATGGGTGGTTAACGATCCGGCCGTTCTGGAACAGTAACGAACAGACAAAAACCTCGCCTCGCCCCGCCTCTCACACACCTGTAGAAGGATGGGTTCCGAAGCTGGAAGCTTTTCCACATCACTGCACCTTTTGTTGGAATGACTGGGTTTCTGCGAATAAAATGAACCCATGTGTATTGTCTTCACCTGTGTGTACCACAGGGATGGGGAAGGGAATTAAACACCAGCTAGGTTTTGAGGGGTTGGGGTTTTTTCTGATTTCGTTTTTTTGCAAAAAGCGGTATCGGCTCAGAGCACGGTGCTTAAATACTGTCCCCTGTGCAAACTTTTAAGAGCCTACTGCGGGCAGAAGGGGAAATGCTTTAATTCCCCTTTCTGTGTGTGCTGTAAATAAAGCAACAGCAGAACATCACTGCACAAACAAGGCAAAAGATGATGTAGAGCAGCCCGCAAGAGCGAGCAGTGACAGCCTTGCAATTTTTCCACTGGGAGCCAGTTTCCTGATGGCCTGCCAGGCCGGTCACGCTGCCTACCATGCGGGCAGCCGGCCTGTGAAAAAGGGAAGGGGAAGGAAATGCAAGCAGCAGCTGGATTTGATGACAAAATACTGCAATTGGAACATTACTAGGCTATCAAGACAGGGCTGCAGTAGAATCGGGGAACTAAGTGAATAGGCTAGCTCGGAGGATATAGAACAGAACGATACACATAAATACAAATGCAGGGGTTATTACGTGTCTTAAGTCAAAGGGAGGGTTACAGAACTTCTCCTGCCATGCCTTGGCAGTGCTGACAAGGAAGTTAATGGTATTAACACAGAGCAACACAGTTAATAGTTATGTAAAAATGGGAAGAGGCAAATGAGGAGAAGCAGGCTTTGCTAACAAGTTGCAATACCGACTGGAAGCAGATTTTTTTTCAGGAGAGTCTTGGCTACATCCCAACTATTGCTGCAGTATCAGTCTTCCCCTCGCAGCAGCAGAGTTGCTGGCTGTAGTCAGATCTTTAATAAACTCTTACCTGCTGGGAGCAGTTCAGCCTGTGAGAAAGCGCCACAAGCTTTGCCTCTGAGGTACGGCAGACAGCACAGCCGTCCCCCTCCATGGCGACGCTGTTCACTACAACAAAGCTGGAAAATAGCAGGGAGCGGGCAAAGAGAAGGGAAGTGGGGGGGACAGGAAAACATAGAATCATAGAATGTTTGGGTTGGAAGGGACCACTAGAGGTCATCAAGTCCAACCCCCCTGCAGTGAGCAGGGACACCACTAACTAGATCAGGTTGCTCAGAGCCCCATCCAACCTGGCCTTGAATGTTTCCAGGGATGGGGCCTCCACCACCTCTCTGGGCAACCTGTTCCAGTGTTTTACCACCCTCATTGTAAAGAATTTCTTCCTTATATCTAGCCTAAACCTACCCTGTTTTAGTTTAAAACCATTACCCCTTGTCCTAACACAGCTGGCCCTACTAAAAAGATTTTCCCCATCTTCCACTATTCATGCACGTGTGAGGGATAAACTTCGTTTTATAAAACGCGAGCGTTCCAACATTGGACACAGCTCAGCAAAACAGCAGAACGTGAACAGCTTCCAACATAGCATGCTCCAAATCCTCTTTTGAGTACCCCTACTGTAGCTGTCTCTCTGCCTGGTAGGCTGCTTTATAATCAGTTATTAATTAGGTTGCACAATATACTGCATGCTATGCTTCATCCTTACACATCAAGGTGGTGTGGTTTTTTTTTTATATTATAATGGGTACTTAAAACCGGGATTCTAGGGGAATGGTAGAAGCCCACTAAGCTGAATTTGGAGGGAAAGGAGAACTTGTTTCCCTCCCTACACAGGTTTTAGACCTCAGAGACATAATTTTAAACAATTTATTTTTTTCAGAACAACTGAAAAGCAAAACTGCATTTGGCTGGCTACCCTGAAGAAGCTTAGTTTCATACTTTGTGGCCTCTCACACAAAAGCCAGTATTTTATTTGTTCCAGAAAAAGATTTCCCTGTAGATTTCAAATCAACTTTGAACTTCTGCCACAAGATTCATACCTATTTAGTCACTCATTCAGGACTCAAGAGATACATTCCCAGTTCAATTCAGCACGTTTTACGGACATAAATGAGCCGAATGCCTCCACTTAAGAGATATTGGTCAAAACCAAAAGAAATTCTCTTTTATGAAACTAAGCTGCTTTTATACCATAGATATGTTATAAAACAGTTTATCCAGGAACACTTCATTAGTAACGCAGCTCATTTCAGTTCATGAATATGATACTAGGCGTACAACCTGCAACTGCACGTAAGAATTCTGCTGTGCCGTTTTATCAAAGGGGACACGGAGATATTCCTTAATAGCTGTTTTTTTAAAAAAGCTGAAATATATATATAGAGGACCCCACATCTACACAACAAACAACAGCATTACCCTGAGCGTTCATGAAGCTGACAGGTCTTCCTAAAAAAGGCACACATCATTTCTAGAACTTTTCAGATTATTTTTATTGTTTTCTTGATTAAGGGAACCAGTGTAAACCTGTAGGTTTTGAATTTTACATTTGCACGAGCGGTTATAGCCTGCCGGCATACGTGCCAAATGCAGAGTGGCAGTGGGGCTTCCCTTCACGTATCTGAGGTTCAAATGCCTTTCCACAAACCCACAATTGCTTTCTTTCGCTGGGTTCCTGGGTGGTCTCTACAAGTAACAAAAGGGGACGCGGCAGACAACTGCAGCCACAGACACGCGACTGGGAGAACAAGCCCTGTAGCGAGGTCTGCCCTAAGCCAAAACCAGCTTGTGCCTTGTTACCCCACCCTGTGGAAAAACCGTGAACAAGCAACTGCTGCGTTCCCAAATTCCTCAAACAACAGTTAAGTCCCGCAGACTGAAGAAGTTATTAAAATTAATGAAACTCTTAACTTGTAAGCACGGAGGGGGTTTGTTTGTGTTTCTTTACTGAATCCTATTCTTCTATTACGTTTACAGCCATGGGTCATTACCAGCTGTAAGGAAGTAAAAAGGCAAACCAGAGAATTTGAATCTGACCCCACGGTACTTTTCCATTTAAAAGGAAACTGTTCCAATTCACCTAGCTCAAAGTACAGCTTCCGCTCCACATCAGACTACAGGATTGTACAAAGTGTTTGATCTTTAACGCATTACAAGCTAGACACAAAGTTTAAAAAAAAAAAAAAAAAAAAGGCTGGAAGTTAAGCATTCCCATACTATTTCATTAGAAATTCCACTTCCAATTCTCAGTTTTCATCACTCAGATCTGCTAGCTCAGTAATCACCACTCTAAACATTGAAAAAAAATATATATATACTCACTTTATTCCTTTTCGAGTTATCAGCTTCCCTGAAGTAAAGTTGAAAACCTTTTCAAATCGATTTACCTTGTAAGTCGTCATTCTGTGTCACAGAGCAAAAATACATCTCAGGTAAGAAACCGGCATTGTAAATCATCCGACACACTTGCTTTACCGTTTGTAGACCGTTTGTGCAGCTCGCTGCTCCGTTATCGAGACCACATCACATGGATCCAGCGAACTCACAGGGATGCTCTGAGACCCACCGCGTGCTCTGCCCCTGTCCCCACCACACTGGTGTAAGCAGAGCCATCGGAGCCATCATGCACCACAGCCCAGCGAGGGCACGTACGCTCCTCTGTGCCGAGATAATGGGAGAGGGAACGTGCTCAGACAAGAGGCCCAACGCAAGGAAAAGCAGCATCAAGACTTCTCTGCCAGTGCAGAAAGACCAGCTCTGAACAGCTTCACACATGCTCAGAGAAGCACAAAAGTAGCCAGAAAACTGTTCCAAAATGTATTCTTACGATGCACCGTGCACAGATGGATACAGTGTAAGATCCTGCTCTAATTTCCAATCCCTTCTAATTTGGTCAGGATCAAAAACTTACTGTATAAACACACAAGAGGTCACTCAGATGCAAAACCAGTTACTGTATGCACGCCAATGTTCATTCTTGACACTTGCATGCTCCTTTCACTGACAAGACTTACTCATAATGAAATCCGATGTCATGATTCCCAACAATAACCACTAGCTCAGTAGAAACTGGATACTTAAACATTTTCTGAAATCTCCTGACATCATCTGCCCATGCCTGCATGAAAAAAAATAAATGGAGAAATTCATGCTGTTTGACAGTATCAAAAGGGACCACTAGTACATAATACAGAAGCACACACTCGGCGAGATGTTTACATTTTATAAGTTTTATATGAGGGGGAGAAGTGCCAAGATACTACCAAAAATGAAGAAGAATCACAACATTTCAACTCTTAACTAAAACACCAGAAATTCCACCAGTAGGACAATTACATTAACATTAAACAAGGCCCTGCGTACCTAGTCTGCCGCCTTCTGCCATCCATTTCCTTCAAGAAATCCTCATTTTTTTGAAATAAGACAGCTGTTGATGTCATACCTGAGGTGAGCTCCATTTTCCTTCATCAAAGACATCTCCCAGAATAAAAACCATATCTGGCTGCAGTAACCATAAGGCAGTTTGGAAAGATCTCTCCATCTGCCATTCCCTGAAAGGAAAGTACATACCCCATCATCACTGCCTAACTTCTGGATCCTCCACTCCAAATAACAGCCTGGCAGGAACAGGAAGATGGCTCCTACACACTGAAAGCGCTAATGTGAAATTCAAATTACATACTTAGAAATCATGTTTAAGTAGTACAATAGGTGCATCTTATCTGGTGGGTAATTCCACCACAACGCAGTCGGGACCAACTCGTGCAAGAAGTAATACCAGCTTATTTATTTTTCATTACAATCCCATTAAACAGCAATTAACAGAACAGTGAATTATTGCACATGTTTTACTATGCTATTGTTTCTGCAACAGAAGTTTGTATCGTTCATATGGCAGAATTAGTACTTTCAGCACTCTGCTTTTCCTTCTTTCAGACTCACAGAAGCATGGTTTTGTAGGCATAGGATATCTTTGTTTTTAAATGTGATTTTGCCTCAGATTCTTCTACTACAGAGACTACACTTTCACCAGCTCTCTTATCTCTGCAATTAAAGGACTGAACTATCGGGACATCCAAGTTACCTGGCTCATTTGTAAGGCATTCTATACAAGAGTTACATATATCTGACCCATGGAAAACGCTCAGGCATCTTCACCCACATCCTACCTGAACATTCAAGGCTGCACTGCCCAATCATTAACCCGTCAACACTGGTTTACTGTCCAGCGCAGATCCAGATGGGCAAGTCAGAGGCAGCACGCACGCTTCTTATAAGTACCACAACATAGGTTTTAAACATCTGTCCCATTAGCTACTATTCAAAACTCTAAAACCAGGAACGAGATTATTCCAAAAAATGAATTATTACCTTCTTAGCTTATCGAGCCAATGTCCTTTGATTTCACCAAGTAGGTGAGTATCAGCTAAAATTATGGCCTTGAGGACTGAAGTTGAAGTCTCTTTTTTACCTAGGTGAGCTCCACCTTTCACTTCTGGCCATCGACATTGAAAAATTACCACATAATAAATTAAAAATTCACAAAATATTAACACTGAGCTGACAAAGCACACAAGTTTCAGCAGGAACCAGAGCCTCTTCTTCAGCAGATTCTTCATAGTGGTCGAGCTAGAACTCAGCATCACAGTACCAACAGAAGACTCTTTCCCAATGGCTCAGTTCTCTGCTCTCAGGTAAAAATGGTAGGGGCTAGTCAAAGGATTGCCTTGGGCTTCATATTGGTACAAAATCCCTGTGGAGAAAATACAAAATAAAATATTCATTAAGCCTGCATTCCCTGTGAAAAGCTACCATGTAAAGCCTACAGAGTTAGCTTCTTGTCACCCTGAAAGATGTGGAAATATGTTAATTGGCCTAAAAAGAAAGCTTGGGTCATCTCCTTCAGGCACACAGACGGCCATGTTGCTGAGCATAGAACTGTGCTCTCTCCTACCAGGACCAAGGCAACTGGTTTGAAGCCAGCCAGGATCTTGGTGTATGATGCTTTTTTTTAAAACTATACAGTGAAAACACTGAGAGTAGGGGTCAAAGGTAGGTAAAGACAGAGCTTAGCTTGAACAGGAGCAAAATAAAAAAAAAAAAAAAACAACAAAAAACAAACACACCACACCACAAACATTAGGATCCATACTATCCTGACCACTGCAATGCCACGTGCAACCACTTTCTGGCACAAGTCACTTAACATGAGTACACCAAATCAATGCAATTACCACCTTTAATATGGCTTGGTATAATAATCTCCAAGAACCAAAAGCAATTTACTATCCCAGAACAAGTTTACCAGAGCTTTCCAGGAACGCAGGCACAGATACACAACTAGTTAACACTGCTTCATTTCTGACAAGGGGAAAACAAGCAACATCTAAGACTCGGAAACAGAAACTGTGCTACAGCTGAAGAGAAATGTGGGAAAATGAGCCTAAGGTGGTAAGCTTACTGTATTTACTGGTTTCTTCCACCCTGGATAGTTTGCAACCCAAACAGAGAACTTACCCCTTTTGAAACTACAATATTATTTTCTGCCATTTTAAAAGCTAATCCAAAACAAATGTCTTCACTCTGATAAGCCACAATTGTAACAGGGCCCATTGATTCCCTCTACAACTGCATGAAAGGAGGTTGTAGCGAGGTGGGGGTCTGTCTCTTCTCCCTAGTAACAGTCCATAGGACAAGAGGAAATGGCCTCAAGTTGCGCCAGGGTAGGTTTAGGTTGGACATTAGGAAAAATTTTTTCACTAAAAGTGTTTTTAAGCATTGAAACGGGCTGCCCAGGGAAGAGCCCCCATCCCTGGAGGTATTTAAAAGACAGGTAGTCTAAGAAGTGCTTAGGGACATGGTTTAGTGGTGGAATGGCAGTGTTAGGTTAAGGATGCTTGGACTTGATGATCTTAAAGGTCTTTTCCAACCTAAATGATTCTAGGATTGTTTCACTTGTTTACAGGTGTTTAACAGAAACTCATTATTCCTGGTGTAAAGAGGAAATACCACACTTTCACAGTTCTGTTTCTTCTACAGTCCTTGGCAGAAGTGTCAGTAGTGCCCACAAGAAACAAGTATCCCACCCGAGAGGACAGGGATACCAGCCTTACTTTCAAGTAAAATCACTCAGGTTCCACACATGACCCCTGAGGGTTTTAGTCTGAAGAGCACTGCATGTCTGAAAGACCCACTGCTTAAAGGTAAACAGTGCAGCATGGTCACAGTAAAAGGGAGTGCAGGAGAGCTGTGAAGGTATTTCCTCACATGCTCATGAACAAACTTCTAGAGAAATCCACAGAGAAAAGTCTTATCCGTGCCCAAGAATGGGACTGCAATTTTGCTTTCTACAGTAGAAGAATTCTAACATGGGACTAACATCCAGGATGTTAGCAATTACAGAGCACAGTACTCAGCGATTACCAGTCAACATTAATTTGAATTGACTAAATCTGATTAGAACTGCAAATACTCAGTACCTTTGACTATTTAGACACTAAATATTAGGAATCTTAGGACACAATTACAGAACCACAGAAAACTAGTGGATTTTTTCTAAAATTGTGATCTCAATTACATGCAGAACACAGAACAAAGCTTCAATTGCTTTACTGCCCTATGCCCTGGACTATCTGATCGATGTCTCATGGAAATCGAAAACTGAACATGTGATTTTTATCTTATTTTTCCAACCAAAGCCTCTATTTAATAATAGCCACTTATTTTCAAACACAAGCTTCCCGTGTCACCACTACAAAGTACTTATTCAAGACAAAGAACTGTTAGCCTGCATCATGTAATATTTCTAATATGCATTATTTAACATTAACATGACTAACACTTAATTGCATGCAATTTAGTTGTATCTAAATGTAGTTTAGCAGGAGAAAGTCGCTGGCCACACGTCACAATTTCACAACACGGAAGAACTACATATAAAGGCTGATTAACTTGTTTAATATTAATCTCATCTGCACTTTAACTAGCAACAAAAATCAACAAGATCTCGTTTGTACATCTCGCAACATGGCAAGATAAAAGCAGAAACAGCTGTTCAACAGACACAGCAACAAGGACAAAGGACCGGTCAATTCTTAACTAAGCACACAAATTCATATGGCTTTATCCTGCACAAACTGCACCTACCCCAGAATTTGGAAGTAGACTTTGGTAGTCCCAGATAGTCTCCTTTTCCAACAAAAATAGCACCAATTTGAACAGAAAATGCCGGTAAGTTGTTTAACTTGCATTAGGCATGTCAAAAAAAATACTGTAAACCCCAAAACCCTATGACTCCTCTTATTTACAACCTACACAAAGCTTAAAACAAGTAACAGCTGTCATTTTGCTATCAATACCTATGCATTCTCTAGAAGCTTTTCATTACATCATTTTTCACACATCAAATTTCTTCGGAAGGTGTCCAAACAGCTACAGAGCTGCAGCAAAAAGACAGTATTACAGATCAGTGTAAAAGTAAATAAATAAAATCAGATCTTCAGAAGTAAAATGATCCCAACAAATGGCAAAAAAAAAAAACAAACCACAACCAAAACCTGCAGTTTGTAGAAATGAAAAATATCTTCAAGTCAAACCTGCTGTTTCTAAGTCACAAGCAGCAACTGAGACAATCAAAACCACAGAGCCGGTCATTTCTACACATGTTGCCTGTCCCAGCATTTCTGCTGCTAGCTGTTACTGTTTTGGGAGTTGCACCACAGATTTGGACTCCCATCTGCACCCTACATTTCCAGCTTTCCTGATAGTGAAAGAAAAAAGAAAAAAAAAAAAAAAAAATCACAGAAAGTCAGCAATGCAGAATGAGCTGAAAAACAACTCCTGTACTGGCCGACAGAAATCCCTGCCTACCTCACTCTGCCACCTGCCAGCCCACGGCTGCTCACATCGCAGCTGAACAGTTTGCTCAGGACTGTGGCTGCACACCTCTGCACACCAAAGCAAAAGCAGTTTAACCGGAAACTGGGCACGTGCAGGAGTAATCCCAACCTCGCATACGGGTACCCAAGGACTGGAGGAGCCACATCCTCTCACACGTGATGGCAAGGTCAAAAATAATGCTGTCAGACTGCACACACACTGCAAGGTGGAGCTGTGGTTCAGCATGTCACTGTACGACCGCACATTGCTGCTGCTACTCCTCCTCCTCGCATGGCTGATTATTACGATGGGACTAGGGTCTGGTTTCTTACTAGACCTTGAGGATCTCAGTTATGAGAAAAGACTGAAAGATTTCTCACTATTTCTTGTTCTAAGTATATGGGAGCAGCCTGATGCAAAACTGATTTTTAAGAATTTTAAAAGCTCATCATAAAGGTGAGAACAGTATTTTGATCATATTAATTATTTTCAATTGTTTGGGCAGAGAACATACTCTATAATGGAAAACTCTGATCTTCAGTAGCTGGCAAACAGCAAAATTCTGCTACTTGCAACAATTTTGTATTCAGTCAACGTACGCATCCTTTAGGCAGGGGAGAAATAACCTTCAACTTTTCCTCATCTACATCTTTTAAGAGCCATTCTGCATAACAAAACAGTGTATGGATGAGGACAATTATTGATTCATTTAACATCACCAAAGTTTAAATATGCTAGAAGTATAACTTTATACCACAGAACTGTGGAAAAAGAAATGCTCAAGTGACTAGCACAAAAAAAAAAATTTAAAAAAAAAAAAAGTCTGATGCTTTCCTTCCCCCGTGTTCATGTTTATCTTGCTTACTAACAACTATTAGATACATTTTTGCACTTACAATACTTCCATCATACATGTTATTCTTCCTATCCATCAAGTTTACTGGCAACACAGACTTGCATCACGCCTCTTCTCCTTCCCTTTTGCATCTCTCTTCAGAACGTGACCCAGCTTTCATTTACAAGTGAGCCAAGAATAAAACAAGGGAAACCTGATACAACAGTCTGTAGCCAGACCAGGAAGCAAGTAGTTCTGGGGCTTTGCCCTCTCTCTTAATGACTATGTAACTCCAAACACCTCGTATGCTTTAAGGCCAATTTATTTATTAATTTACAACTACATAAAACTGTCCTAACAAAGTGGGATACAAGAGTCCTAATCCTACTCCAGGTCCTATCCCTTATGAGCATGCAAGTATTTTTATTAAGCTAAAGAAGTTGTATTGTGTTATAAGTAAGCTTAGTATTTCTAACCTTGTGACGAAGTTTTCACTCAGTTCTCCCATCACCATGCCACAAAGGTACAGATTTACAACTTCCAGACAAATATAGCTCTATAATGTAACCACGTTAAACTTTTGTGAAATGTAGTTACGAACAAGTTCAGGTCCAAAGCTCGCAAGGTTTCCCTTCTGCAAGGCACGCATCCAACCGGGAGCTGCCTCTTATCATTCCCAGCTCCCTCTCTCTGAAGCAAGGCAACATTTCTACCTTGTGAACTGCGACTCCCCGCACTCCAGTTTCCTTTCAGCACTTCAAATACCAGAGCTCTTCAAATACCTCACTCCTCAACCAAATAAGAGCTTCTGATGAATTCTTGTTTTGACACTGCAAGACAACTCTCTGACCCATCTTTCTGAACACACTCTTTCCAATGCTAAACTCTAAATCCTTCCTTCATCCACAAATTTTAACTTATTGTTGTGATTAAAGAAAAACCTCCAAGTAGGGTTTTAGCATTTTTCTTTTAAGAAATACCTTTGTAATAATTTAATGACAGAATTAATTTCTGTCTGCAATGGCACATCCTTAGGGTTGAAATTCATAAAGACTGCCAAATCTACAGAGCTACTTTGATTTTATATAGTTTACAGAAAAGGATAAATTGGGAGATTCTTCAAATCAAAATACAAAGATTTTATTACATTCCCATAAATACCCACAACCACTCCTGCAATGAATGTATTCTACGAGTGTGAAAGAGAGAGGTTTTGAAGCTTAGTTGAAGTTATACAGACCACAGTTTATTTAAAAACCGCATAAACAAAAATCAAAGGCACAAAACAAAAGCATTTCAGAGCAGCTTGTCATATTGAGATCATATTATTGAATCCATAATATTATCCAAATGTGGTACTACATAAGCCACGGTAGGTTTAAATGTTGCAGTAGTATAAAAATATGTGGAAAATCTACTTGCCATTAAACCAATCAGTAGCTACAAATGTGTTGTAAAAGGAAGCCCATACATTACACTTATTTGTTTCAAGCACTTTTCATACTGATTATTCAGTTTCACAGATTCCTGTACAGCAAGCTTTAGATCTTCTATCTCTTCAAAGAAATCCTAGAAAAACCCAAAAATATTCACCTTAAAGTTTCTTTCAAACACATTCTCAACAAGAGCTAATCAGCATTTCAGTTGTTCCCAAGTTCAAAGACACTTTCTATATTTTCATTAATATATGGTTGAGTTATGCAAACACAGCTACAGCAAGATGCATCAGTCAGCTATAACCTTACATAATAACTTAAAACTTTGCCCTGAACACACAATGCAAGCAGAATTCAAGTTATGCTAGAGCCTGAAATACAGACTAGGGAAGATGAATTAAAAGAAGGAAAAAAACGTTGATTTATCAGAACGCTACAAAACGACAGTACAAAATGACAAGGGAGTAATGTCAAACTCATCTGCGCAAAAAGATAGCTTAAGTGCTGAAGTCAGCCAGTAGCAGGTAACACCCCATTAACTCTGAAGATCTGAAAGTTGCAAGATTATAAAAAAAGGGACAACAAGCAAGGAGAGAGATGAAAGTAAACTGAGGACGATGATGCTAGCATTTGAAGAAGTCAATACCAAAGAGTTCAAGATGGAAAAATGGATACCAGATTCAGACGTAGAAAGACATAAAATTTTTAGACCTTAACTGCTTTGTAAATTGCTAGTATCCATTTAGAACTTTAAGTACAACTACATTTTTTTAACGAATGTCCTACTTCAGAATAGGATCTATTATTTATGACTACACTATGTTAAAAAGTTTAATTTTCATATTCAAAAGGATAAGATTTATGATGCATTAAAGTTGACAGAGCCTAAAATGGGTAACACTGCCCAACAGGTTCAACTGGCTCAGATAAAAGCAATTTACAAGAAAGGAAGGAATGAAAGAGAGCACCATGTAAGGCTACACAGAACGTAAAGAGACAGTCCAATAAGAAAGCTATAAAAAGCAAGTCCTGTTGAACTTACTTAATGTCAGCCTATGTGGTTTCACTCTCTCATATTGATCCTTTTGTAATTATATAATCCTAGAATGCATAACTTAGCAAGTAGTTCTAGCTATACCTAATTCAACTAGGAGATAAATTCAGCTTTGTAGAAATAAACTTCATTCATTAAAAATATTGATGGCCCACAGCTCAAATGGAACTATGCTTTGTTCAGCTCCTGCAACTCAATCTATTGAGCAATTCTGATCCTTTGTAAGTGAAGTCAGAAGTTGCTGGGGAATACAAGGACAGCAAGCAGAGTGTAACTGCCCGAGACTTAATTTCATCAACCTTGGAAAGTCCTATCTACCAGAGGAACACTGTATCTACTTAAATCCATCTATATTTGACATCTTCTCTTGCCTATTCTTCTGACTTTTTTTAATGAACAGCTACATACATCTTAAATAACATACAACGACTTAAAACTACCTAAAAAAGGGTCACCGATAAAAAGCCATAACCATTTATATATTTCTCTTCTATAAGGTGAAACTTTTAGCCACAAGTTGTCCCTAGTTCCCAAACACGGGGATCTATAACTCACGCTGGCTCAATGTTCTACAAGTTTCACAACTAATGAACTATCCCTATGTTTCACTGTTGCCCCTGTAATGAATGTAATATTATTTAGTTTGTGAGAAAGAATGGCAAGATAAGAAAACAGATTCTCAAAAAAAACCACACAAGATTTGAAAAACAAACAAGTTTAAACAAGTTTGTTGCTGAAAATAAAAATCTTAGGTCAGTACATTAAACTGAGTCCTCTATAGCTAGGTAAGATCTCTTCATCTGCTCACATAATTTCAAGAATTACCAAATTTTCACGCTTTTACTTCCTACACCTACCAATCTACCATGAAAACTCCAAAGCCCTCCCCAGTGCCCCCCCCCCAAGCTTAGAGTTCTGTCAGAGCCATAACTTTGATATGCTTAAGTTCAAAAGAACATAGTTCTCCTCTCACGGACATCATGAAGCAATAGAAGTGATCATTCAAAAAAGTATGTTTATTATCTCTGCAAATGTCTGTTCAAAGGAATTAAGACTGTTACCAGCAGTTACAATTTTAATGTCATAACGACCTGAGCCAAACAATCTCTCATGAAAGAAACTAAATTGCCCAAACATTAAAAAAAAAATCCACAAGAAAATCCGCAGCTGTAAAAAAAATTTGCATTATTCTTCTTCCTTAGCCAAGCAGTACTGTAGGACATTAATGTTTCAAGGAGTCATTCATTTCCATTTCTTTCTCAAAATGCTATAAATTGATTTTTTTAATGTATTTTGCTTGATAACAGCATATGTTCAGCCTAAAGACAAGTTTCAGTTCAGGCAGAAAAGTTAGTTTTTCAAAAATCACCTATTCTTAAGCTTTTCCTAAAATAAATTACCTCGTCTAATCCAGCTAATTCATTTTTTAGTGCTCTCCTTTCTGTAGACAGCTTTTCATTTTCTTTCTTCAGCTTTTTAATCTCCTTCAACAATAGCTCTATATTCAAATAAAAAAAAAATCGACTTCAACCATTAGTCAACCTCCTCCTCATATGAATCATATTACAGCTAAAGAGCTGCCTACGTTTTGTGATACTAGAAAATTATGGTTCAGCTTTTTAAAGTACCTTTTTCATAAAGTGATTTATTCTTAAGAATCAGCCCAGCACACTCCCAGGTACTATGAAAGATAACAGGATGTGTCAAATGGATAATCTGAATCTGACAGATTCGTAGAATGTGGGATTATTTTACTTTAAAATCCACAAAACATACATCACATGCCTTGATTACCTTTTTCTGATTTACAAGAGGGTCACGCTAGCCCTTGCTGACAGCCCATTTCCCGAAAATTATGCCTACATTATAGGATCTCTTCAATCTCTTTTTTATGCTTTGAAGTGGAACAGGATTGCACCTTAACTGTGGATTTACTTATGTGAGGAAGAACATGCTCAAACCAGTATTGTCTGGGTTTGCCCCATATTTTAAGGCTAAAACCAGATTCTTTTGGTACCAGTGTCTGAAAACCAAAGGACGGAGCAGCAAACATTATCACTAAGAGATCTGCATAGATACAGCTTACTGGAATAAATAATAAATAGTACTAAATACAGGCATGCACTCCCACCCAGGATTACACCCACACAGCCATTTCAGAAAAAGAGAAAAGCAGAAAACACTTATTTTTATCACAAACAAATGCAGGGCTGGATACATAGATAGGACATGGACTATGGGATGCCATTTTTACATAACAGGTTTTCAAAAATGAAAAACATCTTAGATACTGCTGGTTGAAGTAGAAGAAATAAGCTGGAGTGTGCCTCTGGATCAGAAATCAAATGCTTCCTCTCTGATGGGCAGACTGGAAGGAACATCATCAGAATTAGCCATACCATTACCTAAATATTTACTGCAACAGGATTCCTTCTTTTTAGAAATGTCCCTGTGAGATGTTACTTCTCCCTCTGGGGTTCGACTTCTTTTTCCAGAAATAGCACTTGTTTTCCAAGAAACCTTTTTACGTTCCAGTCGCTCAATTCTTTGCCTCTGCTCTTGAAGATTATGCTCTAGCTCATGAATTTTAATCTGTCAAGAAACTAAATTTTTTTTAAAATGCATCGAACAAAACACAGTTCAACTGAATACAACTGGAAATATATCCTGAATGCAAACCAAGAGCTTTCAATTACGACGTAAAACTGCATTCATCCACAGTGTCTGAAAGGAGAAAAAAAAAATACAGCAAGCGAAGTTTTGCGTACACCAAAAGTGGTTTGAAAAAAATCTGTTACTGAGCACATGCTTGCAGGACAGTATAAATGTACATTGCCAACTTCTAAGAAAAAGTACATATAATCCAAATCATAATGAATATTAATTTACATACAAATGAAGCACATGTTCCAGAGTCCTAGGAGGAAATTAATTAGATCGGTCAGCTGTAATGCTTGATCAATGCCTAAAGAGACCATACCCACTTGAAGCTTCTTTAATGAGGACAGGCTGAGAGAACTGGGTTTGTTCAGCCTTGAAAAAAAGGAGGCTCGGAGGTGATCTCATCACGGTGTACCAGTATTTAAAGGGTGGCTACAAAGAAGATGGAGACTCCCATTTCACAAGGAGTCACATGGAAAAGACAAGGGGTAATGGGTACAAGTTGATCCTGAGAAGATTCCTATTGAACATGAGAGGGAAATTTTTCACAATGAGAACAGTCAGCCATTGGAACGATCTCCCCAGGGGAGTGGTTGACTCTGCCACGCTGGACACTTTCAAGACGCAGCTGGACAGGGTGCTGGGCCATCTTGTTTAGACTGTGCTTATGCCCAGAAAGGTTGGACCAGGTGATCCTTGAGGTGCCTCCCAACCTGGTATTCTATGATTCTGTGAACCACTCCTGGCCACCCAACCCTACCTTTGCTCCAGTTATGATGCTAGTCTCTTTGCAGAGCAAGCCAACAGATCTTGCTACCTAACAGAAGACTATCTGCCTTTGTTTGACTAGCTGACTGCTGATTTCTGAATTAAGTCAGCTCATGACACATACAGAAAAACATCAGGACTGGTGCAAGAGAGGTCGGGAGATGCATGTAGAGTTGGAAGGAGGGGTAGGTAGGTCAGTAAAGAAAAAAGCAAGGAAAGGGGAGACAACTTCAGTTACAGACATACCAGTGACAGAGTTCACTTTCAAAGGGAACTACAGACTACCTTCCATTACCTCAGTGGCATGGGAAACAAAAATAAGTACAAAAACATAGTCTCATTTTACAAGTGTAAGAGTTACTTTTCAGTCTCACTAAAAGCTTATGTTTGGCTATTTGATACCATCTCCTTCAAATTCTACTTACAGTGAGATTTTTAATTGCTTCACTTTGCTCCTGGTTTGTTTTGAGTTCTTTAACGTAACGTTTCTGTAGATCACTATACATCTGAAGTAGTCTAAAACAGAAGAAATGCATAAATTGCAATAAAATATGAAAGCCAACAAAATGTGCATCCTTTACGACAAAAGTATTACAGATGCCCCATAGAGATCACTTGGACTGTAGCTGTACTGTAGACTTGTAACAGAAATATTTAAGATAGGTGTGAATGAAGTATGACCAGCAACACAGAAAGCACCAGAAAAAAACCAGCAAAGTGAGGGTTAAAAGAATGGTCTGTATCGATGGCAAAGAATCCCTTTCACTCAGCCAGACTGAGGACCCTGTTGTTTTTATCCAGCCCACATGGCTGAACCCTGATTAAATCTCAGTACAAATAGTTCGTTGATGGAAGACCTATACACTAGCCACAGGAGGGCGGCAGTGAGTTTGCAGCATGTCACACGTCACATGTATCATCCCTCTTCCCATTAGCACAACAGGAATAGCGAAAGACCACTCCTAAAGGATATAAAAAAAGCTTGTCCAGAAACTAATTTCTGGCCACCAATCAAGAACCCATGATGAGGAGTCATGAGGCGGCATCCCCAGCTCTCCATGTTGCACACAAGCAACCCTGGCCAGACCACTTGGACGCACACACGTCATTACTTCCAAGTATGTGGGTGTGTGGATATGAGTGAATGAAATCTGTAAGAAAGTGAGTATGAGTGGGTAAAATCAACGTAAAATAAGCAGATTTGGGATATTATCTTTCCCTTTGGTAATACCTTGCATTAAGTTCTGCTACACTAATTTCCGACAGTATTTCATAGCGTTCAGTCTACATATATCAGGCCCATAACATAACTGATGAATATGAACAGACATTTTTCCTGTTTTATTAAGAATTCTAGTAAGAGCCAGCATTCATACTAAGTCATGATTACACACCACAAGCAGGATAAGTGATGCTAGTAGAGAACAGCTTTGTAAAATAACACAGAAATAGATGCTGGGAAAAAAGCTAAGTCAGGTTATCTACATGCAACCTAATACACAGCAGGTCCAGCACTACATTCAAAGAATAACTCAGACTTCTTCAACAACCATCTATTTAGGTACTTAATTCAAGCCCAGAGCTAGACACCCAACCTTCCTATGTAGTTCACAAAGACAGTCTGGCAGACTGTAAAGGTATTAAGAATGTAAAAAAAAAAAAAAAAAAAAGCAGGCCTTCTACAGCCACCTAAAGGAAACACTAAAAACAAGGTGCTTGAATCAAGAGCAGTAGGGACTGCCTCTGTCTTTGTAAGATCCACAGCCCATTTCTGCAAGTGGACAAAAAGCAGCCTTTGAAAGAATGGAGCAGCCTATTTTAATATTAAGTCATAGATCAAAATTTTATGTAGCATGCCTAGTTGTTAAAATGTATCAATATACCTTTTCTTGAAACAAAAACTTATCTTTTGTATCAAAAAAGCAGTTACAAGATTTTATTTCTAGCATTAGTTGGCAAACTAGTTTAAGTCGTAACTCACTTCTAAATTCAGTTAGAATCACTTGTGTGGCTTATTTTGAAAGCAGTCGTGGCCTATAAATTTTATATAATATATAAAATTGAGCTATAAAAATTAGCTAAGAAGGCTCCTACAAAATAATAATTCTAGGTTAAAAATCTACAAAAAAGATCACGTGTTTGCACACACGCATCATGGAGCTTCCATAGCTCATTCAAGTCTTCCTCAGTGAAAGATTTGAGAAAGAAATCCATTTTGTTCTTTGTTTGGTGATATTTTCAAGATTAATCTAAGATTTTGTATTTCCTTTTAAAAAGTAAATAAAATTATTTTTCCTTGTTTCAGAGGCTGAAAGCAGCTTCTCTAGCAGCAAACAAAAATCCAGCTGATTTAACCATGAACAACAAATTTTACCCCACAGAGAAGAATGTTTTATTCCGTGAAGAACCAGTTTCCAAGAACTCACCTGACACTGTCACCCTCTAGATTAAGATCCTTGCTGTATCCACCCTTATGCCATACATGGGTTTCTGTTTGAACTTGAACACTTAATTGAAACAAACACAACAGCTTAATAAAATTAGATTTTACAATTTTAATTGGGTCCAACAAAACAACCAAAAAAGGCTAAATTACTTTTCAGTTTGATTTGGCAACAAATGTTTCCATGCAGGATCATAAACGCACCAAATTTAAACCCGAAATTTTTTGCAAACAGATATTTAAATCCTGGCAGGACACTCTTCGAAGCACTAGTGCTATAGTTTTTCAGGTCTGAAGGTCCCGGTTTCCAAACCTTTGAAACAGTACTGATGCAATTTAACCATCTTCCTATTATTTGTGGGCAAAATAGCCTAAAACTCTTTGCAGTCAGACAGGGACAGCATGTTGGCTAAGCAGGGGTACTACTTATTGATATTAAAAATGCTTGAATTACTACAACAATGAATTTTGTCCAAGTTGTCCCAGCTCTCCTTTTGTTCCTTCACACAACTCTGGCATTCGCCATCCCACCACCCTGTTCATAGACAGTCCCTCAAAATATGCAGAGCAGATAAGGCCTAGTTTATCTAAAGAATAACATGGTACAAGTCCCGAAGCATTGCACTTCTTTCGATGCAATAAGTAATGTTTGACAATTCTTACTCTCTGCTTGTGACATAGTCATGCATTAACTGCTGCAGATGCAGTTTGTCTTGGATCTCACCCAGATTCTTTTCCAGATCCTTATTTTTTATGTGTAGTTTTTTCAACTTCTTGACTAACTGTTCATTTTCATCACTGAGCTGAAAAGGAAGAGAATTTAAAAAAGAAAAATCAAGCAACATTTTCAGATCAAGTATTAATTGAACTGATATCATTTCACATCAAAATTGTCTCCAAACAGTTTTGCTATATTTATCTTGAAGTATATAAAGGAAAACATAAGGAAAAGTAATTGGCTTCAAAGTTTATGAAGAATTGACTAAAACACAGTTTCTTTAACATATATATTAAAGGATTCTAATGCAACTTCATGATTCGGTACTGAATGATAAGGCAAAATGGGTTCATATTTTTTAAAAAATTACAAAGGGACAAGACATACAAATTTTCAGTTATACTTCTGAAATCAGAACATCAGCTCTGTAACTAAGCTCCTATTTATTTTTGTCTTAACCTCATCGAAGCTGAAAGACTGAACTACAGCCACAGTAGCAGAATTTTTGCACGCAGGTTTGCTGAACCTCGCCCAGCAGTATATAATCACGCCTTATCACCCAAAATGCACCAAATGCAACTATCATGCCCTCACCCACAGGGTATTACGTAAAACTGATGCTGTCGACCGATACTCAGTCAAGACAAGGAAGATCAGCAACCGTAGGCTGCTGTAGGCGTGAGCTCAGCCCCCGAAGGGAAACGCAAACTCGACCGAGCCCGAGAGTCGCCACCCCCGAGCGTTCCCGGGCGCTCTCTCCAAGCCGGGCCGGGGCGGAAGGGCCTTCCGCGGGGCTCCCAAGAGGCGGGCCGCGCCCCGGACGGATGGGAGGCTACTCCGCGGGCCGGCACCGCCAAGAGCCCCACTCACTTGGAGGCACTTGTGGACGGAGGGCAGGGCCATAGCGCCGGGAGCCCGGGCCGCGGGAGGGACCGGGGCCCGCTCGCGCCCCCTTTCAAACGCACCCGTCGTCCCGGGAGGACCGCGCCGTGGAAGGCCCCCGCCTGGCTGCCCTACCCACTGCCTGCCGCCACCGCCCGCCTCACGGCTCTCGGGCAGGCGCCTTAGCCACCAAAGCCCATCCGGATAGGCTCCGAACAGTCGACGTCATAGGCGAGCGACCGCGCTCCGTCAAGGGACACACATTTCCCCTCCCCCCCCCCGTTGCCAGGGAAACAGCAACAAGCGGAACGCCGGCCGCTCCACCCGGGGCCTGCGGGAACGGAGAGCCGGCGCCGGCCCCTGCGCCGAGCAGGCCTCCTCCCCCCGCTCCCTCCTCACTCGGGCGCGGCGCGACCTGGGTGCGAGGCAGACGGGACCCGGTGCGGCGGGCACTGCCGCGGATGGGAAGGGCTCGCACCAGAGCTGCCCCGGCGCCTTTTGCTTCCCTCGAGGCAGAGATCTCCCTCCCACCCGGCCTGCACCGGACGGTAGCGGAGGGACTCCCGATCCAGCTGTGGGTGTTCTGGAATCAGCTTGACCGTGGCCGTGAATTGAACCTCACGCTCCGGAGCCAGCATAAAAACACCCAGCCTCAGCTTGTTTCTTTTCAATTGTCATCAGTTTTATTTGCAATTTTATTTTCTGCGACTAACACATCCTGAGGGCATAGGACTGAAAACACTGCCAGTTACAGATCTGCATGGACACATTTGCACACACCAAGTTAGGCAGCTCTACAACAGCATACCCTCCATCTCCCACTCCCCTCCCAACAGAAGCCACGGCACAGGCTGTTCAAGTAATATCTGCCAAGGCAGGAGGAAACAGCATGCCTGGTAGTACTGCTACCCAGTTCAGGAGGGTTGTATCCTTGGTATTTGTGGTATTTGGCATTACTACTACTTGCTGGGGTTTGTGTTTTGCAGGTATTTTTGGTAGGCCAGGCTGGAGGGCATACAGGCAGGATGAAAGCATTCTACCCTCAGGACAGACTGGACCTTACAGATAACATACCAACAGAAGGCACTCACCAGCCACGAGAAGATCACCCATCACAATGAGATTCACCCAAAGCAGTGGGTATTGCCTGCTGGTCTCAATAGCCTTTGTTATTGGCAGTTCAAAAGCTTTCCTGTTTCTCTCTCATTCTCTAGGTCTCAAATGGAAGTCTTCCTTTGTTCTTTGCATCTTGTGTCTTTCTATAAAACGTTACCTCTCTTGTTACTTACAGCCCATCACGTGTTCCCATCTTTTTTTTTTTTTTTTTTTGGTGTAAAACCTGCCCCTCCATCTTGACCCTGTAAGCCCACCTGATTGCAGAATTTTTAAGAGGAACCATTCATGCCTGGGAAGAGAGGGGGGAGATGACAGCAGCTCCCTACTGTGGGTCAACAACCTACCTAACACACGGTACAAGAGGCGCCGGTCTCATTAGGCTGCAAGTGGGAGCTGTAAATGCAATCAGATTAGGGGAGGTGGAGTGCACCTCTAGCTCCAGGGCACAACCCCAGCATTTCTCCTTCTCTGCCATCAACCCAGACCAGCCCATCACCCACCTGGACAACCCCTTGCACTTTGCACAGAGGTCACAGTGCAAGGCAAAAGCCACTGTGCTGAGCTGAATGCACAAAAGATCCGAGCTGTGAGGCTGTTAACAATCCGAGAGTGCATGGGAGGGAAGAACATGCCCATGTGCTGTTAAATGCTGCTAGAAATCCCCTCTGGGAAGATTTCTGCACTGGTCTCCTTATTGCAGAAGCAGCCACACAACACTGCTAATTCTTAGGGTCCATGACAAGTCACCTTGCCCTTAAATAGCCTGGCAACAAAATTGCTACTTTAACCAGCAACAAAGCATTGAATACATTAGCAACTGAGAGTTTGTAGCATGAAAACCAGGAAATCGCTTCTTGATAAAATACAGCTGGCTGCAACTAGCTACAGTAGCATTTTTAAAAAAAAAAAAAAAGGTAGGTATAATACCAGCCAGCCCCACAATGGTGCTGCAGGAAAAGGGAGATCCTGTTTTCAGATGGAGTAGCAAGAGTAGCAATATCCTGTTGAAGTAACTGTGTTTGTTTAGTTCAGAAAACAGAGACTGCCAAGAATCATTTTAACTGACTTTGTTGTTATCTATGGTTATTGTAAAGGATGGTAATAATTGTTTCCCATGTCCTCTAGAGGAGGATGAGCAGAAATGGTTACTTTCCAACAGAGATTATTTCAGCTGGATGACAGGGAAAATTTTCTTAATATCAAAAAAGAAAAATACACATAGTTCTCCCTCACTAGACGTTTTAACAAACAGATCAGAGAATGATCAGGCATGACTTTGGATACAGGTATACCCGATATGCACAGCATACAGCAAATAGACAAAAAGATCATTTTAAAGCCCCTTTTAGGCCAACATTTCCATAATTCTATGCTATTAATTTAGAAGAGAACATGCTCTGATATAATAGTAATGCTGATATTTTGCAAAACTTTGTCAAATTACTACTTCAGAAATAATTTTTCAAGTGACAAAAGGGAAGCTGTAGTATAAGACTGTGGTGGACAAAGATCAGCACAGTGGAATCCAGCATGCCCTATATACCAGTATCTCACTGTAGAGAGTACGAGTAGGATAACAATTCTTTCCTCAGTATTGGGAATGTCAGGAGTAGTCATAACTCCTTAATACCATGCAAGGCAAGGCCACTTGAATATTGAGGAATAGTATGTTATAAAGAATGTGCAAGGCTTGCTAGGACTTGCATTCATATGGTACCCAAGTGTTTTGTTTTGTTTTGTTTTTTAAATACTATGGGTGAAGCAGTAAAACAAAAAGCACCGGTGGATAAATTCAGGGCTTCTGCAGAAACTGGAGCAGGCATGGAAAGAGCAGCATTGGGCAGCACTCAGAGAACAACCTAGACAGGTCGGAAGTAGCAGGGAAAACAAGCCCACAATATGTCTTGGGTCACTCTCAGATGTGAAATCTGCAGACCCTGTTTCCCTGGCTCTTCCACAAACACAACTAGTTCTGGTGCTTACCTAGAAGTTGACAATGATGCAGCAGCTATGCACAGTTTTAAGACCTAAATATTTTCAGAACTCAGAAATTGCTACCAGTAGAGTATGATCTCTATTCTACAGGCTGGAAAACAACACACAGAGAAGTTGGGAAATGAGCCAACAGAGCTTTAAAAGGGAAACAAGAATTCCTGATTTCTGACCTAGAAACTGAGCCGTGCAGCCTCCCTCTGTCCTGCTTTTCCATGGCTGGCACGGGTATTGAAGATAGATGGAGGAAGCAGACAACAGCCAGGTTTCTCAGCTATGCAGCTAGACCTGCAAGGAGTTTGTGTAAGATTCAGATTTTATCAAACAAGTGCTGATCCAAATGACACAAAAAAACCCTATTTGTATCTTCAAACTCTTGGAAAAGCTGAAGCTCTTATAGGTTTTATCATGCACATTATGATTAAACATTTTGAAAAGCAGCCATTGGTTTTGAACGACTCCACGTCAAAATGAGCATCCATTCTTCCAAATTAAAGATACTCAATAGATCTGTAAAAATGGCCCAAAGCTGAGTAGCATCAGATTTTGAAGCATCCAAAAATCAAAAGATAATGTTAGCCTGCATGTATATACAAACCACAGTTTACACAAATGATAAAAGACTTTTGTGTACTTGATTAGGAAACGTGATTGCTTTCCAGAGATATTAACAATACATGATTTTTAAAAAACTTCTCTGTGGCAGTAAATGTATGAAATGCCGCTAAGATATTTACTTTCCACTGTAAAAAATTACAGCAGAAACACCGTTACTCAGCTGGTTTGTTGAGCACATGTTTTTTTCCTTGCGTTTTTGTTTCTAACTCAGCTTGGTATGAACAGAGATGCATTTGGAGCACAAGTCTGATGAGGAGCAGCTGAAGGAATGGGGCTTGTTTAGCCTGGAGAAGAGGAGGCTGAGGGGAGACCTCATCACTCTCTACAGCTACCTGAAAGGAGGTGGTAGTGAGGTGGGTGTCAGTCTCTTCTCCCATGTAACAAGCAATAAGACAAGAGGAAACAGCCTCAAGTAGCACCAGGGAAGTGGTTGAGTCACCATCCCTGGTGGTATTCAAAAGATGGGTAGGTAAGGTGCTTAGAGACATGGTTTAGTAGTGGACAGGTACGGTTAAACTTGATGACCTTAAAGGTCTTATCCAACCAAATGATTCTATGATTCTCTGATTTCATGCTGGCACACGACTGAAAATGTCATCGATTTCAGCAGTGCTGAGCCTGCTACTTACTGCCAAACAGCAGGAATGTGGCCTGTAGCACTTTTTTTCAGATACATGTGCACCAAAATCATTGATCTGTGAGAAAAAACATGAACACAGGACTACCTGACGCAACCCTACAATAACACCAAGCATACCCTTTTTTCCACACAGATTAAAGGGCAGTACGTGTCCTTTCAACCTTCAGAGACCTACTACCCTCATGAGATCTTCCAGGAATTAAAATTCTCCTGTGAAAATCTACATGCCTTTGTAAAAAGACATAAAAATTCACCTGCTCCAAATGAATCTCTCTTTTATTTCACCCACCAGCTGTGTCAGCAGTGACTCCTGAGTCCCTTTCAGGGCAGAAGATGGCAAGGCTCATACAGTCTTTCTGCCCATTACGTTCTTTGGCACAAGCAGTGCTGCCAATCTCACAGACAAATGCCAGCTGAAAAATCATGGAACAGTCTCAAACAAAATGGCCAACACAAGAAGGCGGCCCTTTCTCCATCTTATTTTGAGCTTGGGTCAAGGCAGTAATAATCCCACTTGTGTTCAGGAGCCTTCCCTGCAACAGGGAGAAGCAGTCTGGCCTTCCCGAGCCTTGGCATAACCGCAGAGGACAGCTAAATGCAAAAATTCACAGTTCAGTTCAAAACATGAACACTTCCTGCATATCAAGACAAAAAGCACCAAGACCTCAGTGATAGAACAGGTTATTATACGAGTTTGTTGGGACGCAGGAGGGGCATATTATTTTTAGTATTTTCAGTGGATGATGTTCAAAAAACAATACTGGCATGCACGTGGCAGAGACAGTCTGCTGCTTCTCCCTTCAAGGCCAGGGAAGAAGACCTTTATCACATATTATGCTACACCCACAGACATGGTCTAGGAAAAAGAGTAACAGCTTGGGACTGTATTACCTTGTCCACAGAACACCCTCCAGAGAAGAAAAACATCTCTTGGAGAATGAAAGACACTTGCACCTCAGGAAAGCTCTCACAGCCATACCTCCTGGAAGGGAAAATTTCCCAGGATGACAGAGCCAGTCTGAAAACTCCAGAAAACACAGAAGGACTCCATTTTACCAGTAAAGCTGTCTGTCAGACCTTGAATCCAAAAATATTTCTGCATTAACCAAACCCCAGGGTAGATTTGAAGGGAGACTCCTGCACTGCACGTTTGAGACTATCTTTTGGTTAGTTCGTGGCAGAAGGGAAAATGGGGAGGGTGTCCAAGCAGCGATCCCTGGACCTTCTGGACGTAGAGAAGAAAGGGGGTCAGTATATGACTCTGTATGACAGAAAGGGAACACAAGAAACATCCAATACACCACTTAGAACGGCATGTTATGCCATTAATGAGTCATTAGCGAGCATTATGAAAAACGGAGCCAGTGTTAGTAATTCCTGTTTGTCTCTGATGAAGCAGAAGTGGGATCAGCACAGCTCTTCTAGGGAGTCCAGCAAGAAGAGAGAGCATCTCCTTACGATTTACCTTCCTTTCTTGTACACCCAAAAGGCAAAACAAAAATCTGGGCCAAACATCCTCTTTTATCAGCTATAAAATCTCTCACTGCAATGTGAGAGACTACACTGTAGGAGACTACTACACTGTAGTAGTTTGCACAAACAAAAAGCTGGGTTACCTCTTCAAGGCAGACTCAAACTTCATTCCTCATGAGATACTGACAAAAGCTTCAGGGAAAGGGGCTAGAGACAGTAAACAATGATTTTATATGACTAATCCAATATAATCCTATGTCGTGTAAAAAGGCCATCTGCATGGATTCCCACTGAAGGGCTTTAATAACAGCGCAGCAAGCCTCTGGCCGTCATGCTGAGGAAATGCTCTTTTGCACTCAGGCTAATCATTCCAAAAGATTACTTCCTTTTTCTTTTTTTTTCCCCCCCTTTCTGTTTATTAAAGCTGTTAGCCACTAGCTCTCCCATTTAATTCCCTATTAAGAGATTTTAATTCCCTATTAAGAGATCATCCACCAAACCCGTGAAGTGACAAGGATCCGCACTGGAAGACATCTGCGGATTCCACGTCAATGGCTGGCTAGCTACAGAGAGGTCACCCTCCCTCTGCAAAAACTAAACCCATTTTATTGCATCATGGCAGCGTGCAATTACTGTCGAAGAAGGGAATGGCAAGCTGTCGGCTGAGGCATAATTTCAGCTGCAGCAGCTTCCCCTCTGAGCGACCCTGCTTTTTGCACCATGGACCGAACAGACCGCAACAGGGATCTCCAGGTGGCAGGCAGAGCAGCCGTGCCCGTGAACGCTGCACAGCAGTTTAGGACAGGAAGTGAAAGAGACTGCCACCTCCAGCCGAGCCACAGTCAATGAGGGCTTCACACCCTGGCAGAGAAGGAAATCCACGACTACGCTCCCTTTTCTGTTCTGAGGTCAGAGGGAACAGGTTTTCCCCTCTGCTGAGTGTTCATTATCTCAGGGAAGTCTGACCTCCACACAAATCTGATTGGGGCTCAGGCGGATTCAGACAGACGAAGCACCCGAGAAACACCAGTATTTCAGGTTCATCCGGGACGAGCCTATTCCAAGTTGACGAGATTAAACGCGTGGCATGTGTGTAGGTTACAAAAGGCATGTGAGAAGAACTGGCTAGCGTTTGGGGTTATGAAAGATCAGAGGTTACGAAAGACCTTGGCAGTTATGAAAGATGAGCCGAGAGTCTGATCCAGCAAGTCAGAGAGCAGCCTCGACCTGCTCGGAGGTGAACAGACGTTCAAAATCACCCAGCAGCTCACAGAAGGAAGTTCATGCCACCTGGCAGGGTTAGACTAATGAAGGCTTGAAAAAAAAGTCAGAACAGTAATAAGAAAACAATCATCACCGACTAGGAGAATGATGAAGAGAAATATTTCCATCTGTTTATAGGTCTTACAGGCAACCGTATTTTTTGCAGAGTACTAGAAGGGTCTTAAAATGCCAGCTGCAGCCACTGATTTTCTAAGAAGTATTATTTCCTGGCTTTTTAGTTTCATTTTAAATCTTCTACCCGCACATGCCACATAGCTGGAATGAATCTACAAAAACCAATGTTCAGTCAGTCAGTATTCTAGCCTCTCGAGTTCAGCCTTTGGTGATCATTTTACTAATACTCTACCACCAGAACGAAGAGAAGGTTGGGGAAATTTTACTGAGCTAGATGGAGTTGCTTATTTTCAAAGTGCCACTCAGACATCGCTTAGAGAGAGGACATACTCCTGCTTAGCAAAATATTGAGGAGAGCACTTCCCCCCCTTTGCACCAGTATTTCTCTGTGATGATGATTTTCTACAATTACCTTCAGTGAGGATATTTCTGCACCTTGCCTGCTACGCTATCACTCACACCGCCCCGTTTGTAAAACACGAGTTAAACAGACCTTTCAAATGCCCCTGTGGCAGTCTTATCTCAACAAATCTCTGGGCATTGCAGCAGACCTGAGACACAAGGGAGGAAACCATCTGCTCTACATCAGATCAGAAAGTGTAGCCTGTTTAACTGTCAGCCAAGTCAGTAACTAAAATGCTATCTTTCAGGGAAAAACACAGAAAACACGTTTGTTGTGGTCTGAGATGCTTCCTAGAATGCAAAGCCGTGGTTATCTGTGGAGCTTCTTACTTACCAAAGCCACTCACCAGTGTACGCAACCCACCAGTAAATACCTTTACCCATCCGCCCCAGCACAGAAACTCTCTAGGGAAGGTCCCCAAGCCACCTCAAGCTATGCAGAGCATGGCATCAATAAAAAGCAGATTCCTAAAACCTGGAGGAAACTGAGATTAAGGAAGAACCTAGAGCAATTCCGTTCCATGCTATTCCCAATTACGCCACATGTTTGTAGGGTTATTGCGCTTAATGAAACTAATCTTACGTGAGGACAAAGCAGATATGAGGTTGGAGGAAACGAGTGACGTAGAAGCAGAACAGTCAGCAAAAAGATTGACAAATGTTTGGTGAGGATTTCTTCAAGCAAAAATTCATTATTTCATACTTTAAACAAACTTTAAAACCTCAGGTATTAGTCAATTCATCTTCTCAGGGTTTGTTACTGTTTTTTCTGACTCAAAATGGGGACTAGAAAATGTTTTGCTAAGGAGACCGACAGCTTTGCTGTCTTTGTGGTATCCACTGCCACAGTGCAGCTTAGAAATTTAAAGAATGAAGCTGAATTCTTGCACTACAATCCGTGAAGTTTTGCCACTTATCTTAACAGGAAAAGGCCCAAGCCTTTTATTTTTAAAAGTGTCTGTTATTTTTGTGAACTACGTACGGCAGGAGCGTTATGTCCCTCTAATCCCAGTGTCATCTGCGTCCTACAAGATAAACAACTAAATAAAACAGATCTAGAGTTAAGGTCTGTTAGCTTAGATAGAATACCCAAGCCAATTAAACTCAGCCTAGTCCGTAGAATATTAACAATTCATTTTGTGTTCCAGGAAGTGCTGGTGTTATGAAATTTTCTTAGTGCAAATATGGTCACCACTAAAGCATCTCTGTTTCTATCCCTCAAAGGTCACTGAAAACGAAACCTTCGACCACAAAGCGGGTGCTGAAAGACAATAACAGATTTCACAGACTCGATGCATTTAACGCCTTTTTCAAAAAGCTACGCTGACAGACTCAGTCCCTGGACTCCCTTTTGTCCAATCCAACGCCAAGTGTGCATCGGAACAAGTCACTTGGAAAAGCCTCCCTGTGGCAGATGGCATGTATGTTCCCAACACTCGTTTGGTGTTGTAAGTATGACGGACTGGTTGCTCTATTGTGTAAGTACGTATGCCTCCCAGGCCACCCTTTTGCTACAAGGTGGATCTAGAATCAGAATTGCTCGGCTGTCTGCCACTGGTCCCCTGCTCTGCTGGCTCAAATGCACGGTAATTTGGCTTATATGGTTTCTGGAACAGTGGGTTCTTAATTCTCTTCTTCTCATCCTTGACAAATCCAAAATGACACACAAAGACAAGTGAAGAATCTAAAGGGCAATGTATTTGTTACCAGACACTCCAATTCCCACACGCTGACAAGCTGCTGAAATTAAAAACCCGTTGAACTGCCGTGCTACCCCCGGGGCCACTTTTCCCACACTTTTCTCCTTCGTTCTTGAGGCGGCCGATGCTAACCGTCAGCTTTCCACCCCCCCAGAGCCCCGGTAAGGCTGACGGCCGGCCTCCCGTTCCCCGGGACCGCCCTTCGCTCGGACGCACAGGCCGGCCCCGGGCCTCCCGGCCCCGGCTGACAGGCCGCTCCCGCACGCAGCGCTGGGGAGGCGAGGGCAGCGGGACCCCCGAGGGGCTGACGGGACGGCGGGTCGTTATCCCGGGGGAAACAATAACGCCCAGCCCCAGGCTGGAGAAGCCCGGCCCGGCCGTGGGTAACGGCCGCGGCGCCATGTCAGGCGGGGCGGCCGGGCCATGGCCACGGCGATGGCGGCGGCGCGGGGCGGGCCGGGCCGGCGGCCTCCCCGCCACATCCTGCCCTCCGCGGCGCGGCGCGGCCTCGGCGCTCCTCTCCGTGGCACCCCCCGCCTCTCCCGGCCCTTCTCCGCCCCCGGGGCTCACCTAAAGTCAGCGCCCAGCAGCCAGCCGCCGCGCTGCAGCCCGCCTTCCCCATTGACCGCGGCGGCCGCCCTGGCACCTCCCTCCGCCTCGCTCCCCTCGGCGGGGCGGCGCCGGGGCGCGGAGTGACAGCGGCGGCTGCGGCGCACCGGGCGGGCGGGCGGCTGCGTGCGCGCCGGACACCCTCCTCCGCGGCTGCTCCTCGGCGCGGAGCCGGGCCCCCCGCGCCCCCCGGCCCTGCCCCGGGCAGCGGAGCCGCCGCCGCCGCCGCTATGAAGCCGTGCGAGGAGGAGGAAGGGGGGGCGGCGGCGGCCGGCGGCGGCGGCGGGGACCCCTGGAAGGAGTGCGCGGAGGTGGCGGTGCAGCTGGCGCTCCGCGCCGGGCAGGTGAGAGCCGCGCCGCCGCCCTCCCCGCTGCGCTCCGGGACGCTGCCCGGCGGCGGGACGGGGCCGCGGAGGGGCCCGGGAGGGGGCGGGTCGGGCTGCCCCGCCGCTGGAGCATCCTTCTCCCGGGCGGTTGTATCGGGTGCGCTTCTAAATTTAAAAACAAAACAAAAAAAAGAAAAAAGAAAAAAAGAGCCGGGCGTTTTGAGGAAAGGCGGCGTGGGCACTGGGCTGGTGCGGCAGAGCTGAGGAGGAGGAGGGCGGCAGGGCTCGGCCCCCGCTCAGGCGGGCCGCCGCTGGAGCCCTCGGCCGCTTCCCTCTGCAGCGGGAGGGGTGGCGGCAGCGGGGACCCCCTCCCTCGGGGGCCGCTTCAGGTGAAAGCAGATTTATTGTGTGAGTGGCAGTATTTTTATTTAATTAGAAAAAAAAATGTGGAAAGATTTGTCAGCGTGAAGGTGCCATAGTAACTTTTTCAAATATACACCAAGCGTTTATTCTGCTACGGTAATGTTTTGGAGCATGCTGTGATGCTAAGGTTGAATTCATGTGCAGCTGAGGGTTTATGCCATTGTGTGTTTATCCAGAATATTGTTTATTTGCCCATTACAATGCAAGCATTTGTTTTTTTTAGCAGCTTGTGCAGAGAAAAACAGTAGTGTTAGGGAGGTTTTGTCTTCTTGTTATGCCAGTGTCTTCAGAGTGACTGAAATTCACGTGCTGGAGTTAAATCAGCAATGGCTCTGCAAAGATCTATGGTAGCGTATTTAAGATCCGTGTTTCAACACAGCAGAAGGGTCTCAGGAGTAGGACATCCTGGCCCCACTGTGTGCAGCAGCAAAACTTCCACCAGCTCTAACAGAGCCAAGAAGTGGGATCGGCAGATTGTTCAGATGAAAAATATGGTAAAACACAAACCTCAGAAACGTGTATTTCTCTTCTGCTTCCATTCTGCTATATTTTGAAGCACACTTTGTAGCTGTACACTACCATTGAAAGAGTCCCCTTTCCTATCTTGAGTCTGGGACCTGTAACTTTTCCTTACATACGTGTTATTAAACGTATTTTCTCCTTAGTAGAAGACAGACAAAGATGAACATAATGCCAGAGGAGAGGAGAATTGTTTCAATAATACAAGGAATACATGGATAATCCAAATTGGGATGACAGGTCATGCTCTCACAGATTCTCCAAATGGGAGTTTCTCCAGCATGCTAATTCTGCCAGCCATTTCACAAGACAGACTCTCATGACTTTGCTCAGGCTTCCACACCTTGTTTCTCAAAATATCAATTTGTGAAGACAGCCGTAACCATCTCCAGCCATTTCAATCATCCAGAAGATCACAGCTGAGCACCTGGAAGAAATAAACATTCCAGAAGGTTAATCCTTGCATCTTTTTAGTTTGCAGTTTGCCATCACTACCATGCAACTGGCAGGAAATGGCTGGTTCCTTGGCAGGCCAAATTTAAACCAGTCAAGGATGTTGCTTAAGTAGGACTTTGGAACTGAGTAGGGTTTTTATTAACTTTGTTATGTTAAGAAAGGGCTTTAGTCACAAAAACCATCAGAGATCCTTGTGGAAGAAAAGGTGCGGATAGGGCTGTATCTTTTATTTAAATGTCAATCCACTTTCAGCTATTCCCAAAAGAAGCTAGAGAGAAGGACACCAAATGCAGTGTAACACAGGTTTGATGGAACCAGATTTTTGTTGAAAATTGACTGATAAAATTGAGTTTTATTTTATTCACCAAAACCAGTCAATTCCACTGGTCAAGTTCATCTTTTTCTTCTGCCTCTCTTCCCATCCCTCAGACCTCTCCACCTTCACCTCCATCTCCAGAAATCCGCTTGCACTCTCTGTTTCCCCAGATCTGAGTGCTGTCTCCATCCCTGCATGAAGTTTTGCCACTCCAGTCTTTCTTTTAAGGCCCTCCATTTCCCATGTCCATGGCAGGTTAGGAAGGCTTGGAATCATTAGAAAGCGTCTACAAGAGTCTTGGTGCAGAGGCCAACCTGAAGAAAGGCATGCAAGTCAAGATTTTGGATTTCTAGGAGAAGTTAACCAGCAATACAGTTTCCTGGTCTCCCCTTTTGGCTTACATGACAGGTTTATGTTGCATCATGTATCATGAGTATGAGTAAAATATATCTTCTTTCCAAGAGATAGGCATCTGTGCTCTGGAGCAGTTTCTTTTAAATTTAAAAGGTCGATAAAGAAATGATTGCTTGAATATGTGTCAAAAGTGATGTTGCTGGAGTAACTTCTATTCCCAGGTTAAAATCATTGCCTCTCTCGCCTGTCCTGTTACTTAGTTCAATTATTTTTACAAAATATCACAGGCTCTCATTTAATATATACGACTGTTTCATAATGAGAATGGCCATGGTTTTGTAATCTCTGTAACTGACCCGCATTAAAGTTATGTCTAATTCGCTCTATAAGGCCACATATAACTGCACCTTTTCGAACCTCTCTTCTGCTTTTTCTGTGAGTAAACTCTGCTTGCTATGTTCATGAGAGTATGCCTGTTAGCTTAATACGGTTTTTTGCTAAAGAACTTTCCTTTAGCATGACTAGTCTCTGCATCTTTGATGCCATTGAGAGCACTGAGTAGTATTTGCACGGTTCCCTGCAATTACGGTTAGAGAAGCTTCGCCAAAATGAGTTGATGTGCATCCAGGTGCAAACAAGTCTAAGAAACTGAGACCAGAAGATAGCATGTTGAAGTCTGCACAAACTACTTTCTTTTTTTCCCAGAAAATAATTTTATGAGACATAAGAGACCTAGCAAAATCCCACTTAAAAAAAGGCAAAATTTCCACTGGTATTCTAAAAAGCCAAAATTTTTTCCCCCATATTTGCTCCTGGGGAATATTGTTAGGCTATTTTCTATGGAACGTGGACAGATTTTTTTAGCAAAACAGATTGGTATTTCCTAAATTATTTGCAGGTCCTTACACTTTCTATCTAGATGTTGGATTTTACGAGTGAGCAAATATTTCAGGACAATATTGCAAGCAAATCAATCCATCTTGGAGCTCCCAGAAGTGTGTGGTGAATGCAAGCAGCGTGGTGAGATGAAGTATCTAACATGAGCATCTTATTGTACGTGGCTCTCCTGGCAAGTATTGGGGGAGAAGGCATCTTAGTTCTATCTTCTACATTCTCCTTTGTATGACTTAACGCCACAAAGGCATTAGGAAGAGTCCAGGACCATGACTGCCCTGAGCCCTTGCGGCTCCATTTCCCCTGGTCCATGGCAAATGAAGAAGGGAGCAGGGACAAGCTGGGTCTTGCTCTGCGATGTGGTCTTCATGCATGTACTGGTGTAAATGCCCCTGCCTTTGCATAACCCCCCCCCAGATGCTCCCAAGCAAGGTATTATGATAAGATCTAGCCAGTTATTTATTAGAGGAGGGTCAGCATGGGCCAAAAGTGTTAAGTGACTCTGCTGTAAATAACCACACTCCCAAAAATCAGCTGCTTAGAAATTGCTGTAAAATCTCCATAATGTAGGCACAACCTATAATACAGTGGTAAAGCCTAGTAAAATACATTTACAGCCAAAATACATCTTGGTTGGCAATTTCATTGTACAATGGTGATACGGAGCAATCAGCTGTTTTCATTTCATCAACCTGTAGCTCCTTTGGTCTTCCACTTACCTGCTGCCTCTTACGTAGAGAGAGACTTCTATGGAGCTCCACGCCCAGCTGGGAAGACTGAGCAATTGCAGTAGGTAACTACAAACCTTATCGTAAGGCTTCTGCAAGGAGAGGAGCTGGTTGATGCTCTCAAAGTATTCTGAGGCACCAGGCGCTAGCACTCTTTGTAGGCAGATGATTTTTAGGGATTATTCAAAATAAGCTGAATTCTGAACCGCTCTGAGCTATTTGATAAATTTGCAAAGAATAAAAGCTGTTTCATCAGTGATGTAGGGAGTCTGGCTTGGATTACATACCCCTACAAACTGGTGCAAATGCACATGAGTCCCTTTTGTCAGACCCTTCGTAAGAGGCAGAGAATTAGCAGGGACCCATCCATCCCGCAGCAACACCTGGTACCGTGGGTGAGCTAATACAGATGTGGTACCCATTTGTGGCTGGTACCTTCAGCACAGCATCATGACTTCTCTCCCCCCAACACACCAGTTGCACAAGAGGTGGGGAGAAGCAGTCCATTGCAGGGCTGAGTAGCGTGTGTCACAACTCCTCAGCATGGGCCTGCACGGCTTGAGGAGGAGATGGGCAAGAAGGCCCTCAGCCACCACATCCCATCAGAGTCACACCCTGGGCTGCTCCGACCTCCAAAGCAACTGGAGCCTCAGGTTGGCATGTGCAGGTCACCAGAGAAAGGGGCAGGGTGGGCACATCAACCAGTCTAACCACCTCCTGCTGACAGAGAGCTACTGGGCAATAGTAGCAGTTACAGAAGTGATGAATTTTTAGAAAAGCTTTTGATAAGGGTTTTTCCATGTAATTTCCATGTAAGCACATTGTGAATCTGGTTACCATAAGGCTCCTACAGAACCCTCTGGGAAAACAGGGTATTTTTAATAGCTGTCACATTGAGAAAACACATCAAGTAGGATCCTGCAAAAATCCGTTTTGGGACCTGATAAATGTTCAGTATTTTAATGAAGGACTCGATTGACAGAATAGAGCGTATACTACCTCACATAAAAAAACCCACAAACAGATCAAAGTGAGAGGAATGGTGAGCACTTTGGAGGACAGGAATCAAGTGAAAAATGGGCATGAACAACCGGAAAAAGGATCAGAAATTAAAAATATTAAACTCAGTGATGAGAAGTGCAAAGGGTTGTATTGAAAACAGAGAGATCAAGTGCCAGAGCATGAGATGAAAAGCAACCGATTGCAGAGCACATCCACAGGAGAGAGCTTTCACCTCCGCTCTTTTTGCAGGAGGGCTCAGGTGTGATCTCAGTCCCCTGCTGAGCAGTGGCATGTACTGATTTAAATGGCTGCAAAAATCTTCCCCAATCCACTATGTATTAAAACTGAACAGGAGTAAAGAACGTGGCACTACTAAAAATAAATTAAACTCTTCTCTATTATAAGGAGTGTTTAAGGCAAGTAATGATAAGTAGTATTCCTCATCTATTTGACCACATGAAGTTCTGATCCCAATTCTAAGCATTTACTTATTCACAGGCAATTTAAAAGTAAAGAAGAAAAATTTAAATAAAAGGCATCAGCGTAGCAGTTTTTTAGAATATCCAGCTGAGATGGTTGGAGTGTTTTGGATTTTGCTTTGGGCCAAAGGGGAGCCCGAGGGCCTTCCTAGAACTGCACTTCTATGCTTCTACGGTAAAACCATCGAGAAAACCATGCAGGGCATTGAGGGGAGTAAAAAGATTAAGTGTGGTTAATATTTTGATAGTAATGAACTTTAGCAAGATCTGAAACCAAAAAGTATTAATCTGCCCTCACAAGCTCGGTAAAGAGGCATAACTAATGTTTTCCAGCTCACAAAACAAAAATGTTAGTCCAGGTACCTTCTGTACTAAGGCAAGAGTCAGTGATATCCATTACTCGTCAGAACATCAGCACACCCTTCAAATGTAGTATTTCATACTATGAAAACCAAGAGCTGAGACTAGGAGTTGCTGGTTCCCTTTTCATGCATAATACAGCAGAATTGTTTTCTTTGGTCATCAAACACTTCTCTTTTAAAGTATTTTGATCAGTGGAAATTTAGTTAAGTAACTGAAATATATACATTTTAGAAGGGACTTGGAATATTCGTCTTGTTCGTGCCAGTTTTAGTTAATGTAATTCTATACAAATAAGTGGTAGTTAATTTTTGCTTTGTTTTTGTTGTCCTAATTTCAAATAGTTCGTCATTTTCACTGGTTAAAAAATAAGTCAGCTCCTTTTGCAAGTTGAGCATTATCATCCTGCCTCCTTATTTTTCTTTTTAATGAAGGAGTGGAAAAAACCCAGAAAGAATATGAGAAAATTGGGAAAAAGCTTTTATTAACTGTTTTCCCATATGTGCATTTGCACTTGATGTGGTTTAGTTCTGAGTTTATAACAGTAAAACCCTTGAAGAGGAGATAAAGATTTTTCCAGATGATCCAGGGTTAGGTCACTGGTTCCATATCTGGGGAAAAGTCTAATTTTTTTTTTTTTTTCTGTTAAATACATAGCAATTCTTTGGGAACTAGTGGGTGGTCAGCATTTGAAGTTCCAAAAACCCATATACACAAGAAAAAAAAAAACTTTGTGTGTCTTTGTTGGCAAAAAAAGAAACCAATGGGGTTTACCTTATTGCATGTTTTTTAAAGTAAGAGAGCAGTGGGGTATTGGCCCTGTAAATTAAAGAAAAGAAAAAGGGGTTTCCATGAAAAATTCCTGAGCCTCAAGGCTCTTTCTTATGTGTATTTTTTGTATTTTCCTAGATCATGATGACTGCCATCATCCTTTTATTCCATTAGTTGCATCCCATTCATTGATCCTTTTCTGAACTGTCAAGAGAGGTTCTTGCAGAGTGATTCAAAATGCCGTGTTCCCAAAGACTACTCGTTATCTCAGAAGGATTTTTAGTCAGAAGAATTAGAACAGACTCTGGTAGAATTAGGCCCACAGTTGCTTTTCAGGATTAGCTATAATTTTTCAGTAAATATATTATTTTAGTGTGCACAGGATGAATGGCCAACAAATCTGATTTGTGAACTTCTGTTTCAGATTATTAGGAAAGCTCTAACAGAGGAAAAACAAGTGTCCACAAAGACATCTGCAGCAGATCTAGTGACTGAAACTGACCATTTTGTGGAAAATTTAATTATTTCTGTTCTGAAAGAGAAGTTTCCCTCCCACAGGTGAGTGCCTGTAGAAAGAAACTACTAATGACCTTTTTTTCTTTAAGAGCTGTATCTCTGACTGGCATTTAAAGGTAATTTTAAAAGTCTATCTCTCTCTCTTACATATTAACCTATTGCTGTTGGACACTTTCATAGGACTCCTTTTTAAAAAAGTACCACTTCCCTATATTTAGTACTTTATATTTTCTAGTAGTTGTGGGTTTTAATATATGTATTTAATAGTAATGTTTCCCCTGTAGAGGCATCATGTATGAAGGTTTCATATGAATCTCTATGTTTTTTCAAAATACTGATCTGCTTTCTACTGTATAAGAATTATGCTAAGGATATCTATTAATATGTAGCTAAAATTAATGACAGCAAAGGTCCCATCCTGCAGACCTTCACTTCACTTTCTTTTGCCATCACACATAAGTGTTTGCCAGATCAGGACACGTCTTGTACTTAATCACATTTACCTTGTGTTGTGTAGAATCCTAAAATCAGTGAGAAGCAGGGTTATTTATCATCATTTGGCAGGATAGAAATTACTATATGGGGTGTCAGCCCAAGGTTTTAAAAATAGATCAGATTGTTAACTCCCCTTGAATTATTATGGTCAATTTGAAAACAACTCCTAGCATGTGCACAGATTTAGAGAGAGGGTTTGTATTAGCTGGCCGGGTTTGGTTTGATGCAGAGACTCTGCGATAGATTTCCACATTTGGCTTCAGTCCAGAAAGATAAAATTCATGTTCCTGCAAAGCCAGTGTAGAGCCTGGGTATCCCTTAAATACTGTATGACTTCCTTCTAACTGTGCATCTCTGATGGAGATGAGCCTTGCTCTCGAGTGCTGCGCAGGAATCAACAAAGATGAAAATCTGGAAGGGTCAGCTAGTAATCTGATTGTCGGCAATGCTGCTGGAAAAAAAACACCACCATAAGAAGGAGTAGAAAGAACATTATATACTAAATATGGCTTTCTAAATACGTGCTGTATGTGATCACGTATTGAAGCAGTACTGTACAGCATAATGTGTGGTTCTTGGCCGTGATTCTCAAGAGAGTGCCAGGCTTTACAAGGCTATTATTTGTGTAATATTCCTTCTACTGTTGCTGGCTCTGCTCTTTTCTCATCTCCACTCTTCTGTTGGTTTTTTTTTTTTTCCCCTTAAACAGCATGGGAGAGAACATAAAACATACACATATCACATACAATGAGAATCATCAGAAGCACTCAAGTTACTCAAAATGGGAACAAAGTTGTAAGGTCAACATAGACCCAGGAACTGAAAAATCTCTGACTTTATTAACTCTGTACAGTTAATTTCTGACGTTATAAGCAAATGAAGGAATTGCTGTTTCTTCAAGACAATTATTTTTTGCTTATATTGGTTGTTGGTTTTGGTTGGAGTTTGTTCAAACGGTGAATGCATTTAGATTAAACAATAGATTAAAACTAGATTTAACTAGACTAGATTAAAACACTTGCAATGAAGAGTCTGCAGTAACAATCAAGGTTTAAATTAAAGTGCAATGAGAACATTACAAGATCATTTAAATTGTGTTCAGTCTTTCCCCTAATCTGGCTGTTGAAAGCATCACTGAAGATTTCTGTTATTTTTTTCTCTTAAATCATCTTAAGTTCTCTGAATCAAAAAATGTACCTTAGGAGTTAGAAAAATTAAAAGGGATCTTATTAGAATCTGTGCCATTTGCACTGTGGCAGTGATGAGTCTTGAGATACTGGAAATTGTACTCAGAATTAATGAGAAATATTAGGAAAACCTGTTAAAAAGGTAATTTTGTCCCATGTTTGTTTCTTCTTCTCTCTGCTTGGCTAAGTGATATGTATCATCCTCATTCATGCTTCACCCAAGTTTTCCTCTTTGCCCCCTCTTTGGTACTCTGACATGCTCCAAGTAAGTCTTTTCAAAAGGATACTTTTTCTAGTAGATCTTTTGAGTTGTGGGTAGGCACAGCCAGAATATCAGGGGCTACTGGTTGAAAAAGGCTATCATACCATTTGCCTGTGTTATTGTTACACAAGTTGTCATCTTTGGTGTTAATTGTGGCCTTGATCCTGTGGACACTGAAATCAGGACACAGCCATTACAGAGAGTGACACCCAACTCTAGCTGCCCAGCTTTCTGTCCTCAGACCCCCATAAGGGGGTAGGTAAGGGATAGCCCCAGTTTGAGCCTCCTACACTCAACTGGGTGTCACTCCTGCTGCGGTTTATGCTGTGCTACAGTTTCCCTGCTGTTCCAGCAATGAATTTCAGAGTGGCACTGTGGTATGAACAGATGTCCACTAAGGCTCGGCTAAAATTGCTAGACTCATTTTCAGCGGGAGAAAACTTTAATCCAGATTTGAAGAGACGTCAATAGGGCTGGCAGGCTGGCATATTAAATTAACTACTTTAATAACATGGCTACCCCTCCCACTTCTCAAGCTGGTCCCAAAATTTGGTCTCCAGTACTTCAGGCTGAATGTTTTGCTTAGTTTGCATGTTTTTACTCTAAAAGGATGGAGAGACAGAGAACAACACATCTGATGTTGGCCTTGAGGGCCTCTCACAGTACCCAGTAAGCAAGGGTCTTATTTTAACATATTAGCCCAAGTTTCATAAAACGTGCACCTAAGTGGTCCTACATTTTGGAAAAATTGTTCTTGGACACCAAGACTTTAGCAATGGCGCTGCTGTGCCCTGGCTTCACATTAGCATTTCTGTATATGAGGACTGCAGTGTCACACCCTGCTGTAAGGAAAAGGCAAGGGAAAGACTTAAAATACTTGAGGGCAAAACACCTTACACAGAAATACTCTTATCTTTAAAGGGGAGCTAGCAGAGGGTTGAAGCAGAGGCATAATTTATGGGGAAGATGGACAACCTGAGATGGGATGTAAGGTGCAAGAAGATGAGCTTCCTCTGCAGCCAGCAGTGCAGTGGAAGCGTATGGTTGGGTTTATTTGCTAATCACAAGATTTGTAAATGCAAAAGTTAAATGGTACAGCACCAACGAGACAAAATAATGAAATATTTAGAGCAAGGAGTCTGCAAAGTGTTATGTTTGACAAGAATTCCAAACGCTTGTTCAAGCCTTACTCGTTTCTCAGTTGCACACTAACACTTCATCCTTCAGGTGTTACCTTTAATGGAGATGAAAACAGTAACAAACACTTCCTACTTCCCTCTTTATACCAACTGGGGGCCCATAATGCCATCAAAGTAGTCCCTTTCTACTGAGGGAAAGGCAAAGTAGCATTTGGAAAATTCAAGAAGCTTCCTCCAGTGCTGTCTGCAGAACATTTTAAGCTCATGGTTGCAAGTGTTATGTGGCATCGTGGAGTGTGTGTTGAGGGCACAAAAGAAAATACCTGCTATTCTAGTCCTGGGGAAGCAGCTGTTTCTGCAAAAGACATTTTCTCTTTATTTTATCCATTTTTGTGTCTTTGAGAAAAGCTTTTTTGTCTTCAAGCATTTGCAGGAGCTCTGAATACCACTGCCAGTTGTTCAAACATGAAACCAAAAGCAAGATTCAGTACTAGCAGTCTTCATTCTACACCTTCTGTACATACAGGACTTTATTCAAATCTGTGAGAGTAACACCTGCACAACACTTACAGAAACAGACCCTGAGCAGTTTATGGGAGAGCAGGATAATTAAGGTCAGCAGGAAATATGCCAGAACTGGATGTTTGTTTCCCAGGGAAAAAGGAGGAGAAAAAAAGGCATATCTACTAAAAGAAATTGGGACAGAACAACAGAATAGAAGATGAGCTCAGATTTCAATATGTGCCTTGTGCATCCAAACAACAAACAAAAAAAATTAATTTGTTGATTTTCTTTGGGTCATGGGAAAAAGAAAGTTCAGCTCTGTAAATCTTTTAATTTCCTGAGTCAGACTACTGTAAAAAATTCAAGTAGGAGTGAGATTGTGGGTTTTCTAAGAGTGCATTATTTCCTGCTGACTGAATTTGACTGCAAAAGAGAAGCAGCTACAGTTCACAGTTTATATTACTTACTGCAAGAGACAGGCCGAACCCATAAAATTACATTCTGCATAAAAAAGCCTTCTTCTAGAGTTCCAGGTATGCCAGTTCAGCTCCATTTCTGCATTCATTTTCATGACTTTCTTAATGGTATATTGGGAAAGTGAACATAAATGGAGTTCTTTTTTACCATGTAAAATAGTATGCTATAAATTTGAGAACGTTCCTTCAAAGTTTCTGTGAAAGTTTTCTATTCCCAAATGAAAAAAGCAATATGTGTTTATACATACATATACATTTATACGAAAAAGTGTGTGTGTGTGTGTGTATATAAATGAAGTATCTCTTCAAAAACAGAAAGATGGAGTTTGACTTTCCAAGTCACATATCTAAGCCAATTTTCTGGAACACTTGTTTTACTCCACACCAAATGCAGGTTTATTGCAGAAGAATCCACTGCTGCTGGTTCGAAATGTGTCCTCACCGACAGTCCGACCTGGATTATTGACCCTGTTGATGGAACGTGCAACTTTGTGCACAGGTAAGCAGACAGTGAACTGGGAAGTACATAAAAAAGCGAAATGTAGCTTCTCACAAATCCTCCCTTCTGCTTAAAGGCGTTTTACTGTGGTAGATTTGTTCCTTTGACTCATAAGCAGGAGTCATGCCTTTATCTTTTTGTACCTTGCGTACTATATCTGAGGGAGTGTGTGTTTTTGCTGGAGAGAGCTCTATACTGTTATCTAAAGGTAAACTGAAGTTTCTGCTGATTGCTTAATGACCCAAAGCTCTTGACTCACAGCTCATTATAACCACACATTAACGTGCAGAGACTTGAGCTGAACTGGAGGAACAAGGCTGTGCTATGATGACACTTGGCCTAACGCCTTATGTGGTTGTTACACGTTCCTTTTAGTAGTGGTGCTTTCTCCCTTTCAAATACAAATGCTTCATTTTTCCTGGGAAGTACAACCACTGCACATATGTAGAGTGGAACTGAAAACTAAGTTGTACATAGGTACTGGTTTTAAATTTCTGTAATACCTCTCTGCAAAAATAACCTAGGGATCGTTACTGCAAAAATGCAAAAGTTTGATTCATCAGTTGAGTGCTAGGAGTTGTAAACTAATGACTATTCATAATGCTTCTGCTTACAAACCTTAAATATGTTCTGCCTTATAGCTAGTGTCTTTAGCATAACTACAGTTATCATTAAAAAAAAAAAAAAAAGCATTTCCTTGACTTTGGTGCAATTACATAGAATTCAAGAGGAGGTGGGAGGGGTGTCGTGCTGGTGCTTCATGCAGTTAAGTGAAACTTTCTCTTTCTAGCAGTATTTTTTGACCTTTACAGCCCTTTTTAAAACATATTTTTAAGAAATGAATTTATTTCATTGTTTATAATGCAGTAATTATACTTTAGTCAAAAGGACCAAATTAAACACATGGATCATCACTTTGACAAAAGAGAGGGTAGAGAAACTGGTTTCTCCTCACGTTGATGTCAGCAGCAAGGTATCTCCATGCTACTGAATTGCTGTCTCAGATCCTTGAACAAATTATGCTTTTAAAAGTGATGACTTGTTATCACAACATTAATGATTTTATACTGGATAATTCAATTACACGAAAGCAAAAAGATAACTAAAATATACATGTTCAGTATAAAAATCCTGATATATTAATGTGTTTATTTCTTGCCTTCTCCAATATTAAATTACATTTTTAAAGGAACTGACAAAGTTAAAGAGGCTGACAAAGGAGAAATAGTACAGTGTCAAGAGCATTTTGACACAAGTAAAATCACAGAGCTCCATGTGGGGTTTTGTTGCCTAAGGGAGTTGCATAAGGAGTAAATTGAGAGATTTTTCATCAGTAATACTTCATTTCTTAATTTTCACAGATTTCCAACAGTGGCAGTGAGCATTGGATTTGCTGTTAACAAAGAGGTATGAAGTATGTTCTTTAAGATGGGTACCTGAGAGCTGGTTAGGAGCCCCAAAACCATGTGGGAACTTTAAATAAAATAATTTTTATTAAAAAATCAGCCACTACTCAGGTTTTTCCATGCTTTTTAAATGCATTTGACCATGCTCAACTACTCTAAAATCACAGTCCTGCAAAACTTACTTAGGCAAACTGGGAATTACAAGACAATTCTTACAAATTACTATAAATATTATAGGATTTATATGGGGGAAAAAGGGAGTACTGGTATGAGCAAGGTTTTGTAAGACAAAACCATAATGAGTTAAATATAGTGCTGCCTATTCATAATTTAAACATGTCTCTTAGTGCTCTTATGTTGTTATTATTATTGCTTCTTTCCTGCTAGCAGTAGCTGTGAAAGCTAACTGCTGCTATGAGGCAACTCAGAACTGATTTCTATGAAGAGTGCAAAATTATGGGCCTAGTTCATTTAGTCTGCCTTTGTGGTTTTCTTAACATGGTAAAATAACTCTATTCGCCACACGAGAGTTTGATTACGGGGAGAAAAAAAAAAGCACCTAGCCTTCATATGTGCCATTTTGAGTTTCCTAGCTATACTCGTTCATGCTAGTGCCTTTTCCCCAGATGTTGCCAGTTTACAGTTTGATATATACAGAAGAAATAGCTATTCAAATTGCCAAGGAATGTGCCTCTCTCAGCCTAATTCCACGATCTTAAGTATATGTATAGCTTTAAGTGAAGCCAGCAAGAATTCTGTGCAATAACAACATAGTTTTCAGATGTGCTAGTAGTGGCTCTTACTGACTTAAGCAGAATCGTGTTATGTACTTCTCTAGTTAGTTTTCAAACATGGAAACTGCAGAGAAACACTTCCATGCTTTTCTGAAGTTTATTCATTCCCAAAGGTCCTTTTGAATATTACATGTTATTACCAGACAGCTTTCTCTAATATTTATGTTTTCTAGAACACCATCCTGATTTTGATGCTGCATATTTTGGGTTATGTAAACTAAACAAAGCTGAAACAAAAATAAACAATGATGTTAAATCTCCCTCAGTAAACAAATGGGAAAAGCAGAAAAAAGTAGTAAGCTGAAAAGGAGCCAAAGAACACACACAGGGGAACTGGCCTGAATGTAAGCCTGGAACAGTACTGAAGAAATTCATGCAGATGTCTTCAGGGACAGAGTCTATTAATAGTGTGTTCCTCAAAAAAACCCATTGGTTTAGATGGGACCTCAGGGTAGGGAGCGAGGACAGTCTATTCCCTTTGAATTATCTCTGATAAAGACTTTTGATTATTCACATTGAATGGAGAAGGGCGGCAGGAAAAGGTTTGGAGTCTAGAATATATGAGATGTTTTCTCGACCTTGTTACCAACTTCTGTGACCTTGGGCACGTCACTTAATTTTTGTGTATCTGTCCACCCCTAAGTAAAATATTGCTAGTAGTACTCATCTAGGGGTAATTTTAGGAGCTGATCACTGAAGTTTGTAAAGTGCTTTAAAATCTTTTGGTGAAACCTATTAAAGTAATGGAAATATTAAATACCTTGGGTTTAAACCAAGGGTCAAATTCTGACCCTCTTCTCACTGGTAAACAGATACTCCCACAAAAATTCAAGTGTTGCTCATTCTCAAGCTTTCATTGAGGGTCACAATATTTGGTATTTCTCTTCAAACTGCTTCTCTTGGAGTTGTGTGACTTCATGAGATTCTCACTTTTATGTGTAAACAAGAGGATTTTGCAGACGAACGTTTGAACAAGTGACTGGAGTGTACTGCTTTGGTTGAAAAGGCTGGCAAATTAAATGCATCATGAAAGGTGAAGTGCATACAAAAGCATCCACTGTTAATAAGCAGTGTGCCATGACTTCTGAGTTTGGATGCCTGACTGATCATACCTATGTATTTGGGGCTGCAAATCTTCAGGGTCCAGCTGAAGTCAGTGGGATTACTCATAGGTGTAACTGCTCTCCAGTGAAAGTAAAGCATTCAGAATCTGGCCTTAGAGGACTTGCATACTTTCAATAAAAACATACAGTTGAATTTGAAATCAACTTAGCATTTAATCCATTCTTATGTGAATACAAACAAGTAAGGTTTAGAAGATCATGAACAGATTGCATTAACTTCTTTTTATAAACTGAATTTTATGTGACCTATATCTCAATATCAGAGTAATAGTGAAATTATTCCAGTTTATTAGCATCAATATAATCTTTGATTACATGTACCAATTAAAATATTGCTGATCTTTCTGCCATTAGTAGTTGTTTATATTTATGATGAGTAATTTGAGTTGCATTCATTTCTTTCCTTTTCAAAATCTTAAAGCTTGAATTTGGTGTAATTTACCACTGCACTGAAGAACGATTATACACTGGTAGAAGAGGTCAAGGGGCATTTTGTAATGACAAAAGGCTTCAGGTATCAAAAGAGACAGGTTGGTCTAGATTTTGTTAGAACTCTAAAAGGAATATGTTAATTTTGTTTCAGAGTTGTTGCAAATCATCATTAGGATAATGAACATCATTATCCTGATGGAAAGTATTTCACCTGCATGATAATTTTGTTGTTATGTGTTTGTTTTTTCTGAAAAATCACAACTTTCCTCATTTTCTTTTAAAACTATACATCTGAATATGAATTATTTAAATAATCCTGAATTATTTTGCTTCATAACCATTATTTAAAATAAGGAAGAACGAGTAGATTCACCAGTTTCATTCCGGCTGTACACTGGCATAACTTTTTATGAGCAAGATGCAATGGGAATGGTGAATCAAATTCAGAGTACTATGGCGGCTGTTACTCACTTATTTTCCAATAAACTTGTACGTCATAAAGTGTATTCTGTCTGTAGGCATACATGCTAACAGTAAACTAAAGGATGCATGCTTCATTAGGGGGTCTTTAACATCTTGGTTTTGTGTGGTGAGGTATGTTTCAACATACCAATAGCTAGCAACACTTAGTCAATGCTTTAAGGGAATTCTTTTATTGGTAAACCAAGTCATAGATCTGTCTGTTTACCTAATTATAATAGATGTGTGTAGAGAAGTTTTCTTTTAATCAATCAAAATGCAGAGGAAAACATAACACGCAGTTGTAGACAGAAGCAGACATGTGCCAAAGATGTTCATCATTGCACACAGGAGATGGTAAAAATTTCACACCCAAGAGAGATTTCATTAACTTGAAACACAGTAAATTCAAGCAATATAACGTACAGATTTGTTCTAGTGCCCCAAGCAGATGCTGCATCAAAACTTCTCTGAAATTTGGGAAGTTTGGCTATTCACCTAAATTAATAGTGAGCTGGGGTCTCCCTGTTTGGAGAGATGGAGCAAATTGTAAAGTCAGTGACCCCTAAGATATTAATCCTTGATTACACATTGCATTTTTTGTCAGTGCTCCAATATCTCATCTTCCACAAAAGCCCATGCTGGCAGAGACTGTTAGGAAAAGCTAGGGGTGCTCCCAGTTGGGCTGGCTGAGCCACTCTTGAAATGGCCTCGCTTGCTTTTGTAGTCAGGGAGTTCTGGTTTCCAGCTGAGCAAGGAACAGTTTTGGCACATGCCACTTTTGTCCTCCTTTCTTGGACATCCAGTCTATGTGGACATAGTGTAGAACACAGCAAGGGAAGTGGACCTTCTCCCCTTCCAAATGCTTTGAAATTTTCCTGTGTTTTGAGAGGCATCATTTGGTGGTGGGCAATTTCACCAGTGAAGATGAATCTTCTTTAGTCTCGCTCCTATCGATGTTTTAAGTGTGTATAAAATCACAGTTGCTGTTTTCCTGTAAGGATTTGTGGCCTCAGTGAAATAAGCCAACCCCGGAACAGAGAGTGCGTTTCCCTGTACCTATCACTGGAACTTAAGTAGCCTTCACCAATGCATGATGTGTTGGAGATCTAGGCTGTCATGTTACTTAATGCCTTTTTTTTTCAGGAAACATGACTGTTGTGTAACATTGATCGACACTATACATTCATTGTTCAGATTTAATCATTTGAAATCACAGTCCAGGCAAACACTGTTCTTTGTCAATGCCAAATTTTGTAGAGGTCTGGTATGGGAGTCCAGGAAGTCAGGACACACCTAAATGGAGGATCCATCTTCCCTTTGGTCTTGAGTGATACTTTCTTCTCATACTTAGATTCAGGATCAGGCCTTACATGTGCTAATATTGTAAGTGTATTTTCTTTTTTTAATCTTCTGTGGTCAACGGAATTGGTCTTTTCCTCATGAATCTATCCATATCACTGTTAAATGTCTTCTACCAAGCCTCCTTATTTTTCTGGCCCTTATCAGAGTGAGTAGTCAGTAAATTTTCTCTTGTACCTTGAAATCCTGAAACCCCATTGAGTCTAATGATCAACCAGCTGCTTCTCCTAAGCAGAGACCTCCTTCTTCCTTGCCTTAGTCTCTTCATCCAATTTCTACCTGTAGCCTTGATGGAAATTAAAAAGATCCATTTATGCATTAGAAATACATTTAATAACTCAAAAGAACAACTGTCTTAGTCATGACCTAGCTATGAGTGGTGTGGTGTGAATGCTTGGTGCATTTCAGCAATGAGGCGTGCATTAAATGTTCTGTAATTATAAATTGGGTCTGTTATGCAAAAAGATCTAAGGCAGATTGCTTTCACCATCCAGAGTTTTCAGTGGTGGCTAAACAACAAATACCCCGCAGCATGCCTAGATTGGTGTTTCTATATTCTAATGCAGTAATTTAAAAAGTGGTTGTTAAATCTATGTTAAGCTTTGTGATACCCTGTAACTTCTAATCTAATTACGTACCTGTTACTCACCAACCATTTACCGCATTGCTTGAATCCATAAAGTTCCTCTGCAATACTAAATTCGTTGGTAGCCTGTTTAATTAAATGATGTCTCACTCCAGCCTAATTTGCTTTTGAAAACCTCCTTGCTAGTTCTGCTAAGAATTTTCAACTTATGCAATTAGCTGTAATAACCAGGTAGACATTCCCTATCTGAATGAACACCTAGCCTTTAACCCAGGGTAGAAGGTGACACCTGACACTTGAGCATAGCCTAGTTTGGAAGTAATCAACCGCTAAACCTTTGAGTTTTGTCATATCTTTAACGCCTCCAAGTTCAGCTGGCACAGCAGAAGCAGGGATGCTTGGCATTTGATCAACCATCACCTACCTTGGCACACGCTTGTTATATACTAGCAATATTCAGATCTCACGTGAGGACTCCTTCAGCACCTTGCAAGTCACTGTGAGTCTCTCCTTTGACTGTATGTACACAAGGCTGATCCTCATCTGCTGTAGGTGAGAATTGCCCTTGCCAAACACAATACAAATATAATGTTCATATATTATTATTAATTAAGATACTGCTTTAGTTCATGACAAGAAAGCATTTTTTTCAGTCATAAGGCGTCTCCAGTCTTTGAAATGTCAGAATGAAAGGGAGCTTTTACTGGGTGACTGGTGATTTAGGCAGAAACTTTTCTTTCCTCTTACTGTATTCCCAAACATTTATAATTCGTTAACAAATTACATTGAAGTTCCCTATTCAAGAACCATCTTGTTTTCAAATATGATTAGATTAGCATCATTAATAGTTACTAGGTCACTGGATTATTTTTAGTTGACTCCTAATGTTAGTGAATTTGCCAAAAGCTGACCGGTCAATGAAATAAAACAATGTACGAAAAGAGAAGGAATGTAAGAATGCATTCTTCTTTTTAATCTTCCTGCTCTTTTTTTTTTTTTTAAAGTGTGTTTAGATCAGACCATCTGGTATCAGAAATCTAGTCTTGCTTGAATTTTTATGCAAAGTTGTCTGTTATCCTGTGAAAGAGTTTGGGGTAAAAAAAGGGACATGAAAATTATTTTTCTGTGAAAAGTCCATTAGTGTTTAATTTAAAAACAAATTTCCAGAATCTACCTGGAACCTGTTGAATTAATGGAAACAACTACCTACATTGCAGATATCTCGAAGGCCTTAATTTTAACAGAAATTGGTCCAAAACGTGACCCTGCAACTTTGAAATTGTTCCTTGGTAACATTGAGAGATTGCTGAAGGCCCAAGCACACGGGTAAGATACTTTACAATATATGTCTCATATTTGTGACCAAAAGTCATTTAAAAAAATAACCACAACAGAAACAAACAAGCGCATTGCACATTTTGCTATCTTGGCACGTAGGTTGAAATCAAAGGCATTTTCTGCTTTATGTCACTATGTCCCCTTCTCACGGGGTTTAGGGTCCGTGTCATTGGGAGCTCAACCCTGGCTCTGTGCCATTTGGCATCCGGCGCTGCAGATGCCTATTACCAGTTTGGGTTACACTGCTGGGACTTGGCAGCGGCGACTGTCATTATTAGAGAGGCGGGTGGCACTGTGATAGACACTTCAGGTGAGTAAAATATCCTTGTTTTCATTGACTTCTGGGGGACTGGGTGGCTATTTTGGGGCAACTTGTGTTACCTCAGCACAGTCCTCCTCCTGTGGCGCGCTCTCGTTTCTAGCAATATTCTGTAGAAACATCTGTGCTCTCCACGAGATTCTGGCTGGTTATTTGTAACACACTGATGTAATTCCAGCCTGGGGTTTCATCACATCAAAGGTCTTCTGAGTCAAACTGTATTTCCATGACTTTGAGTCATTCCTTCAAAGCATCAGATTTACAGTAAAGAACTAGCCCAGGAGATTGGTAGATATGCTCAGACTCCAAACACATTTCGGCAGAGACAGCCTCCCAAGAAAGGAGGACTCTCAGGTACATGTCTGAACATGTATGACTGGGAACTACTCAGAGGGAGTAAAGGACAGCACAGTCTCCGGATTATTATTTTATTCATTTAGATGGTACACATCTCGGAGCAATGGTTTACTGGTGGCCAGTATGTGGATACTGTGGAAAGATACTGTGGATTAAGAAGAAGGGTATGGTGACTGAACTGATTTCTGGTTTATCCCTTCCTGTTGCTAGAAGAAGGGAATATTGCATTTATTGTTGGATAGTGAACAAATCTAGACATTTGCTACTTTTGTTGCATACTTTGGCACTGTGTCTAGAATTTTCTGAAGTCATTTGTTGCCGGAGATTTCCAGCTAGAGGTTGCTGAATTAGCCTGTCCTTCCCACCCCAAAAGGAGCTGCATGTGAAGTTGTTTCAGTGTTTTGGAACCTATCTAATTACAGCATGGTTTATATTTAAGAATACATTGCCTTTTTACATCACCTAAGACAGTTCTTATCAATCCTTTTCTCCTCAGGGGGACCTCTGGATCTTATGTCCTGCCGAGTGATTGCTGCGGGCACCAGAGAGATGGCTATGCTCATAGCTCAGGAAATACAAACTATTCACTACAGACGGGATGATGAAAATTAAATAATTATAATATGGAGTCTGCCCTCCTGAACTACGTAACTTTTGCAAGACGAGTGGCTTAAAGGGTACGTGATTTCAGCAGGATGCTTTCTGTGGAGATTTTCTGTGTCAAATATTTTTTATAAATTTATTACAATGTGGGAAGGCATAGGGAGATTTTTAAACTTCTAAGAATCGTGTTTCCTTTTTAATATGTATCTCTTTCAGCAGTATCTTTTTTATAAGATAGCATATTTTACTTGTAGTAAATTAGTCTCAAAATTAAGTTGTAATTTCATATCTGTGGGGCTGATATTTAGTCTTTTGTAACATGCAGCTAAAAATGGAACTTTATTTTTACAGATGCAGATCTCAGGTAAATGAGCTTTAGGACTGTAGTAAGGAAGAGTAGTTAAGACGTGTGCCTATAATACCCTTGTTCTATGATACTTAAGAATGCAATAAAAATGACATTATTGTTTCCTAACTATGTCATAGCTATGTATCCATATACATGTATATATACATATATGTACATCTGTGTGGGTGTATATATATATACACCTATACATGTATATGCATGTATACACACACCCCCCCATGTCTGTGTGTGTATATATATGGGTATCTTGGATGTTTACAGCAATTTAGAGGATGCATAGAAGAAAGCTAATATTGGAAGTTATTTTCAGGTAAAGAGTATAGGTTACTTATGTGATTTCGGTGGGGGCTATCCAAATGGCAAATAACAGAGCCGATCATGGAAAATGTTTAATGATTCTATAAACTGTCCAGCTTGTTCTTGTTTCCCTTCATCCCTCTGCATGGGGATAAACCAGACTGTCCTACAGGTCTCTGTAAGATATTCAAGCCCGCAAACACTTACTACCATAGAGTAATTATAGTTAAAACCAGGAATATTGAACTCCACTGAGTTATTCACAGCATTAACTATGACACACAGCAGGATGCCAGTGGAATAGAGCACAGTGTCAAGGAGCTGTTGATTTTAGAGAAACTTCGAGCAGACAGCAGGATTTGGCCCCTTACAGGCAAGTTAGTTAAAAATATGCGCAGAAGATATGCTTGCAAAAAGTTGTAAATCACATGCCCTTCTCGCACAAAGATGTATTTGCACTTTTTGACCAGAGAAACCTGTAAAATCAGTTACATATGTTTCCTAAATACACAGTTGTTCTCTATTCTTGTATCTAGCATTGGTTTTAATTCCACCATGGTGATAATTTCTATTTAGATTATTTTTTAAATCATGAGCACAGGGAAAATGCAAGTGTGTCCAGAAAAGTAGTTGAGATTAAATCACTTCTATTTGTTTCTTTAAAAATTGAATTTAAAGGTATCTCTTTTTTTGCAAGAGTGCAAATTAAACAAAGGAATGAGCCAAAAAAGTAAGTTGGTTAAAATTTTTTAACTTTCTGCATGTGTAGACTTTGTAAACGTGTTTGGATATCTGCTTAGAACATACAAACTAAACAGTATTTTTTAAAAATATCCTTACATGTGTTTCTTGCAATGAAAAATGTTTTTCACTGAATAACATAAAATCCTGTGTGATTTCTAGAATGCTCTTTTTCACAAGAAATACAAAGTATTGACTGTGTGAAGAGTGTCTAAATCCAGCTAAGCATTTAAGAACTGATGGTTCTTACCAGAAAACCAACGCTGTCTGTCCCAGTGTTCAACATTTTGTCACTGCTCCCTTTCACCCCCTCCCCCCCATCTCTTTGTACCCCCCTGTTTGGAAACTGAGATTGTAAGCCCTCTGGGGGCAGGGACTACAGTACTTTGGCTCTGGGTTTGCACAGTGCTAATAGGATGCGATTCTGGTCCACGACTAAGCACTGAGGTGCTATAATAATGCAAATAATAAATACTAATAGGCTCACTTGTCTCTTATTCGCCCTCCTCCCACTTTCTGAGCACAGCGTCGATCCGAGTGACAGATGCAGAGCTTGCTGGCACCGCTCTGATCCCAGGGCGCTTAGCCTCGGCAGCCGTGGGAGCAGCCGGGGCTTTACTGGGACTTCTGCCGTGGCCATAAGCCCCCCTGAGGAAGCTTATGCTGGCAGGGGATCAAGTGTGGTGGAAGCTCAGCCCCACTTCATCCGCTCCCCTTCCTCACCCTGTTCCCCCCCATTACTCTGGGAGGGGAGCGTGTGCAAGAAGCTGCTGTGTGGCTCCGGTGAGGTTTCCCAGCAGCGCAGCCTGCTCGTACAAAGAAAGTCTCTGACCCAGTTAGGACTGGTGCGCGCCGGCGTCCCACAGCTCCGCGAAGCAGGGAAATCTACACATCGACTTCAACGGCGTGCATGCCAGCGATTTGCGAAGCTGGGAGCCAAGCGCAGTGGGAAGGGAGAGGAGCAAAAACCCATTCACAAGGTCTCGTTTGTGCCTGGGATGCAGTTTTGGTTTTTATTTGGGCTGGAGTTCAAGTGTGTTAAACTGGCAGCGTGTGTGTGGAGCCGCAGTCCTGTCTCCCCCACCTCCTTGCCGCCCGTGTGCCAGTACAAACATTTCTGAACCCTTCCAGTGGACCAGATGAGTGAAGTGATCTGCCTGTAAAGTACCCCAGTAAACAAAAAAGGGATTATTTTACAGGCAGATCATTTTCCCAAGCCAATTCAGCCCCTGGCCACCACGAGCAGCTGACTTCAGGCACCAAAGGGGGTAGCGAGGGGGCAAGCAGGACGGCTCTGTTCACAGATATGGTACCACATTACACCAGTTCCAAGTTTTCGTCAAAGTGCAGCCTTAAAACTACTTGACTACACGTATCGACTGAAATAAACTGTACTGGAGTTTGTCCTCCCTTCATTTTTTTCGTGCTAGCCAGATGAAACTTCACTCAGCATGCGTGTCTGGCAGCTCTCCGTGTGAGTGCCAGCATTCATAACACAGTTACTGCAGCACATTAGCCAGGAACTTAAATCCCACAAAATGCTTAAACGTGTGGACTCTTTTCCCTACCAGCTGTTGTAAAATGCTGCGAATGTTTTCCACTACATACATTACAGAGTACGTAAGTGCATCTGTAATTCAGCATCCAAGACAGATGAAGATTTTCTCCATGAACACCAGCACAAAGATGCCTGTGCTCTGAAAAGTGAGTGCTTCCTCTGTAAGTACATGATGCTCAGCTTCCCGGAGCTATCCTAGTTCATGCCCACATCCCCTCACCCGCTCACTGGTGGAGAACATTTTATACCTCCAGGCTTGCTGGCCTGGTCTCAGATGGTGCTTTCTGGTAGAACAGAGAGCAGAAATAACTGTAAACTCCAGGAAAACGGTCAGTGGCCAATTCCTTTGCAGTGTGTCTTGTTGAGCTTGTCAGATTTTACAGAACAAGTATCGGCATGTTTCATACGTGCTGAAGGACTGATATTTTCCCTTTGATTATAGTAGCTAATCTCACAGTATTAAAGAAATTTGCATTTATTGGAGCACTTACCTAGGGGCCCACAGGCAGTATTCTCCATATTTCTTTTAGAATTCGGTTCCTGTTGGCAATGGCTTCTATCAAAGCAATAAAAATACCACTTCCCACCAGCCATTCTGCTATCAGTATTAATGCTATGCTGTTCCCTTAGCACGGTTGGATCTGTTCAGTGTATGCACAAGAGATGTGCAAGGGGATCTTTGAATAATGAAATAAGACTTAAGCCACTATAGCAAATTAACACAGACTGCACCTTTTTTTCCTGGTAACTTCCTAGAGCTACCAAGACTCTATAAATTATTATTTTCCTTTATGCCAGTAGGGAAACTGTATACAAAAATGTGCTCTCTTTCAGTACTGTATTGCGGAGGCTGAAAATGCAGAGAAGTCAGAATTATGGTTCCTACAGCAGTTTCCATTTTACAGTTAAGTCTTTCATAAAACATCTCCCCAACACTAAGGAATGTGACAAAGCATTCACCAACAGCAGAAAGAAGAATTTCCATTTTCTTTTAATCCATGCACCAGTCATGACAATAGCACTATAGGATACTGCATTTTTATATGCCTGCTGTGTTCAAGTAGCTAAAGAACTGTTGACACCAACTCTGGATTTCCGTGGGGTTTGCTCCTGAAGTTTTAATTTTAAAATGCATTACAATAGTTGGTTGTTACTTCTCTACTTTATAGCCCATCATGTTTATATAGTGAATTTTGGAGTAAAATGGATTGGAGGTCGAAGCATGCCTTTTCTCATCACAGAATGGGACGGTGTGTATTTTCCAGCACAGAGGAGCAGAATTCTCTATCCCAGCATAATAAATGTCACTATTTCTGTTACAAAAAATTGTGTGCTATTTGCCTTGTATACTGCTATGAAATCCATACATACAAACAACATACTGCAGCGCAGCCTGATGACACGATAGACAGACAGACCCACCTCACACAGATGGTATGAGGATTCATTAATCTTCAGAAGGCTCTTTAATTGCAGTTGCTTTTATACAATTACTGAAGTCCCTTCCATCACACCGAATACTTCAGTGCATACCCTAATACACAGGATTTATACATTCATTCTCTGCAACCTTTTATGCGCACTACCACTGCATTAATACCACAACCTCATACACTATGCTTTCTTCAGTTAGCTATCGGCTTTCGGGTTTACTAAAAGCTGTTATTCTTTTAGTGAATGTTCAGGATTTTTATAATACAGCCATTAAAACTATTGCTTCCCAATTTGCTGAAACAAACAGATTCAAAATTGAGGTCTGAGTCGTCTTGCCAACACTTACTGGGGTGAATCGGATGAATCAGTGGAATTGCCCCTGTTTGCAAGAGCAAAAAAAAAATAGCCAAAACCATGTTTCACAGACAGAACTTTCCAGCTGATCACAGGGAGGGAAAGCCTCCTCCAGCTCAGCAATGCCCAGTTTGCAGCATGGAACATTAATCGGCTCCAAAAGGAGTGTCTTCCTCCTCCTGGGAGGAAACCCTAGCAGTTACAGTCAAAATCACTGCTCAAGGATATGTGCCAATACTATTTGAAAAAAATATTATTCATATACTTCCATGCAGTCTTATTTTTCAGTATTAATTGAACAGTAGAACAGTAATATTGTATTTATATATACATATATGTAATAGATGAGAATTGAGACCAGACTAGTTTTTTAATTTACAAATTATTCATGCAAAGACTCACAAAAATTATCCTTAAATTTCTGAGTGTTTGTGTCTCCAGCCACCTGTCACAATATTAATCAATGGAAAGAAAAACATTTATTCAGGCATGTTTGCTAAGGTGAAAAGGCTCGCAAACACATTCTTCACACAGAAAGATTACGTTAGGTATTAAAGAGGTCAGTAGGGAAGGGATAAACTTTATCACATTAAGCTGGAAACCTCTTTAAGTGTGAAAGGTCTGTGTCTTTTAACAGTGCTTGCTGGTTCTCTCCTGCCTTGCATGTGGTGTAATCATTTACTATTTGTAAAAGGGATGAGACATGCTACATTAATATAATATTAGTATTTTGCATTCGCTTTTCAAACGTAGAAATAAGTATACAACATACCAGGGCTCACGTTAACACTGCATTTCCAAAGTTTAGGAGAAAATCACTTATATTTTACTGGAGATTTTTTCAGATGCACTGTACCCCTGCACTATTTCATCTAGACATAAAACAGCAATGGGAGGAGGAATTAAGTCTTACAGCTGTAACCTGACTTCAAAAGAGACTAAGGCCAGTTATTTACACCAGCATATCCCCCACTGACTCGCTTGTCTGTAGTAAATCTGAACCTAAGTGTGCGTCTGAAAACAAGCTACAAGACGTGAAAGTAATTATAATTCATATAGACACTCTAATAATTCATGTAGACTTTTCTTATCCATAGTTTTGTCTAAGACATCCTTCTTCTGTAATTATGATATTGAAATCTAAGAATAATTACCTTTAGATGTTTTATAAAGTCAAAGCAAAGACAGTTTATATATCTGATAACCTACTTTGGATCAAGAAACCAAAGACCTTACTAATTCCTCATGTAAGCATGTGCAATTTCAATGAATGTTCTCCACCCACTGGTACCAGTTGAATTTAAGCTCATCTCCATCATACAGAGATTTCACCATGAAAACATATTTTAAAAATGCAGAAATGTCACTCTTGCATTCTTGTGTTTCTCTGTTGCAATGTTACTCTTTGTCCTTTGGAAACTAGCATTGGTTTTGTACTGTACCATATACAAGTGTAGTTTTTAAGAGTTTCGCGTTACTTTGTAATGAATGCTAGAAATCAATGGTCACAGAAATCGATAGACCAGTGTGCAAATTGGAAAAACTCTCAAGTACAGTGAAGTTGTCATTTTTAGGTACAAAGATATATTATCAATATAATAACAACAACAACAATAATAATAATAGAAAGAAAGTCTGTGTTGCCTATCTGTAAATAACTTTCACGTTGTACGCACCTCTCTGTTTAAGCAAGTTCTGTGTGTGCGTGAGCTTTAATCAAGCTATTTCTGTTCTCAGTTCTCCAATTCCTGAAAAAGAGACCAAGAAGTAGTAAAAGCACTCTGGAGGTAGTATAGTCAAACCTCACACGCAACAGGGATACTCAGGTGAAATAAGTACAAAGTGACTCATAGTAGCCATAGAGTAGAATTTCATTAAAACCTTTAAATTCTGTATTGTTCCTTTCTTCTCCCCACTTGCAGAAGTGCAAACCCCAGATTTTCATCATTGTTATGGCTCCTTTGAGTTCCACTTCCTATTTACTCCTCCTGCAAATCAGGCAGTTTATCCTAATAATAATAATCCTCACAAATTCACTACCAGGGCCCTAAGTGCACTCGCCTGCTCCAGTTTAGCTGACCATGTCCAAGACAAGCTGATAAGATCTGTTTTGAAGAAAGACCTGGAAAAAGCATCAGCGAGGCTTCTTCCCATGGGATCTGCTTTAAAGCTGACGCTCTGCCTGTTGAATCAAACACGTACAAGTCCATGGAACCTGATGGGGTGCACCTACAAGTGCAGTGGGAACTGGCTGATGTTGTTGTGATGCCACACTTGATTGTCTTTGAAATGTTGTGGTGATCTGGGGAGGTTCCTGAGCACTGGAAGAAAGCAAATGTCACTCTTATCATCAAAGAGGGCAAGGAAGACCCCAGGAATGACAAGCCAGTCAGCCTCACATCAACCCCTGGGAAGGCAATGGTGCAAATAATCCTGGAAACCATTTCAAAACACATTAAAGACAAGAAGGTGACTGGGAATGGCAAGCACGGATTTATGAAAGGGAAATCATGCTTAACTGACCAGATAGCCTCCTATGGTGCGATGACTGGCTTGGTGGATGAGGGGAGAACAATTGATGTTTACCTTGACTTCAATTAGGCTTTCAGCACAGTCTTACTGAAACATCTCATAGACAAACTGATAAGGTACAGGCTAGGTAAGTGGGCAGTGAAGTGGATTGGGAATTGGGTCAACAGCTGAGCCCAGAGGGTTGTGACCAGTGACACAAAGGCCACCAGAAGGCAGTCACTAGTGGAGTATCCCAGGGGTTGATACTGGGTCCAATACTGTTTAACTAACTTCTTTGTTAATGACCTAGATGATGGGACAGAGTGCACCCTCAGCAAGTTTGCAGATGATGATACAAAACTGGGAGGAGTGGCTGATATGGCAGATAGTTGTCCTGCCATTCAGAGGAACCTAAACAGGCTGGAGAAATGGGCAGAGAGGAACTTTATGAAGTTCAGTGAAGGGAAATGCTAAGTTCTACATCTGGGGAGAAACAGCCCCATGCACCAGTACTACACATTCCAGGAGCTGACTGGATGGAAAGCAGCTTTGCAAAAAAGACCCGGGGGTCTCGGTGAAAAACAAGTTGACCATGAGCCAGCAATGTGCCCTTGTTGCAAAGAAGCCTTAAGATGTCCTGTGCTGCATTGGAAGGAGTGTTACCAGCAGGTTGAAGGAGGTGATCCTTCCCCTCTGCTGACCCCTGGTGATGAGGCCACATCTGGAGTGCTGGGTCCAGTTCTGGGCTCCCCAGTACAAGGGAGAGAGGCATACTGGAGCAAGTCCAGCAAAGGGTCACTAAGATGATTAAGGGCTTGAAGCGTCTGACATAGGAGGAGAGGCTAAGAGAGCTGGGATTGTTTAGCCTTGAGCAAAGAAGGCTCAGGAGGATCTTATCAAAGTACATAAATACCTGGTGGGAGGGAGTAAAGAAGATGAAGTCAGGCTCTTCTCAGTGGCGTCCAACGACAGAACAAGAGGCAAATGGGCACAAATTGAACTACATGAATTGTGTTTAAACATAAGAAAAAGTTTGTTTGCTTTTTATTTGAAGGGTGACTGAGCACTGGCACAGGTTGCCCTGAGAGGCTATGGAGTCTCCATCCTTGGAGGTATTCGAAACCCCACTGGACACAGCCCTGAGCAACCTGCTGTGGTTGGTTCAGCAGGCAATCCCCAGAGGTGCCTTCCACATCAGCGATTTTGCAAGTCTGTGATCCCTCCTCAGTGGCTGTTACAGGACCTTTTGACAACATCTTTTCCAAGACACAAAGGAAAACGGAAAATAAGCACCATCAGCATACAGATGTTAGCAGTAAACAACGGTACCCTGGGACACCTGGAGATCTAAACTGATCTTCATTGTTTTAAAGCTTAAAAAGAGCAAACATATGCTAGGTAGCACCAGTCTGTAACCAAAAGACTGGAAAATTCTTCTTTGCAATGCAGTGTGACAGTAATGTGATGAGCAGTAGCTCTCTGCCATTGCAAAGCTGTAGTGAAAAGCAAGGTACACAGGGAACCTCAGGAACCTGATTCACTTCCTTAAAGTCTCACTTTAGGTTTACCTTAGGTGAACCAATACCTTGAGCAAAGTAGAATACTAAAAACAAACAAAAATCCCCTCATCCCTAAATAAACTGAAAATAAAACTCTAATTACAGAGAAATAGTTCACTGCCAAGCAAAATGTCACAGAACAGGACTGGTATGACTAGAAGATATGTCAGAACTGAATTTCAAAAAAGGGTGTAATTTCTTTCTGAATCTCATTAAAAAGATCAAAACATCTTCATCATAAGTGCTCTAAGTACATTTCATTCAACCTATATGCTGAACTATGGAAATGACAAGGAATATTTAGCTGTGGCTAATGTATTGTTCCTTTTTTGCCCACTCCTTAAACACTGTACTCTCTCCACAGCCCTGTCATCCAGTATAAGCCAGTTTTTTCTCCAAAACCTAACTCAAATTCACTATTCTCACATGTTCACAGAGGCTTTTAAATATACATTTGCACAGGATCCTCTCACCTGCTTATGAAAGACAGCTGCTTCCCACCATTAAAATAAGAAGATAACTGAAATACTGGGAAAGCACATTCCTCTCATTTATCCAGTACTTGTTATATTGTTTATCTAATTAAATTGTAATTTCCTTTGGACAAGACACATGTGCAGAGCAGCACGCAAATTCTGTTCCCAAAGACAGACTGAATAATGCCAAACTGAGAAACAGCAGTCACACGCACAGCTCAGGGTGCAGGGGATCCCCAAGCTGACCCTTCCCTTCCATAGCTGCAAAGCTTCCTGCATGGCCGTTGTTTTAATAGCTGCACAAACAACCTCAAACAAGGATATAGCAACGAATTCACGAAGCTGTTGCTGCAGCTGGATTAGCTTCAGGCTCCACCTGATCTGCAGCCCTGCCAAAAAGCCACTGCAGCAACCCTCAGCCTGATACTAGGAGGAGCCAGTCCTGCTCCCATGGAAAAATTCTCATTTACTGCAGTAAAATAGGTAAGACCCTAAGTTTCAGTGCTTCCACTAACACTCTTGTCACTCAGTGGCATCATACCTCGAAAATGTCCTTGATATAAGTAGCAGGGATTTTTAAAAGAACACAAAAAAACAAACCCTCAATTAGAAATAAAACCTGGTTGCATACCTAGCAGAGCTGACATGGCTACTCTTAAAGTGACTAGAAGTTTCCTCTAGCAGTGTAATGTCAGCATTGCTGTGGTTCCCTTCAAGCAAGAGATTTTCATTTAATTAACAAATATCATTCCTCCTGACAAATCATAGGCCTTTATTATCTTCTTGTTGGCTTAAAAAAATAAAACAGATTGTGGGAAATAGTTCCAGTTCTGTGCATACATCAAGAACAGAGCTCGCTCTTAACACAGAGCCACCTGCTGACAGCCAAGTGTATTCATTTTAAATCCTTAAAATCAAAACTGGTTGGTGTTAGCATCACATGTTCATAATAAAAAAAAATAACGGATAGAAAATATGTAAGTCAATTTTAACCAACAGAAACCTTTTACTCCTACCCGTGTTGAATTTGGACTGCTGTCCCTGTTTCCTAGAAAACAACAATTCTTGGCAATTTTTTTCTGGCTCTTTATCTGCATCAAAGGGCTTTGTGGGAGAGATGTTAAAAAGCAGGTCATTAAAAACAAACATAACCATACAGCAACCCTGTCGAATCTTTAAACATTAGTAAATCCGCAGAGATGCCACCCATGATATTTGAGAGAGATGCCTTTTGGCAGTTACCAACATTTCTGGATTTTAATTTCAGAGGTGGGCAAATGTCCGTTCTCCCTGATTCTGTGCGGTAGCGAAATGAGCTGCCAAAGCCAGAGGGCAAACAGCACAGTGCGACACAGCGTATCTCTCTGACCAGCATCCGGATCAGGAATGCCTGATGGAGCAGCTGGCTCTGAAAGACATGTTCGGTCTGCAAGTTTCAAACTGGGCTGTTTTCAGACTGATGATTCGGTCTGCTCTGCCTCATGCACCCGGGGACATTACAGACACCATCACCTCTGCACACCTGAGAGGCTATGGCAAAACACCTGCATTCAACCCCTTTTTAAAGCAAACAGCCAGCGCATGTGCTGGTGCATTAGGTGGCAAGCACAGACGATGGCTTAAGGCCACGCAAAAGCAGAATATCTTCTGCAAATCCTGACGACTGTGTTTGTTTATTTCTGCTTAGAGTCGTATGAAGAAATGAGAGGGGTGCGTACATGAGACCTGTAGGTATCTGTTTATTTCCTTCTCAGGGTTGTACAGAAGCAGTCTAACAAAATCTGATGTGGTTATTGGTCTAGCAATACTCGATCCCTTTCTGCCCTTGTTATCCTGAAATGCCTCTGGTGTGACAAGTAGGTGGCTGCTGCCCGGGGCTGCACCTGGCTGCCTTGCCATCCTGCACCACCTTGAAGCTCAGGGCCTGCAGAGCTGCACCTTGCCCCGATTTGAGTCCTGCCCATACCCAGAGAAACCCTTTCCTAGAGGCTGGCTACACTGGCCCGGCTTGCAAACAGCAGGCAGCCCCCCATTGGGCTGGGCTTCCGTGCCCACGCGCTCAGACCCATGCGTGCCTGTCCTGCCTGCTGGATGCACACTGGCCATGCTGGAGTTCTCCCATCCCGCCCAGTCAGGCAACCAGGGCAAGCGACAGACTGGCTCTGCACCCCTGGCAGAGCCGATGTGCTGCAATAGAGGAGCACAAGAGCAGCGCTTTAAACCCCTCGCCCTGCAGCTCTCCTTGAGCTCCATGAGAGGAATTAATTTCTGTGCATGCATCTCCGTGGTTAATGCTTGCATAGCCTCCGTCAAGCAACACATAGGCACGGTGTACTTAATGCTGCTGCTTCTGCACTTTTAAGAGTATGTGTGTTAGGAGGGAAAGACTAAATGCATAATCTAAGACAGAAAGGAATCATTCTACGGGACCATGGGTCTACATGTACTCGCCCTAAGAAGCAAAAGGGACATTTGATGCTGACAGGGAGGGAGGAGCCAGCGTGACAGAAAGGAATGTACTACGCAGAAAAGCCAATTAGATATGAATATAGTTAATATGTGGGAACAGGGTAAGCTGCTTCAGTCAGATTTGTGGAAATCACAGGAAATACGACCAATCTCTACAAGGCTGTCCCAGGGACAGCAACAAGTTTTAGACCAAAATGACAGACTGGCCTAATAAAGCGTGTCTCAAAGCAGAAGCAAGTAGGCAGCATCTGGCAGATCTCAGCAGGGGTGGCCAAAGCCTTTGCCAGGCACTTGCAGCCCAGAGCCTTTGAGAACCCACCTTGAGCAGACCCAAGCTCCCAGGCCTGCACTCAGCCCAAACACATCTTTGCTCATCGACCTGTTCCAGGAGGTGCAGCTCAGAAGGGAGCCAGAGCACACATTTCAGCCAGATCCCTCACCCCTACACTTTCCCTAAAAATTGAACTTCATTGGCATAAAACTCACAGAGTTAAAACAGGCTGATCTTTTACCCTGGACATGCTTACAGCAGTATATTGTCCATATAAAAGTACAGTTTGTTCTCTCCCCCCGCCCCGCCGTAGTCCCCAAGAGTGCTACATCAGCATTGCTTTCTTCTTTCTTTAAAAACAAACAAAAAGCCCAAGCCCAGAACATTCAAAAACAATGAGCAGGCCAAAGTTTAGCTGAGAAAGTTGTTGAGACAGAGGTGTTGGCTGAGTGCCCGTCAAAATCAACAGGAGTCTTTCCATTTACTTAGTGGGCTTTGACTGAGCCCTAAGTGAAGGGGGCTCGGGGAGGGGATGGGGGGACACAAATCTGTGCTGATTACCCACTAACAAAGAAGTGTTTGAAATAATCTGCTGCCATCTGCCTTTGTTTTGCTAACCCACTGAGCTGGGCTTGACCAGAAAAGCAATCAGATGAATAAAGAATTAATTATCGCAAGAACGATCGGTTTGCATTTCTCACCTTCTGCAAAAACTACCCCCATTGACCCTGTGGGAGATTTCCTTGCATAATTGCAACAAATCACCATGAAATTAAGAGGCTACAGCTATTATATACGTATGTATATATGTCATGCAAGTTATAAAAATAAGTAGATTTCTTCAGCCTCAAAGAGCTGCTATGAGATTTCTGTTGTATTCAGAGGGGCCAATAACATTATCTGAGTTTGGGGGTAGAAAAGAGTTTAAGTCTCTTTTAATAAAGTTTGGTAACATTTCATGTGATTGCTTAACTCTCTCCAGCTACATGGATGTGGAGCTGATTACGGGAATCTAACGCCATTGCATTCAGTGTTATATGTGTATATGTCTACCTGGGGGAGAAAACGGAATGACACAACGGAGATGAAAAAAGCTATGGAGGACTGGATTATTGGATCTGTTCTAACAGGAGGACAAATCCTCTTTTTACAGTGACCACCTATAAGCAAGAGGACAGAAGCTTAGCAACAATCTGATAAATCAGTATTTGGTCAGCGTTGGCAGAGGGAAGGGGGGGACACAGTTGACCGCTTGTTTAGGGGACGTGAAGTCTATTTCTTCGGGAAGGGGCGGCATGCGCAACACAGCCTGTGAGTCCAGTGACTCTGAGCCAGCGGGACACGTATCTACACTATCTTCAGCCTTTTGCTCTCACTGCAAATACACAGTTGTTTATCAGGCTCCTAACCTAGCGAAATAACTGGAAATACAACTTCTCTTGCCGGCAACTCTTCACCAGGCAATGACACCACACAGAAAAGTTTCAGTTCTTTCCATTTCCCCCAGAGATGGTTATTTCAAACACATATTTACGTTAATCGCTCTACCCGTTGATCAAGAGTGGGTTTTTTTTTCCCCATCAGAGAGCACTATCCTTTGCCGAGGTTGAAATAGTCTCCTTCTCAGTGAATGTGTTTTCCTGAGACCATCACAATTCATGATCAACCTAAGATGACCTGTAATAAATGGGTCTTCAGATTCCAGGGTATTATTTTGGGTTAAGTCCCACAAAAAATGGTCACACATAAAATTGAGGCCCACAGAATGTTTTGGGGTACCTTCCCGAAGCATCCAGAAGATTTTACTGACTCCGACTCCAAAGAAATCACTTCCTAATTTCAGATTTGCAGAAGACCTAAGCAGTAGTTATTATTTTCGCAGCATACTACATTTTACAGGCAAAATGAAGTTTTGGTATAACTTTACAGGAGTTCAGTGGCATTTCAGAAGGGATTAATCTGTATGACACGCATGTCCAAAGGTGACAAAACGATGATAAAGTATTTAACCTTGGTGACTCATGTGAAAGAAGCTTGTGATCTCTGCTACACTAATGTAGCTGTAACTGTGTTTTCTGAACCTCGTGGAAGCCATCAGAATGACTGACATCCAGACTCATGCCTGCTCTTTGGCTCCAAAGTTACTCTGCAATAAGGCTTCACAGGAACAGAGTCACTCTCAGTCGCTCGTCATGGGAACATGGGTGAATATGACAGTGGATATTCCAGCTCTGGGTGTGTTTGAGAGCTCTTTTATCAGGCCTGCAGTGGTAGTAATATGCCCCTCGTATCTGTCAGAAAAAGAATGTCTCACATGTGACTGTGAGATAAGGCTGGCAGCCCCCTATCCTCCTCAACATGTTCCACTCACCTCATTTCAGAAATTACGCAAGACTGGGCCAGCTGCTGCTTGAATGGCAGACCACCAGGAAAACATGCCCGGTTGGAGCAAAGCAATAAAAGGCATGATTTCTCAAGAATCATCCAGACTTATCATCAATGCTCACCTGCTCTAGCCTCATTGTAAGTGAAAGGGCATAGCATCTTTATGCTCTGAAGTGTCATGACCCACGCTAATTGATTTTGTCAGGCATATTACCCAGTGGTCGAGTCAAAACCAGCAAAGCCAAAGCTGAGGGGCAGAGAGGCCAGGAGACAAGCTACACGGGCTGGGGCTGGTGGAGGAGGCACAAACATAAATCTGAGGTCATGAGGTGGGAGAGGACAAGGACTTTAGAGCCGAGGTGGCCGGGGGCAGGAAGCTGCAGCTGAGCAGTGGTAGAAAGCAAAGGGTGAATAGTGAGGTGAGCTCATTCAGATCTGGGAACTACCAACCTTACGGCACAAACCCATTCCCCTCCTTCTGCAGCCTGGCCCACCTAAAGGCCAGCCCATGGGGAACCACTGGGTGCTGGGGCCACAAACCAACCCAGTGGCTAACAACTACTCCTATTCCTTAAGGGACTATAAGAGACAGCTACAGAGATATGAAAATAGTCACAGTGGGGAAAAAAAAAAAAAGACCTGTTAGAGCCTGAAGACTGACTGTGGATATTTTGCAGGGATTGGTACAGAGGCAGGCCAGCTCCAGTCAGAAGGCATTTAGCTCCTAAATCAGGCTAGGGCTCCAAAATAGGTCTGAGAGTCACTTGACTTTGAGAGCTCCCGCAGCTTACCAAGGGCCTTTTTATCCAGAGCGCGAAAGTACCTGAGCAGAATCTAAAAGCAGCGAGCCATAGCAGTATTTTTCTCAGTCTCTTTCAACCTGTGGTCCCTAAAAATTTCCTAGTGGAGATGCTTTGGAAATTTCATGCGCACGTAGACTACGGTACAGCATCTATGAATCTAGTTCCCGTTTGTCCATCCCTTAAACATGACTGATCAAGCTCAGAGTTGCAACTTTTGAAATGTAAAATAAAATATTTCAGATTATCTTTGGCATAATCAGAATAAAGAAAGACTAATTTTCCATTGCATTATCTTCAGTAATGAATCTCATGGGCAACATTTCTGCTTTTCATTACTACTGTCACAATGTAGGTCTCATCAAGTCAGCTTTCAACTAAATGCTGCACACAAATATCTGCAATTCATTCAGATGTACAGTATTGCAAAGGGGGTAAACGGTGACAAAGCCTGACCTTCTGATTTTAATATCCTGTCTAACTAGAAAACATCTAAATTTAAATTTGTATTCGAAGAATTTCACACCACTGAAATACCCTTGGCAGGGTATTTTTTCCCATGTATACAGCATGTGCCATCAACAGTGTCTCGATCCTATTCTTAAAATCATTGAAAACCAAAAAGAACAAAATAAAACAAAAACACCCACACATGAAATCTCATAATAAAGAACACTTTTCTGGGCCAGATGGTTCACTGCAGCAAAAGGTTAGTCTTTTGTTCAAACAGGGCTTTCAACATCGGAATCTTTGCCGGCCACAGAACCATTTCCAGCCAATTACAGAGGATTTTAGTTAGTACCAGAAAATATCCCCAGCTGCTTCTGCATAGCCTTGCAGAGCAGGGAGATCACCTTTAGGAGGAGCCTCATCCCCTCCTGTACAGCTAATAAAAACACTCGGTGGCTCCTGCAAAGCTGTTACGCATTATAAAATACGGTTTCATTAACAAAGATTCTGAAAGGGGTGGAAAACAATAAAAAGTAACCACATGAGATCTTTTATTCCAATCTTATCTCAAAATAATCAGCTGTATCTAAGCCTTCTGTGATGAATGCTTGCCTAATTTGCTCTTAAAAACTTTCAGTCATGGTGCAGTAGAGGTTAACACAAATATTAAGAATGAACAACCAAATCTTTAATGTGAACAGCCTGACAGAAATAAAGCAGAACCAGAGGCAGCGGAGATAGAAATCTGTTGAACAGTAAAAGTGGTTTAGAAACAAATATTGTTAGGTTGAGGACACAGTGAAGAACAGAAAGTTCGGTCTCTATGGAAGGGATAAGAAATAATTAAATTTACTTAGGGTTACAAGAGTGGTTCTAACAGAAATCAGGATCAGACCTAGCCAAAACCAGACAAGGGCAGAAAGGCTGAACAGAAGGTTAGCTTTTGCACATCAAGCCAACCCTGTAATCTGTTACCTTTGTCGCTAATGCTGCGGTAGGTACATCTGTTGTTCACTTCTTGCGCTCCCCTCTTAGGTCAAGGGAGGCAAGGCACAGAAACACTTTATTCTGCATTAATCTCGCTCATTCAATTTGTCAGAGCTTTGAGAAATAGGAGGAATGTCCAAACTGATACTTGGTGTCCTGATTTGTCCTTTGTGTCATTTAACCACTGTGTCTAATTGACTTAACATCTTCAGCAGGCAACTTATCCCAGTACCTAACAGCCACCTTGGAGTTGAAATGTTTCTTAATGGACAACTTAATTTTCCTTTCCTACAGGTTAAGCCCTGTAGGCATAAAGAAAACTTTATTCCATTCCTCTTCATGGAGCTCTTTAAAACCATTGAAGCCCATGGTTCACATCTCTGCCCAATCTTCCTATTTCCCAAACTACACAGCTCATACACCAGATTTTCCAGATCTCTGATAGTTCCCACTTTCCTCCATGTTTGTTCTAATTTGTCATCTTTTTTCTTGAAAGGTCATAAGGGAAACCTGATCTGATACAGCACATTCACCAATAGAAGTAGCATGCAAAGCCACTTCAAGTGCCTTCTCCTCCCTGTTAAACATGCCACATGCAGACTTTTTTTCCTAGCAACGTGACCCCTGTGAGGAGTGACTTAAGCAAACTTGTTTAACTTGAACTGCAGTGGACAAGTAACACGTACAGAGTCAGTCACTGCACCTCAGCAAAGGGACAGTAAGACAGTAATTTAGTAAGAGGGATTAACACAGTTGCATATTTAACTCCACCTCCAGTGTTCCCTCCCTTCAACATCAGCCACGTACTTTGTCCCCTGCGTGATTAATGTTTTCAGTGATGACTGAAGCAAAACGTTGCTAAGTATTCTGGCCTCCTCATGTCAACCTACAGTTTGTTTTCCCTCCCCGTAAAAGAGGGGGATGATTCTGCCTCTTACAGCAAGTGTCCTTATACTGAATGTTATCTTGTCACATCCATTTTTAATGAGATCTCAGTTTTTGCCTTGGCCTGCCAGATTTGGCTCATGCTACTGTTTTACACTCTTCCTCAGCAGGTTCTGCCCACATCTCATCTGTACGCTGTCTTGCTGGTGTTCAAAGACACTTCTTTGCCAAGGTGCCCGGCTCCTAGGTCAGAGATTTTACCCATCTGATGGCTTTACTGCTACTTGCTCAGAAAAAAAGGAGTGTTAGTGCAGCTTGTGAAACTGCAGGCAATACCCTTCTCTCCTTACAGATCAGGACAGACTTCAAAAGGACGTTTTTCCTGTTATTCTTAAGTCAACAGCTGCATTTGTATTAGTTATGACAACTCCCATGCAAGCTGAAGCACTAATGTTGCTGGAGGAGCATGTCCTTGCAAAACATGCTGTCCCTGCCTTAAGAGCTGTGGCAGGCCTTGCACCGGGTATGTCACCTCGGGGGGCTGCTTGGCAGTGGCTGCACAGGTTGGATATCTCTGCAGAGGGCTCTGGGAAGAGGCACATGACGGGAGGAAAGCTAAGCATCTGCAAGACCAAAATTTCCACCTCCTCCAGACATTTGTGCCCCGGCCCGTTCAGAAAAATTCTTAAAACTTACTGCAGTTTTCATATGGTTTCTAAGGGGCACTCTCCCTTCTCTTCCACAGGCAGAGGTAGGAAGAAACAGACCACCCGACAAAACATCTTCTTCTCCCATATTTTGTCCCTCCACAGCAGGAAAAGATGCAGTAACGTACACGAGCTTTTTGACAGTGAAGAAACGCTTGGTAAGAATTCCTTACAAATGCACCACTTTGCAAAAATAACTTCAGCTGTGGCCCACAATCAACCACAAGATACAAATCCAGGGGCAAAGAGGCTGTTTGGAGCCCAGTGCTTAGAGAACTATTTACTGTTCCCCATTTCCCACTCTCCGTGACATATTGTCAGGGACCAGTCACAGAACTGTAGCAAAACTAAATGTTGGAAAAAACAGGAAAAGAAAGTTAACATATGAGAAGGGTTCCCACACACCTGCAAGCCCTAAGTGGCCTGAAGAGGAAAAGTCCAGTCTCAGTTTCCCAGGGGGAAGTTTGTTGGTCTAACATTTGCTGAGGAAAGGGGCTGTTTATTCCACAAGGCATCAGAGGAGTATGCCATCCAAGAAAACAATTTGCCCTGGACTAAAAGGTTGGTTGGTTGTTTTTTTAATAGCTGATAAGGGCCCCAAAGCTGAGGACTGAAGATATCTAAGCAGGTGTCAGCCTGCCTGCCTGCTAGAGAAGCCTGGAGAGGAAAGAAATACTGTGAGCAGCTCTTCCTGCCTTAAACAGGCTGGTGTGGGTGAAATAACCCAGGGAACCAGGCAGCTACATATTCCTGACCCTGGGGGTGACCTCAGTGCTGGTGGTAAAGGGCCTCGGGAGTCTTTCCCCAATCAGCAGTGATGGGGTTTCCTGGTGCAGGTGCTGGCCCTCGGTCAGGTTCTGAGGCTCCTGGCTCTGTTTTCCCTGCGCAGTAGTGACGGGACAGCTCTGAGAAGCAGAACCTGGTTTCAGAGCCAAAAAAATACCGTGCTCATGCCCACAGGCATACGTAAGAAGGAAAATGGCCTTTGTACCTGTTCAGTAAACAGCAGTCGCTGCTGCCCTGCCTGTAGGAATAGCACTAAGTACCTCCACTGAAGCTACTGTATACATTAATCCAAGCCATAAGCTAATTCGCAGTCTCTAAAATCAGCAGCTGAGGAGACACTTAATCTGTTGATTTGCTCTAATGCTGAGAGGCTTCACATGAGATTGGCTTCCGCCGTTGCTATATTGGCTGTTGGCTAGCTAATACGCAGCACGTAACTCAGATGCACGCTCAACGAAATCCTCCTTGCTCCTGTCCCAGGTAAACCATGAGGCCAAAAACACCCCACGAAGAAACGCGCGCCTGGCAGCTCAGCCCCGCCGCCCTCCGCCCCGCCGGCGGGCTTGAGGCCCAGCGCCGCCCTGAGGAGCGGCTCGGGGCGGGCGGCCCCCACCCGCCCTCCGCCACCCGCGGCCGGCTCCCGGGGCCCTCCCGCCGCGGGGGAAGGAGCCGGGGGCGGGCGCGGAGGGGCCGCCCCGCCGCGGGGAGGAGGGGCCCGGCCCGCAAGACTTAAGCGCCGCGGCCGGTGCTGCCCCGCGGCTGGGTCGGTCATGGAGGCGGCGACGGAGTACGTGGGCTCGCTGGTGCGGTGAGTGCGCGGATCCTCCTCGCCTTCCCCCGGGCGGCAGCCGCCTCCCTCCCTCCCTCCCCGCCGAGCCCGGATAGCTCCGCTGGTCGGCTCCAGCCCTTCAGGAGCGAAGGGCGCTTTCCGAGCGCGGTGCGAGGGCGGGGGGCGGCCGGGGGAAGGGGGGCGCGGGTTACAGCGGAGGGGCGCTGGGTGGGAGAAGCGGGCCGGCGGTGCTCTCGCGGCCCGTCGGGCCTCGGAAGCTGCTCTGAGGGGAGGGCGAGCGGGGGGCTCGGCGCCGCTCTGAGGTGTGAGGGCTGGGGGGCCGCGAAGCCGCCGTCTGGCTAGAGATTAGGAAAAACTTCTTCACCGGGAGGGCTGTCAGGCTCTGGAATGGGCTGCCCCGGGGGGTGGTGGAGTCCTCATCCCTGGAGGTATTTAAAAGAAGGGTAGATGAGGTGCTGAGGGACAGGGTTTAGTGGTGGGATGGCAGTGCTAGGTTGACGGTTGGACTCGATGATCTTAAAGGTCTTTTCCAACCGAGGTGATTCTAAGAGCTGGCGCGTCAGGCGTGGAGCGTCGGTGTAGTTGAGAGCCACTTGTGCTCGGAGACAGCGTTGCCAGGGCTCCTGGCCTCTCGTTGCGTTTCAGGTGTGCTAGAATCATAGAAATCCTAGAATTGTGTAGGTTGGAAAAGACCTTTAAGGTCATTGAGTCCAACCGTTAACCTAACCCTGCCATCCCACCACTAAACCCTGTCCCTAAGCACCTCAGCTACCTGTCTGTTAAATACCTCCAGGGATGGGGACTCGACCACCTCCCTGGGCAGCCCATTCCAATGCTCATGGTGTTAACCGCATCCACAAAGGTATAGTTCCATACACCACTCAAAGATGTATCTAGTTCTAGCAGCGGTTCCGGTATTTCTGCCCTTCCCATTTTAGCAGGGAAGCCCAAGTCTGCAATCTGGTCTGTCTCCTGATTAATTTCTGACACTTTTTTTTTTTTTTTTGCTTTTGCTTCGCTGTTACTGCTGTTGTCATTTGCCTGTGAACTCTAACCTAAAAATCAATCTGTGCCACATTCTGAAGCCACTAGTGTTGTGCAACGTTGATTTTTCTGAGTGAGGCTGGAGACCATTGCACCACATTCTTAGACAAACAGGAGAGCCATATTGCAAATGAAGATAAAGAGTGAAATATGTGTACAGGGCTCAAGGCAGGCTTTTAATCCCTGTTTTCCCCTAAAAAAAAAAATAAAAAATTAGTCTGTCCTACCAGCCTTGACACTGCACTGAATGCTTGGGGCAGTATCTGTGAGTCCTCCAGAATATTGTAGTTATACAAAACAAACTGGACAAGATGCTAGAGTTTGAAGATACTTGCTGTTTCAATTATAAATATATATGTGTGTTTTTCACTGACATAGGATGCCTCTCTCCTTTAGGGAAGAGCTAGGGCTTGAGCCTTTTGACTTTAAAGAATAACAAAGTAATAGTGGAGCTGTCTGTATTCAACATGTCACTCAACTTTCTAATAAAGCTGACTGCACCTTAGCATGTTCCTTTCCACTGCTTGTTTCCTGACTTAGCTTGGTCAGCTTTTAATAGGAAATTATGTTTGGTAACTCCAATCCAGCAGAGGAATTCCCTGCATTAGGACTTGGTTTCTGAGGACAGCTGCAGCAAAAAAGGGTCTTTTTAGGAGCCCTGAGGGTAGGCTGGCCTGTTTGAGTCTGTGGCCTTTGGGGGCGGGGGGGGGTGGGGAAACAAAGGAAAAACAAGCTTTCTGCAATAGGTGCAGAAATAGAAGGGTTCAAACTCCGTTTATCTGACTCTTTTTAATCACACTGGCTTTTGTTTCCTACTACTTCTTGTTAACAGAAACCTCTGACTGCACTGGAACCCAGGCTTACTGCTTCATAAGCAGACTTAGTTTAAAGGTGATATTGACTGCTTTTATTGAAATGTAGGTGAAATGGCATCAGTGTTAAATAACTCCCTAAGACTTGGATTCCTGTTAAGTGACTGTCTGCTGGAGCTAACCAAAGTCCTGGTTTATTAATCTGTGTGGGTTTTGTTTTTTTTTTCCTTCCCTCTGACTTTTTACATGGGATAGAACAAGGTAACAGTGTCAGGTGATTGATCTTGAATCAACTTCTGCTCAGAGCTGCAGAATATGACTTGTCTAGTTGGCTGTGCTAGCACCTGGTGTGAACCCTGTTAGTTCAAGTCCTGCCCATGAGCTGTGCTCCTCATGCTATTCTTTCAGTATCAGGATGTACGTTCTGCCTTTTTTCCTTGTGCATTATCTTTTGTGAATGATAATTCTGCTTAAGTAATGGGAAAGAAAACTGTTCAACAGGACTGATGTTTTCAGTCCTCGCAAAAAAAAAAAAAAAAAATCTTGGCAGTACTATCATACCTACCACGCAAGTAACTATTCTACATGCTTGTTTTCAAATGTGTGAAAGGGAATGGGATGTAATTAGCCCTGAAAGCATTGTCTCTTGAATTCTGAGTGTTGCGCTTCCTAACATCAGGGTGCCCTGTGGAGTCACCAGCCCTGAGGTAGATGAGCACGCATCTCGTCTGAGGAAAGGACTCAGATGTGATTCAGCGTGGGAGCTGCCCACGGATCAGTGCGGTGACTGGGGTACTATTAACTTAGGGAAGAGATTAACAAACACGCCCTGTCCTAGTACACTCCCCTTCTGTGGAGCTTCAATGCCTTTGTCAGTGCTACTCTGTCAACTTGCCCTCCGCCCTGTTCTTGGCCCTTCTCCAGGAGGAAAGTGCTTATTAGCTCTTCAAATTGAAGCAGCGCCCATCTCCTGAAAACCACACTGACCGCTCATCCTCACCAGCTTTGTTGCAGGAAGGAGAGACTTCCACCAGCCATGTGTGTATATACACAAACTGTTGAAAGCCAGGGACCTAGTGTTTAGGCAGCACTACCAAAAAGGAATTAGCTTGAGCTAGAATAAAACTGTTGAACATTCCCCTCCTTTAAAGAAATAAAAGCTCCCATAATGCCAAGGAGGTTTTGAAGAAGGTAAACATTAGGGTACAGAGGAAAGGCAATAGCCCAAAGCTATTGCAGAAGAGCAGTTTAGAATGAGAGCAGGAGATAGAGTTTCAGCAATTAATTTATCTGGCCAGTCACAAAAATGACCTTCTATGCATCCCAAAAACATGCTTAAAGACCAGATAAGAGTTTTGGAAGAGGTAATTATTCTCCCTGGTCAGTGTGGACTTGCACCGGGACATTAGTAATTAAGTAACTTTATACCATTTCATCATTACTCTAGAAATTCCTGTATTTTCTCTCTGGCTGCAGAAAGAGGCTGGCAGTTCCTGCGAAAATGTCTGAGGATACATTTTTTCCTACATAAATCTGACCTTTTTACACCTATGTGGGAGAACGAAACGGGGATGCATCCCTATCCTGCCCCTGTGCAATTCGGTATTAAGGAGCAAAAGGTATACCGGGGTAAAGTCCAGGAAAGCATTGTCTCCCTTTAAAAGACTTGTTAGAGATCAGCCCTTTCCAGTTGTCATGCAGAGGGTGATGTTTGGCAAGCTGGCTATTAAATTAACCAATGTAATTTGGAAGCAAAAAGTCGTCACTAGATGTAGATTGGAGCAGGTCTGTACCTTGGTCTGAGAGTAGGCAGTTACTGGTGTTATGCGCTCTGTTTACCTGTGGGAGCCTAAACGGTCGTCATTAAAACATGTGATTGCCCAGGCAAATTTCAAACCTCTTTCTAAAAGTCTTTGAATTCTTCCAGCCTCTCTGGCAGTCTGCTCCAGCACTATGCATTTATGTGCTTTAATCTTAATTTTCCTCTCATTTGACTTCTTTTGATACATTGGGGTGCACAGAAGTCTTACTTTGTGATTTTTTTCAAAGCGAGATGAAGTTTTATAGGCTGTAGATGTTATTTACAAGATAAACACCTTGACTATTTGGAAGTCAAGCATAACTACACTGAAAAGTTCCACTTGCGTTCTGATGCTAGGTGTTTTGAATATGGATAATATGTTCAGTCTTCCTAAAGCAGACTCATATCTTAAATAATTAGTTGAAAGTAGTCTTGTGTGTTACCTCATTGAGTGTTTATCTTGCAGGTAAAGGGAATGATCTAAGTGGCCGAATGCAGTGAGAGCTGCTGCCTTTCTAATTCAGAGTTAAAACCTGTCAGCCTCACGGTAATCGTGACCTTGACAACAGCTGAGCTAGAGGTGGCCCACATCTGCTTGAAATGTTTTTAATTTTAGAAGTGTTTTCAAATGTCACTGGCAAGAGAAAGTTCAGAGGCAATGTGTCTGTCGGGCTATGTAGTATTTAGTTTTGAAAGCAAGCTCCACAAGTCTAATGTGACCTGTGAATTACTCGTATAATGTACTTACGTCACTGGGCTCAACAGTCCTCCTCCTTCTCACAGTACTTGACATGACTATTTTTATAACTACACTGAATTTTTATTTGTCTTAGATCTTTGGTATCCATGGGAGCATCTGTGGGAGCAGTAGCAAAACAGACCCTGTTCCCTCCTCTCATGCCTGCAGGACGACCTTTTCGTGTGTCAAATGCCTCCCGAAGCAGCCGGAAAGGAATTGTTGCAAGCAGTCTGCAAGAGCTCATCAGCAAGGTACAGCAAACATTCCCACTCCAGCTGAAACTTATAGTCAAGTACAGTATCCCAGAAAGGCAAGCCACAGACTCTTGTTCTTCTAAAAATCATTACTGGGGAAGTTCAGGAGAATTTGTCAGATAAGCAAGTCTTAATATGAAATGATGGCCCCTCTTTTGAATGCTAAAATCTACTGTTTTTTTGCAGACTTTAGATGCCTTCCTTATATCTGCTGGAATAGTTACTCTGGTTTTGGAGGAAGATGGCACAGTGGTGGACACAGAAGAGTTCTTCCGGTCCCTGGATGATAACACGCACTTCATGGTTCTAGAAAAAGGACAGAAATGGACACAAGTAAGTGTTGACGGCCTCTCACACTTGAATAGAGGTGTATGGAAGAATGTCTGTGGCTGCTAAAATTGTTGGAAAGAGGGGAGAAGATGAAGAAAACTTCCCCTAAAAAAGGCAAGGTATCAACTCCTTGTTGAGCCTTCCTGGATGACAAATCAAGTTTGGTGGTTTTGGGGGTTTTTGTTTGTTTTCCCCTTGCTTGGGTGTAGAACTGTTGCCAAAGATCTGCCAAAAATTGAAATGAAATGTTACAACTGAAAAGAATTATAGGGGAAATCCCCTGCTTTTGGAGATCCTCAGAAATAACTTTGTTCTTGAGCCTTTTTGTAACATAAAGAAAACTAGGACTTTGACTGCATGTAGTTAAAAATACAATGTCTTTAAAGGTTAGCTTTTTAGAGGGGAAAACATGCCCAAATTAAGTGATGTAAAACAAGTTTTGCCTTGTGAATGCGGTAACGGTTTAGTGAAGGTTAGAAAAATGCCTGTGTTTAATCTTGCAAACAGGTAAAATTCATCATCAAAACCTAATGTTAGTCTACATGCTTTAAGATATTTTAAGAACTGTTAAGATTGTCTAGCTTTAGCCTTCTAGTCATATCAATTCAGTGTCCAGTTTGTGGTTTTGTGGGGGAATAGTCATCTCTACATTAGTAAGAGAGCATCAAACTGAATTGTCTTTCCATGAAATGGTTGTTGCTAGAAAGCTAGCATCAAAATTTCTTCTACCAGGTGCAGAGCCAGCTGAGGAGCTGTAAGCAGGCCTACCATTTTTCTGCTTATACACGGATAGCTCGGTCGTGTGGCCCCATTTTCTCAGTCTCCTGTTGCAGTGTGGGCAGTTTGTATGTTTTTCCCCAAGGTACTTCACTGGCTTATCAGCCTGCTGCATCTGGGCCATGAACTCCAAGAGCAGAAAAGAAGTTGCAGCTAGGGTGTGACTCCACCTTGCTCCTTCCTCCTCTGCCCTATGTCTGGCAGCAGAACAAATTTGAATGCTGCCCCTCTTTCAGGATGTGCTGAAAGGCAGCAGGAGGACTGCCGCAGCTTCACAGATCATCTGCAGTGTAGCACAAGTTCTGTCACGCTTTATCCAAATATTCTGGGTGCTAACATGGTGGTGAGGAATATGCTACCAAGCACACCAGCTACTTGTACATGTCCAAAACTGTTGTTGATAGGGGGCCCTGTTGCTGGAGCTTGGAGGCTATCGAAGTAAAACAAGCATAAAATTGCTGGCTAATGATATGCTACAGCGTTTAACTTGGTCTGACTTATCATGGCGCTGTTTGAGCGCTGGGGTGACAAGTACGAAAAGGCCCAGTCTTACACAACTTTATTGCTTCGCTTAGCATGCAAAAAACCAACTTGGCAGCTGCCAAGTTATTAACCTTGAGCGGAATGCGCTGAGCTGAGTATCCCATGTATCCACTAGATGTCTCTGTAAATATGGATAATCTTTACTATTTTCTTTTTTTTTCTTGAAGTAAGCCACCCTGAAAGCATCACTGTCAGCTCTGAAGCATACAAGGGCTCCTTTCAATAAAGGAGGCTGGGTTCAAAGTGAAAGATGACTTTCCATGCTCCTCTTTCTTTGCTTTTTCTCTTTAAAACTCAGTATTAAACCCTAGGTCTAATCAGTAGTGGTTCCCTCCCCATGTTACCTTTTCAGTAGGAAGAGAGAGAGGTGTTATGAGCCAGGATTTGAAATGAGGACCTGACTTTTTCACAGATGTCATCTTTGCAGCTATCTCTTAGAGAGCTCTTCAGTATTATGTTCCTTCCTAAACAGAAGGACCTAATGTCGTCCTGGTAGTTTGGTGGCCTGTTCCAGCATGGACTAAATGTGAGCTGCCTCAGCTAGCAGCTGGAACATACCAGGATAATTAAATGGCAGGAACACTCTCCAGTGGCATTACCTGTGGCTTCAGTATACCCTGAAGAAGCAGCTATATTACAGGAAAGAAATATTCAGGAGGTGCTGTGTCACTCCAAAACTTCTGTGTCTGTTTGGAATAGCTTCAGAAGCCTGGTCAGGACTTGAACAAAATTGCATAAGCTACAGACTTGCTTTTCTCTGTGCTGATGCTTTTAATTCTAGTTTCAAATTGATTGAGAACTAGCCTGAAGACTGGAATAAGCAAGCGGCTTCTAAAGAGCTGCACTGTTAACGAATGTCTTGCTGTATTTTCCTGACTCATGGTACAAACTGTCTCTCCCTCTCTTTAAATTAGACAAGAAATGGAGTCCCTGCTGTGAAACAAAAGAAGAAAATGGGAGTAGCTAACATCACATTTGATCTGTACAAGCTGAACCCTAAGGATTTTATTGGCTGCTTAAACATCAAGGCAACCTTCTATGAGATCTACTCTGTCTCATATGACATCAAGTGTATGGGAGCAAAAAGTGTATTGCGGTAAGTTTGTTTCTGCTACTGATCAGGCGTGTGTGTTAATGTAAAATCTGTGTTTGCTTATTGGTTCTGTGAAGGAGGTGTGTTTATAAACTTACTGGTTTTATTAATTCTTACATACTGGCCAATATGCTGACTCTTCATTTGTAAGGTGGATAGTTGACCTGTAAAAGCTTACTATAGCTTTTTATGGTGGAATCTTAAATTTTCCCCAAGGCAAAAATCTTATCAGCTTGTATTCACTGCAAGGGTGTAGGTACAATCTCTGTTTTCCTGAAAGAATTTCCCCAGATTCCTTTAACTTGTTTGAAGAATGCAGGAGTCTGAGGAAGAAGCATCTGACTGAAGGGGGCACTTCAAGGGGACAAAATGAGAGAGGAATTTGAGATCTAATGGCCAAGGTCTTAAAGCTTGCTCTGACTTTGCAATTATCTGGCTGCCAAATTCACCACCTGAGCTACATGGAGGCAAAGGAAAAATGGAAGAGATATGACACATATCTACTGTCTTAATGTGAATTTGTTGTCTGTAGCAAGACCCTGTGATGTCACTGCTCTTAGGCCAACTAGTCTTTAAGCAAATTAACAGACCCTAACAAGGATCACTGTCCCCTGCAGAACCAATCTGTGGTGGGTTGCGAGTTTGGTAGAACAGGCTGTTGGGAAATGCTGTCTTATACAGAGGCAAAATAATACCTGTCCTGTCCACTGCTTTCAACAGTGTTTTGAAAGTCTGTGCCTTGTTGAAACCAGCTGTGTCCTGCCCTGGTTGAAGAAAACTTCTTCTGAGTTCAGACTCCTTCACAGAGGTGCCGTACTTTGACGGCCATTTAAGCTGCAGCCCTGATTTCTCTATCTGATCTTTCAAATTCTGGTTGAGATGCAGTGGTGTAGTGCTGCATTTTGTGACTTGAGGACCAGATCTGTTGCTGTGTTTTGTGACTTGAGGACCAGATCTGCTCTGTACAGAACAGAGAGATGTATATGCCTATAAGTGAGGCTTTCATTTCCCCTGAGCAACATGTAATCTTCAGTTTGAAGGCTTCAAATAGCCCCTCCTCTCCGGATGCAGATATTAAGCATTGTAATGCTAATCTTGTTCCCTTTCTGTCTGACTGACCTTTCCCACTCTACTTAGGTGGTCCCTTGCTTAATCTTTCAGGCTACAGCTGGTGTGACTGTAGATGAGACTCATTTCTCTGGTCATGCTGCAGTGATTATCTATCTGTATGCTATGCCCACCTGTAACATGGGCTTCACTAGGGTTTGTTCAAAGGCTTACCCTTGAACAGCTGCATTCCTCCAGTTGCTATGTTTGTCAAGTCTCTTGAGCCAGAACAAACTCTGATTTCTGTCTGTCTGCTACGGAGAGGAGTATCCACACTGGAACTTGCACTGTTAAGGAGAATTTGAAGTGACAGCTCTGCCTCCCTGCCAACACAAGGCAGCTGGTGAGAAAGAAATGGTACTGGCGAACAGCTGAAGTAGCTGTGGAGTTCTTCTGGAAGCACTGTTGTGTTACAGAGTTGAGCTGTAAGGGACATGCCAGCATCAGGGTGGGAAAATAGTCTGCTGGCAAAGAACAAGAGTGACAGAAGAGGTAACCTTGAGTACTCCTGAACACGACAGTGAGATGACCTGTCTCAGCTTGCTATTAAAATTGAAGGTAGGTGGATAATGTTAGGTTCTTGGTGTAGTCCCTCTGCAAATGAGTTCCAAACTGCTAACTCTGCCCTCTCCCCAAGCCCACCTCTGGAGTGTGAAGGGAAAGGACTTCAAAATGCTGCAGTTGTTCATCGGTGGGAGGGCCTCAAAGCCTGCCTGATCTGATTAGTGCATTTCCCTTAACAGTTTCTCCCTGTAGGGTTCAACTGAAGGATCAAATGTCCGGTTCAACAAATAACTTCCTCCATGGCTTAAGTGACAACTGCTCTCGTGTGCAAGTGACACACTGCAGCTGCTCAAAAGCTCGGTACCAGGTGCAGCTTCCCTTATAACCGTAAAGCTTCCCTTATAACAGTACAGTTCTTTGGCCTATACTATCTGGTGGAGGGAAGGACATACTGAAGTGGCATATGTGTGAGAAGCATGAATATAAAGGTACAGCGTTTTTTTAAAGGCTTCCCAGGCTCTAAGGACAGGGTATTCTACTCTTTTGAAGATTGGTTTTTGACTGCAAACCTTCTTTCATCACAGTGGAAAACCCAGAATTTGTGGGAAGAAGACTTTGCCTTCTCTGCTAGAGCTCAAAGGAGAAGTGAATAGCAGCAGAGGTTTGCAGTTGCATGTTTTCTCAGACAGGAATTCAGAAAATCTTCCCTCTTTTTTGCAGAAGAGGAAGGCTGGTCTGGTTTCTGCATATTCAGAAACTGATCCCTTTCCAGTTTTGGAATGGTTCCAGTTCTTGTGTACAACTTCCCCAGTGCCTCAGCTTCATATTTGCAGGGCCTACTTAACTTTTGGGGGGGTGAAGCTTGAATAGAGCTCTCAGCACTGATGTCCCAGTTGTTTCTTGGACAGTGGAAGGAAGACACAGGTATAACCAAGTTAAATAAATGACCACTCAATATACGATGATCTCTATTCCCCTGCGATCCTGTGGTGATCTACAGTCTATATTATAGACCTCTGATGCCTGCCTGATCTTAGTTGATGGATCTGTACTGATTCCCACACAGTATTGTAGATTTGAATGCTGATTATTATTAAAACTTTAAAAAATGGAATAATTGTGAACTGAGAATTCTTCAGGCTTGCAGTTTGGACAGTATCAATTCGCCTGGCTTCACTTGTTTTGCTGTTGGGCATCCGCTGTAATGCGATTGCTCAGCTTCAGATCTAATCAACTTTGATCTGTAGCTTGGAGATACATGCAGTGTTGTATTAGTGAATGGCCTAAAGGTGAGGACACAAGGTGGATTCATGCTGCAGGAATGCTGCGGGGCTCCTGGGCAAAGTTAAGTCTTCAGCGGTGCTCTGGTAGTTTGAGTGATGGCTCTGCAGAAGGCCTGTAAATGTCTAACAGGGTGACAGCCTGCTTTGTTAAATGTGTTTTCTGGTTCTGCCAACATGTCAATAGTTTTCTGTCAGTCAGCGGCCACAGAAGTACTTGCTCTAAGGGGGAGACAAAGATGACCAGCTTCTCAGAAGTGAGGAGAAATGAGAGAGTTCTTAAATATATCTACCTAACTCATCCTGAAGGTGTTGAGGGGGATGGGGCAATGTTACTGTTGGTGAATTATTTATTTATTTATTTAATTTAACAAATGGCTTTTCTTCTAGGAAGGTGCTTCAGCTGATGTCCCACGCAGCACAAGTAACTGGACACTTTCTTCTCTATACTGGAACGTATATGTTGCAGTTGATGGGTGAATATGATGAAGATGGCACATGTACAAGATCAAGGCAGCAGTAGTGAACAGAGCTGCACATCTGATACCGGATCCTTTTGCTTAAAGACATTCTCTTGCGCAATTTTGATTGTAATGATGTTATACTAGGGGGATGTCCACTGATGTGAACTAACACTTTTCCCATTTGGGAATGCTTGTAGGCCTTAGTCATAAAATAAGTGTTTGGTCTTCACAGGCTCTTAACACAGCAAAATGATGGGTGCCTAATGTCTGAGAACTTGACAAAAGGAGAGGGGGCAGGTTTTTGCCCCAGCAACTCAAAATGGAGAATAAGTATACTTGGAAACTTGCATGCTTTGTAACCAGTGGGGTATTTCTTGCACCAATCAAAGCATACTTTGGTTGGGGTTTTTTATGGCTGTCTACTTGCCTTCTGAACAGACTGGGCTGTAAGATGGAGGAGCTGTGGGGTTTTTTTGGTTTTTAGTCCCTAACAGTGCTGGTATTGGTGTCCATCTGGCATTCAGGTACAAAAGGGTGAAGTGTACTTATTACTTCTGCTACCAATGGAAATACATGATACAACTGAATCCTGGTTCAGTGACTGACCACTCTCATGAAGTCTAATTGGAGAAAGCACAACTACTGGGCAGAAGCTTAAAATTTAACCTTACTTCCCTTAAAATAAGTAAAATCATTTCACTTTAACTCTTTATGTTTTTCTTCAAATGTACAGAAAGTTCGGGTTAGTGTAACTCATACCAGCTGAAGAAACTGATATCTTTGTTTAATGGGTCTGGTGTCTGGTTCTGCCTGAAATACTGAATAATTTGCCATAGTTTCATGAATATGGCTTACAAGCAACCTGCTGAAGCTTCCTTCGGGGGTTAAACCAGCACTAATATAGTACTTACTGTTCAGTTGCAAGACGACACTACATTCCAAGCTGTACTTGAGGTACATGTTGTGTGGATCTTTAAGAGATGCTGGATTTTGATGCCCCTGTGTTCAGAGGAGAACAGCAGGACACTGTCTGGTCTTGTGTAACATACATACACTCTAAACTGGATATTTGTGGCTTTATCATCTCCTAAGACAAGCTGTATTAAAGGGCAATGTTTTTAATCTTTCAGTAGAATTGTTCAGAACACTTTCTACAGTTTAGGGAACTGCTAGTATGACAAGCTTCCAGCAAGCTTTTCCTCAACAGTGTAGAAAACTGGAAAACAAGCAGTGTCAGGCATCTTGTGTCAAAATACAAACTCCCATTGATGAAGGGGAAAAAGCCCAACTTCAGTTGTTCATAGGTGTGGCTTTTGAAGTTTTCCTTTGCTTGCTCATGAAGAATTTTAGTAAGTTGTTATAGTCTTGCTTAAGAGTGAAAGCTGTTAAGCAGACAGCAGATACAGGTAATCTGTCTTACCTGATGGCAGGGGCCACCTAGGAAAAGAAGCTCTGGTGACAGAGTAAACAAGCGGGGCAGGGGAAGAAAGCAGTAGGAGTGAAAGGAAAAAGGACAAATGCAGACCCCACAGTGCTTGCCATGCCTCTGCTGAGAGGGATCCATTAGCTATGTGCATCAACTGCACTGACTAGTCGGAAGAAAACCTCATCTGCTAAAAGAGGAGCAGGTGGACTGGAAAGACCAAGCGTCATGGTTGGTGGGATCCATTCTGACCTGTCAGCTGGGTCTGTTCACTTCAAATTTCACTAATATGTGGGAATATTGTTCTTGCTTTTATCTGAAAATTTCACCTTTATATGCTTATTTTTGCCTTCCCTTTATGGATGTGACTTAGCCAGCTGGAGTTGCATCTTTCAGATCACTGCTGTGGTGAAAAGCAGCCTAAATCCAAGTGCTAAAGGGACTGCTGGACACAAGTTCACTAGGTCTCTGCCTGTCTCTTCAGTAAAGGTACTACAAATAAGTAGACAGCTAAGAAAAACTTTGGGTTTTTCCCTGATTTCTTTTGTTCTCCATCTACTTCTGAGTGTTTGCTGAAGGTGGGGAGGGCACGCAGCTCTGGGCAAGGGGAGGACTGTTTTTTTCTAATTTCTCACAGGGAAGAATGCCTGTAACTTGCAGCACTGTCAGGTTTCCTTCAGAAGAAAACAGACTGTTCTGTGAGTAATGAGCAAGAGGTTATGTTAAAATGGAAGCTTTATACTTAATCTGTATTGTCTTCACCACCACCACCCCTGCCCCAAGTGATTGTTGCCGTGATAACTGTTGGCCAAAGTCTTTCTAACCCTGTCAAGGAATTGCATTTAATTGAGGCAATGCAAGGATTTTGTCATTAATTCTTTCAGCTTTTAAGGACCATTTATTCTATTAAAACAAGCACATCTCTAGAAAGCAAACTCTGTGTAATGTTCCTCAGAATATTTGTGGCTCATGGTGGGAGCACCAACATTTTAAAAAAAAAAAAAAACTTGCATAGTTCAATATTGCATTAATTTGTGTGAAATGCCTCTTCAACCTCTGTAATACAAAAGCTTTTGCAAGTCTGAACTGTGCAGATCTCAAATGCCAGCATTCTATAGCCAGAGGCAATTGTTACAGAAGCAACACTCTGCTCTGTAGCTTCCAGTGGTACTATCCTAAAACCGAACCTGATCTAACAGGCTAACTCAGTGTGAATTTGCAATGGTTTTGGGCAGCTGCTTCTTTGGCAACTTAACATTTGAGCTGCTGAAGGTCACGTGAGCTGCAAAGTCTCCATCTCAGAGCATCTCCTTCCTCTAATTCAAAATGCAAACAGCTGAGCAAAGTAACTTAGCTTTGATTATTTTTTTTTTTTCCTTAAAATGGGAGAAGTGTCTTGGAATGTTTTAAGTGTCTGAAATTTTCATTGTTTCTGAATCTGGATTTTGCCACAGGTTTAGTATTTCGGGAACGATATTTGCTACTGTACCAAATTCTTTCCAGAGATAAAGTTTTGGCTTTGGGTCAAACTGGAGGAGTTTGTAATTCTCTGAGTTGGAGCCAGTTTCGGTGGTTTTTTTTTTTTTTAACAGACTCCTTAGGAAGCATAGCTTTTACTTAGCTGTATGTTGTACATGGCAAAGAACAGCTTAATTATCTAGCTTTCAGAAAATTATGTCAAAGTGCTGTACAATATCTAGCAAGAGATGGAAAAACTAAAAGCACAGGCTCTTAACTGCAAGTATGTAGAGAAGACACTGGCTTTTCTATTGGACGTTTTTAGCTTTAATTTTTCTTTCCATAAACTCAGTTAATCTGTACTTGTTACTGTTGCAGTCAAGGCTGGTAGCACTGACAAGTCAAAGGTGTGAAACATGTTTACTGCCTCCTTACTTGCACTGGCCCTTTTTGCCTGTTGCTTTGCATCACTTAGGAACAATGCACTAAGTCATACTCTCTAGTTACCAAAAAAGGAATTTTCACTGAAGTACTCTATCTTGTTGACTCAGGCACTGTTCATGTTCTGCAAGCAAAACAATGTTGTTCTCTTCATCACTGGAATGAAGGATCTAGTAGCTTTTTTGTGTGTGTAATTTTTCATTACTTCACTTCCTTCCTTTCATAAACCCATGAAGGTGTTGCTTTCTTGCACCTTCCGATTCTTTCAGGATAAATAGGATTACAAGCTCTTCTGTCCAGGGGGAGAGGAAAAGGCAGGGTCTAAGTTCCTCAGACCATGTGGAATATGCTCTAGGAAACATTCTGAATCCCTTCCCTACAGAGAAGGGAAGGGTAAAGAAAGGAAAATAGGATTTGGGGCTGGAAGTCTTTTTTCAGTACAGTGAATAGAGAGGTAGGTGTTAACAATTTAGGAAATGTTCGTAATTTTGAATATTAACTGTGAAGATAATTACATATCATCATTTGTAACTGACTAGAATTGTAACTCTAAATCATTTCAGCGTGCTTCTTCCTGAGATAGCACTTGAACTAAAGGCACAAGCTTCTTTAACTAAAAGCAAAAGAAAGCTTAAAACCAAAGTACACTTTTTTTTTTACTTGGTGCCTCAAGTTTTACTGGAGGTATTAATGTGATTAACATACTACTTCAGTTATGTATTAGTAAGTATCCTTGTGGGGTTTAGCATTTATCACTACTTCCTCTATCTTACCTTGTCATATATACAGTTAAAATATTTATAAACATGAGCATTGCTGTTTTGCTAAGGGAGAAGGTAGTATTCTACCACTTCTTGATAGTTTAACTTGCTATGAAAATTGAGATGGGTGAGAATTATGTGTCAGTGATGGCAATATTTTCTGATGGTGGTGCCAATTTTAAGGAACACTGTCCATGAATAAACAAACTCAAAAGGTTGCTTTGGCTGTAATCTCTATTAATTTCCAGAATAACTTATTCCTGAAATAATCATGAATGTTAATTGATCTATGGTCTGCCACAGACAGTCTCCAAATGCGGGACTGTAGTGGTGAAGTAACTAGATACTATTACGTGGCTCTGAACTCTTAACTTCTTACTGCTGACTCACTTTCTGGCCTCAGAAAACCATGCAAACTGTGTTTCCTTTCATAAAAAAGGGAATGCCTTCCTCTGTCTTTTACCAAAGCTGCAAAAGACTACAAACTGCTGAGTGCAGGAGATAGAAGGCTTCAGCAGTTTCTAGTTTTCAACAAATACTGTAAGGATCAAGGACCTCTTTTTATAATGCCTCATGAAAACTCCCTGCAGTCATTGACCTGTCGATACAGCAGTGCACACTTGATTGCAGGGAAATATTATTTAGTTTAGTGAAATACTAGATTTGCCCTGTTCAGGATTAAGTTCGTCTTCAGGAGGAATAGCGTGCAAGTGTGACCAATCCACTTCTATTTAATAAGTACATCCTGCACTTAGCTTAAGGGACAGTTCTGCAGAGCTTGACTGTTGAAGAGTTCCTCTTGTGGGAGAACCAAGGTCTGATTTCTTGCTGTGGAAAAGCGCAAAATAGCACTGTATTGGGTGTAGTGGCAAGGTGTTGGCAGTGGGAGGTGGAGGGCTGCTGTGGAGGTGGCCTCTGAATAGAGACCAGGGGCTGACTCTGTGTTGTACAGAGCTGCTTCCATCTGGCTCCAAAATGAACCCACCATTGCCCAAAGCTGAGCCCTTCAGCCAAGTTAGTGGCACCTTGGTGGAAACCTATTTAAGAAAGGGTAAAAAAAAAATGCTGTGCAGCAGCTGTGAGAGGATGGAGAAAAATGTGAGAGAGACAGCCCTGCAGGCACCAAGGTCAGTGAAGAAAGAGGAGGAGGAGGTGCTCCAGGTGCTGGAGCAGAGCTTCCCCTGCAGCCTGCAGAGATGACCATGGTGAAGAAAGTCATCCCCCTGCAGCCCACAGAGGACCCTATGCCCCATCAGGTGGACATGCCTTGAAGGAAGCTGCAGCCTGCAGAGAGCCCAAGCTGGAGCAGGCCCCTGGCAGGAGCTGTGGCCCATGGGGGACCCACACTGGAGCAGTCTGTTCCTGAAAGACTGCACCTCACAGAGAGGGCACACGCTCCTGAAGGACTGTATCATGTGGGAAGGGCCTGTGCTGGAGCAGAGGAAAAGTGCGAGAAGGAAGGAGCAGCAGAGAGGAGCTGTTGTGGACTGACCATGACCCCCATCCCCCTGTGCTGTTTGGGGCCAGGAGGTAGAAGAGTTGGGAATGAAGGAGTGAAGTTGAGCTTGGAAAGCAACAGGAGCTGGGGAAGGTGGCTTTAGTTTTGTCTTTTTGTTTCTTACCATCCTACTCTATTTTTAATTGACAATAAATTTAAATTAATCCTCTCAGAGTTGAGTCTGTTTTGTCTGTGACAGTAATTGGTGAGTGATCTCTCTGTCTCTATCTCAACCCACAAGCTTTTTCATCTTAATTTCTCCCCATGGCCAGTTGAGGAGATGGAGTGAGAGCTGTTCCCTGGGCACCTGGCAGCCAGCCAAGGCTAACCCACTACAAGCACAAAGTGATAAAAGTACAAATAAGCAAAACCCCCAGCAGCCTGTGCTGTCACTGGCCAGTAAAATTGGAAGCAAATCTTTTGGAGTGCTTTTTGAATGGCTTTTCACAACTCTGTGTTTGCAGAGACAAACTCCAGTCATCTACAGGACAGGGTTAATAGTTTCAGTTGTCATGATACAAACTATTTAATGACCTCAATCTCAAGCGTGGCTTTTCTAAGGTCACCCATCAATCCGAGTCATTCATGTTAGGCTCCACTCCTAATGTATTCTTCATCAGGAACATTTATTAATAAATATTAATTATCACTTGAAAGAGAATATTGGAATAGTACTGATATTTTATAAAACAGCTGAAGAAATGTAACACTAAAAATACAGTATGTCTTATAATGGACTCCAGAATCAGGATAATGCATTCTATGCAGTTCCAACATATAAAGTTGATCACCAGTTTTCTAAAAAGTCTGCTTTATACATAATGTATGCTAATTATTAGATGAGGTTTGGTTTTTTTTTTTTAAAGTAGTATAACTTGTCACTGATTGGTTGCGAGTCTGTTATGTGTTAAGAAAAAAAAAGAGCTTAGATCTTCAGACAACAGCTATATTTCAGAAAACAGTAGCTTAATGATGTGGGTAGTCAGTCTATTACAGACCCAGAGAAATATCAGACATCTAAGAAGTCCTCTAAAGTCAGGTATAATTATTTCTGACACATTCTGTAATTAAACTATGAAGTCCATAAACCTTCATGTTAAAAGCACTTCTAATTACAAAGCATCTTCCCCTGCATAGGTATGTGTCTTTGCTGCTGCTCTTTGTTAAGTAGTGTTTTCAAATGCTCCTTCCCCACCTCAAAAATCAGGAAAGAATAAGCAAGAAAACAATAAATAATCTTATTTAAGTATAAGAAGGACTACTATTGTTGAACTAGACAAACAGTGCTCTCTATCTTATTCCTGAAAAGCTAAAGTGCACATGGCATTATTTCAGCAATTCCTATACCAAATGTTCTTAATTCCGGTGCTCTCCCAGTTGCAGATATCCTGCTCTTTTGCCCACTTAGGGATGTTGCCTAGAAAAGCTGCCTAGCACAGTTGCAGAATATTGCTCTAATCTGCACTCACCACCCTGAGTGCTCATGCTTACCAAATAAAAGTTGCTGTCTTCCAGAATAACTGATGTGTTTTCAGAGACGAGTGATTATTCAACAATAAACCCATTTTGTCTGAAATCAGAAACTACTAAATAGTTACTGCATATAACTAGCTATTCCCGTCTCCCAGAAAAGCCTTCTTTGGATGGGGTGATCAAGCTGGTTTTCCTTGTCACTGTAAGTGGTGTCTGCAAACTACATTAAGATCAAAATTTCATCTGGATAAGAAAAGTACAGTCTCTAATAGTTTCACCTCTGTGACCACTAAATTCAGTAAACAATTCTTTCAATTCCTCCTAGTCTTATCTGGCCCTGGCACAGTACCACAGGTTTAGTTTTCACAAGAGTTGTGATCAGCGAAAACAAAGCAGGTTTTGTCACTAGCAGCATCAGCAACTGCTAAGAGCAGTAGCAATCTAACAGATAAAAGTCACTTTTGTTTCCATGACTTCTACCTCTCCAAAGGGTTGGGGGGTTGTTTTGGGTTTGTTTTTTTTATTTTGTTTGGTTTTGGTGTGTGTTTGGTTTTGTTTCCCCAGAAAATTCCAACTGCCACATTCTGATTTTCATTTGGAAGCTCCCCATGCTTTTTGCACTGCTCTCATTTTCCTTCATCTAAACCTTTCTCTGTGTCTGATGCTGTTCCCTATCTGTCACCAGCTTCAAGCACTCAAGTCCTCCTGTTATTTTTCTATGCCTGCTCTGGTGACCCCTTTCTGCCCATGACCTGTTGTGTTGTTCCTCTTGTAGCCTTCCATCACCTTTTCCAGATTCCCTTTGGCCACGTTCAAAATGAAAAATACTTCATGTCTGAGGAAGTGGTGGGGGCAGGTGTTTAAGTAAATGTAAATTTTAAAAAAAGACATTTCATAGAATCATAGAATGGTCTAGGTTGGAAAAGACCTTTAAGATCATCAAGTCCAACTGTTAACCTAACCCTGCCATTCCACCACTAAACCATGTCCCTAAGCACCTCATCTGCCCATCTTTTAAATATCTCCAGGGATGGAGACTCGACCACCTCCCTGGGAAGCCCATTTCAGAGCCTGACAACCCTTTCTGTGAAGAAATTTTTCCTAATGTCCAACCTAAACCTGCCCTGTCGTAACTTCAGACCATTTCCCCTCGTCCTATCATCCGTTACCAGGGAGAAGAGACCAACACCCACCTCACTACAGCCTCCTTTCAGGTAGTTGTAGAGGGCGATAAGGTCTCCCCTCAGACTCCTCTTCTCCAGACTAAACAACCCCAGTTCCCTCAGCCGCTCCTCGTAAGACTTGTGCTCCAGACCCCTCACCAGCTTTGTGGCTCTCCTCTGGACATGTTCCAGCAACGCAACACCTTTCCTGAAGTGAGGGGCCCAAAACTGAACACAGTATTTGAGGTGCGGCCTCACCAGTGCAGAGTACAGGGGCACAATCGCTTCCCTACTCCCGCTGGCCACACTATTCCTGATACAAGCCAGGATGCCATTGGCCTTCTTGGCCACCTGGGCACACTGCTGGCTCATATTCAGCCGGCTGTCAACCAGTACCCCCACGTCTTTTTCCACCAGGCAGCTTTCCAGCCACTCTTCCCCAAGCCTGTAGTGTTGCATGGGGTTGTTGTGACCCAAGTGCAGGACCTGGCACTTGGCCTTGTTGAACCTCATACAGCTGGTCTTGGCCCATTGACCCAGCCTGTCCAGGTCCCTCTGCAGAGCCCTCCTCCCCTCAAGCAGATCGACACTCCCACCCGATTTGGTGTCATCTGCAAATTTACTGAGGGCACACTCAATCCCCTTGTCCAGGTTGTTGATAAAGATATTAAACAAGACCGGCCCTAGAACTGAGCCCTGGGGGACACCGCTTGTGACTGGCCACCAACTGGATTTAACTCCATTCACCACAACTCTCTGGGCTCAGCCATCCAGCCAGGTTTTTTTACCCAGCGAAGAGTACACCCATCCAGGCCATGAACCGCCAGCTTCTCTAGAAGAATGCTGTGGGAGGCTGTGTCAAAGGCTTTGCTCAAGTCCAGGTAGACAACATCCACAGCCTTTCCCTCATCTACCAGGTGGCTCACCTGGTCATAGAAGGAAATCAGGTTGGTTAGGCAAGACCTGCCTTTCATGAACCCATGCTGGCTAGGCCTGATCCCCTGATTGTCCTCCATATGCCTGGTGAGCACACTCAAGATGAACCACTCCATAATCTTCCCGGTACCAAGGGGAGGTACAGGCTGACAGGTCTGTAGTTCCCCGGATCCTCCTTCTGGCCCTTCTTGAAGATAGGCATCACATTTGCCAACCTCCAATCATCTGGGACCTCCCCTGTTACCCAGGACTGCTGATAAATGATGGAGAGTGGCTTGGCAAGCTCCTCTGCCAGCTCCTTCAGCACTCTTGGGTGGATCCCATCTGGCCCCATAGACTTGTGGATGTCCAAGTGGCATAGCAGGTCAAAAACTGGTTCCTCCTGGATTATGTGGGGTTTATTCCACTCACCATCCCCGCCTTCCAGCTCGGGGAGATGAGTACACTGGGGATAACTTGTCGGGCCATTAAAGACTGAGGCAAAGAAGGCGTTAAGTATCTCAGCCTTTTCCTCATCCTTAGTGGCAATGTTCCCCCTTGCGGCTGCAAGGATGGAGGTTCTCTCTGGCTCTCTTTTTGCTGTTAATGTGTTTATAAAAACTTTTCTTATTATCCCTTACAACAGTGGCCAGGTTGAGTTCTAGTTGGGCTTTTGCCTTTCTAATTTCCTCTCTGCATGACCTGACAAGATCCCTGTACTCTTCTTGGGTTGCCTGCCCCTTCTTCCAGAGCTGATAATCTGTCTTGCTCTATCTGTAGTTCATATGAAGTCTTTTTATATAGAACTGGTCAGTCTCCTTGTTTATGTAGCATTTTTAGCATAACTGTCTTCCATACTAACCAAGCTGCTGTCCTGAGATAAAAAACTTTTGACTGCTTAGAGCTGCGCCCTGTTCCTGACAGATCATAGAGGTCGCACATAGCATAAAGTCCCTATTCAGTACAGCGACAGGACACCACAATGAAATCGTTTTGCACAACGGAGATGTATCTCTCTGCAAATCTTCTTTGCACAGGCAACAACTGCATCTCCACACCCTTCCCGCAAAGCAATGGCATTTGACTGTGCAGTCAACGTATATTGTAACCCCATATCCTCCTGTATTCTGGTACACTGTTTAACAAACAGACCATGAAAGAGATTATTCACTGTGTGCAGGCAGTGGGTTGAGTCCTGGCCACGGACCAAACTGACCTCTTACATTCTTAGCATTCATAAGCCTTTAAATCATTAATATGGTAATGCTGCTAATAGGCTGCAGTCCCAGGCAAGGGGTGTACACTCTCAGTCCCACTGCAGAGTGGTTTTCTGAAAGAACAACGATTGGTTCTCTGTGTGTAAATGCTGTCTTCCCCTCCTAATGGAGGGGAGCTCCTGATGGGTAGCTCTCAGAGCACTCTGCTCAGAGGGGGATGCTTCAGCTGCTGCTGTGCAGTCGGTACCAGACCACATTCCTTCAGTGGCTGTGCCCACCCACCCTCGACAGTGCTGCAGCTCGCACTGTTAAAAATAAGCCAGGCTTTGTCCAGTCGCGGCTTCTGCTGTGCTGTTTGTACTGGGACGGGTGGACTCGTGAGGAATGGTGCTCTTCTCCTTGCAAATGTAATCTGAGAGAATCATTTGTCAAGCAGGGTAGAAGCGGTATGCTGCTCTGGTTCGGACATGTGTGACAGATGAGCAGGATCTGTGCTGGTGAGGGAAGGATGGTGGCCAGGAGCCACTCACCACCCAAGAAAAAAGGGTAAGGCAGAAAACTGTGGCTCACCTGTGAAACCCAAAACCTGACCGGAGCAATTTATAATTGATTTTAGCTACAAAACTGCTGCTACAGAATAAGTGTTTCTCACAGTGAGATGAATCACGCTTACTTGGAAAGCTACACATTTTCATTTGAAATATATCCTCGGCTTAGTAAGTGTTAAATAATCAACAGTCTAGACAGGACTCCAACCCTTTGTCTTAGAGGTCTATTGCTTTTTCTTTTTTCTCAGAGAATAAAACCATGACAAATTATTTTGCATAATGTCACCTACACCTACCCCTTCCCCACTTCCCCTCCCCCACACTGCAGTACAGATCTCTACTGCCAAATGTTGCAAGGTGTTTTGCTCAGGAGTCTTAAGGAGGCTGAGCTGGATGGGATAAGATGCAGGTGCTCTTCTGCTTTAGCAACAAAAGGCAAGAAATAAAGTCTAGAACAGATCCATTGGCTGTGCTTGGACCTGGTCAGCTTGATTCTAAGTGATCTGGAGGAAAAAAAATAATGAACTGGCGAAGCTTCTTGATTGCATAAAAATCTTCAGGGTAGTCAAAACTGCTGTCGGTTGGAATGAGTTTCAGAAGTATCTCATGATACGGATTTGAATAAAACAATACTTGATGAAATTTAATATCCTTAACGGCATAACACAGGGAAAAACAACTCTGTGTCTGTAATGAAGGGATCTAATTTATCTGTCACCATGCTCAAAAGACATCTCGGAGGTAACGTGGATAGCTCAATGAAAAAAAACCAAAACTCAGCAGCAGTCAAGAGGGCAAACGCAATGTTAAGGCTTATTAGAAAATAAAGACCAGAGCAGGAAGCGTCCTAAACCACTGCATAAATCAATGGCCATGATTTGAATACTGTCGCTCCCATTTCACAGAAGCTGCAGCAGAGCTGGTAGACATAGAGAAGGGTGATAAGCAAGAACCACCACAGGAGTGGAATGTCCCCCTCAATCACAGGGAGATTAATTAGGCTAGTACTTAAAGCTCAGAAAATGTTGGACAGACAGTGAAAGAAAGAACAAAACAAATACTAAAACCTTCACCTTACACACAGCTGCAATGGTCATTAGGAACTGTTAATCGCTATTTCTCAGAATAGAAGAATTACGGGGCACCGAATTAAGGCATCAGTTCTACCACAGAAAGAAGCACTTCACAGAACGGAATCCAGTTGTGTGTGGCAGGTGATGCCATAGGAGCCTCTGGAGGCTGAAAGTGCACAGGGGTAAAAAAGCAGGTACGTATCTTAACAGACGCTTCAAAAGGGCTATTAGATGTGATGGTCCGGATTCGGTTCAACAAATCCTTAATCACTAATTTCTGGGATGTAGAAGGGCATTTGGGGGGGAAGTGTTACTGTACGCCTTCCCTGGCACCCACCACTGGCTACTGTCAGAAATGTAATTCTAGATTAGATGAATCTTCCATCCAATCAAGACCAGCTGCTGTCAGTGTACCCATCTGGTCAGAACATGTTTTTTCTCCTGATAATGTTTAGCATGACTCCCGGTAAAAAGACCATTTTGTCCTCATTCTGATGTCTCCAACACTCAAAACACTAGGACTTTACTGATAAGCTCTGCATTGTATTGGCATCTATTCAGAGCTGACTAAACTCCAAAAGCAAGTCAGCAATATCTCAGACTCATCGTCCTCTTACAGCTGCAGCACTCACTCACTGTGTGATACAGATAATGGAGAGTACGCATTCCAGCTAAAATTTTTTTTCACTCTGTCCTTCAAACAGCTCAGTTCCCCAAAATCAGTGATGTGCAGAGAGGCTGGAGAGTTGAATGTAGATAAATTCCTGACTTAGTTTTTTTGTCCCATACTCTTTGTTGAAGCTGTAAGAAAACACTAACCTGGGTATTTTACTGACTTTGTTGAACACACAATGCAGCCCATTCTCTGGCTCTGTTTATGGAGCTAAGTGACATATTAAAATGGAAGTTAAAAACATAGCTGCACCAAGCACGCATTCTGCCTGACAAAACAGGCAGGTACATACCTCCCTCTTCTCCAGCTGCTGCATAAAAATCGACCAACTCTGCAAAAAATCCTAGATAAGTTATCATTAGCATTGAGGCTAAGCACAGGGAGAAACAAAGGGCTGAAACAAAATAACTCATTTCCAAAGGACAGAAAATATATTACAAATTAAAAGACAGTATGTGCTGGAAAGTGCGAAGGCAACTGAACTCAAACACGTCAATATTCAGGGTTGGACTTTTGGTGTTTTTCCATTCATCTTGTCAAACATTGAGAAAAGCGTGTGAAAATACAGCTAGAAACTCTTTTGACAAGATGGTGGAATTCCTCCAGCGTTGCTTCGCACTTTCTCAGACATTTCATCCATAAACATATTTACCCCTGACCTGATGTAGTGACCTCTGCTTTAACATTACAAATTTCAGACCACATCTCACGGGCTGAGACACAAACGGCAGCATTACCTCCGCTGACAGCTACAGTTTTAAAGCAGGCAGGTGAGCAGCAAACCCCCGAGTACCATGTTTGAGCATAGGTGGCAATTAGTGACACTACAGCTTCCATAGCAACAAGCTTAACAGGGGAACAAAGCAAGAAACTTTCATAGGACCATATGAAATATAGTGGCTCTTCTAGACAAAATAGGTGCAAAGTACCTGTGATAAATGTGTGTGCTGGCATTAGCCTTATTAGATTACACGCTTCTGCGTGTCTTGCTGTCTCCCTTCCCCTTTTGAAAGGTGTTGGGTTCTTGGGCTGTCTCTAGACTCTTCTGTGGCTGCAATATCTCTGGAACTCACGTGCTTCTCACAGATTTTGTGATGGGAAGCTGATAGATTGAAAATATGCTGGTGGAGATACATGGGCACACACTTGCACAAAGCATGGCTTCCCATGCTTTGTTTCCTCAGGAAGCCAGGCAAAAAAACCCAAGGCCAAACCATTTTAAGTCTGTTTTTTTTTCCCTTTTACCTTACATGAAAAACTTGCAGAATAAAGAGGAGAGAAAGGAGTAACACTCACCCTGGGACCTTCCTCCTAATGGTGACTGTGGCGTTGGTGGGTATTTACTGGCCTGCTACAAGCTGTCAGAGCGAATCCACCGTGTGGATTATGCTTATTGCTTTGGCAGTTAATGTAAGGGCTAACGAGTTTTATAACACTGGATAGACCCTTGTTGATATTCTTATGTATCAAAATACAGCAAATTTATCATTCTGAAAAAGAAAATAGTAGTTCTCAATGTTAACTGTTCTGCTATGACATTAATTTCTCTCTAGTCCTTAAAAACTCCAGTAAATAGAAATAGTCCTAGCAACAACCCTGATACAAACACAAATGTGTTTCCTGAAAAGCAGGAAGCAGCTTAACAATCATATCATATGACCAGCTAAATACAGAAGAACTTTGCTGGGGTTTTTCCAGGGCATTAAAGCAAAATTCCATGTGACTTTGTGGGAGATGACTATTGCCTAGGCTGCTATTCCTGGCAAATCCTTCTGCTCTGTAGCATGGGCTTCTTACACGTTTTGTCCTGCCTTGTGAAATTCATCCATTTCTATTTTACCCTTTGCAAGAGCAAGGTGTACACAAGAAAGGCTGAAGACAAGAACACTGCCTCTGCAACCCCACATGGTCCCATCAGTTTGTCTTGACTGTGAACATATACAGCTTTTTCAAGGTAGCTGGATCTCGCACAGGAGCAATAAGAGTATTTAATTTGCTGTTACTCTCTGATACCACTGGCAGCCGAGACCCTTGTCAGTGCTGACTAACAGGAATAAAGAACCACATGGGCTCTGCCTGTCACACTGGAGCACCAAAGAGCTCCCCAGTAGAAATGAACTGTTCTAGGCTTTCACCAGCTAGAAATCTCAGACTAATCCAGGCTTGGACCAGCAGTCAGATATTCCTTAATCCATGACCTGTCTATCATAAAGGGTCATGCCACTCATGTCACTCCCTAAAATGCAACCATGGACCTCTTTTATTATTTATAAACATTTACTTCCACACCTGAGAGCAAGAGATACTTTGAGAACATAAGTCATGTAAACTGATTGTTCAAGAGGCTGTCTGGAGCATGAATTTGCAAAGTTGGGCTGATTATTTGTAGCTATCGTGACAACTTACTAATTTTTCAGGTTGAATATATTACTTGATTTTATTTTTTTTTAACAACAGAGGTGGAGTTAAAATTGGAAAAGAAAGGGAAAAAGGAAAAACAATGAATGGAGTATAAATCTTAAGAAAGCTTTCTTCCTATTTTGTGCATGGTGAAAAAATGCATACTCTAAAATATTAAATTAGCCTATGAAGTAAATGGGAAGAAAAAAAGACTATGAGTTATGAAGGTTAGAGGTCAATATATATATTCAGTATCTGAGAAAGAGACTACACAGCCAAATACAAGTGAAAATCGATCGTATGTGTTCCTGTGTTAATCTGTTTATAGAACGAATCTCATGGATTCAGTCAGATGAAGCACCTAGAGAGAAATCTTTAAAGACATTTAGGTGCCTTAAATTTCCAAGAGGTGTTTAGTGGGGGTTTAAAATACATCCAGAAGTAATCCATAGCAGTTAAGTACATAGTAGGATTTTGATACACCTAAGCGCCTTTAACATCCCAGACCAAACCTGTGAAGACTTAAAGAGAATGTGTAGGCTTTTGCAGACACAGGTTATAATGGCACCTCCACCTTCTCAGTCAGATGAACTGCTAAGTAAACACAAGCATGGATGAAAAGGGTTTGAAGGTACATTTACATTCAGTGACCAACAAATGGGTGTTGCTTCTCTCAGATTACTAGCAATAAAACACGGAGAAGCTGCAGGTTCATTCAGGTCTGACTGAATATTAGAACATATTTACATAGCTATAAAATGTGTACAAGTGAGATGCAAATTTTTTGGGTAAACTGTTGCTCACCTTCATCAAGCGCATGGTTCTACAGTCTTACACATACTTCAGTCGGTTGCTCTGTACATGTGGGAAACTGGCCGACGTTTTGGCCTCTAAACGGTGTTTGACGAACTGCTGCTCCCAAAGAGCAGACAAACCTTGCAAAGATGACAGATACTGGCAGTGCTACCTACATGGCTTTTCAGGAGGCACAGGGACTAAAGGCTCTACTACACTATACTCTCCATTGCTTCCTTTACCCCCTCACTGGCCTGCCTATGTCCTTTCTTTCCTTCTTACTTTTATTCTCAAAATATTGTTTGATCCAGACAATCAAATGGGTTTGATCTACTGCAGGGTTATGTGACTCAAGGCTTATTTTCACAAACACAAAGGAGCACAGAGGAACAGTGGCAAGTGGGGGAGCCCCAACAACATACCTGGAGAAAAGGAGCCTCTGCCCCAGCTCCTCCCAGAGAGGGATCAGCCCGTGGGCCAGGTTTGATGCCTGTCACCACCAGTCAATGGGAGAGGCTTCATGGATCACTGCAAGAGAGGGGTCACTACCTGCAGGGGTATGGGACTCTTTAGGGGTTGGAGGGGAAGGACATCTTTGGGATTGTACAGGACAACTTATGGGGTCTTTAGAGAAGGCATCAAAGGTGGGGGAAAGGGGGGATAACGGTGGTTTGGTACGGAAAAATAAAAGGATACAGGGCTAAAATGGCCTGGTTGGGTGCAAACAGGTTGCTGGTCAGTACATCTGTCTGGCTGTGCCTTGCACTGGATCACTTCAGTCTGTCTTGTCTTATTAAACTGTATTTTAATTATTCTCCTGGGTGAGAGGAGGTCTATATTCCATGTGTTTGTGTGTGTATGGTGGTCTGAGTGCCAGCAGCTAGAGGTGGGGGCCACAAGTCATAGGGTCCTCTGTGTGTGTGATGGAGCAACTGGAGAGGCCAGAGTGCACGCAGGTTATGTGGAACTGTATGTCACTATATCACCAGTATGTGGTCACTAGCAAACACCAAGCCAGGATAGCTTGGAGAGTAGGGTAAGAAGCATGGGAGTCAAGTTTTGGAGCAGCCATAAGTCCCGGTAAGATAGTGAAGAGACCAGAGGATTTATGAGGTGGTTACTGGAGGGCCCAGGGGGTCCAAGACAACTACTGGGGAGACTGTGGTGGGGTCTGGAGGTCTGCTAATGGTAAGGTCACAACCCTGGACCAGCTGCCAGAGGGACTTGTTTGCATCTCTGTGTGAGGCAGCTGGGGATCCAGGGGCCAGATACTGAATAGCCTGAATGCCCAAAGACCAGCTACTGTAGGAGGGAGCTATAGTTTATGTTTGTGTGTGTGTGTCTGTGTCTGTAGGTCCGAATACCAGCAACTGGAGTGGAGCCTCTGGGGATAACATTTCCAGGTGCCAGCAACTGGGAAGGCTTTGGATCCAGGGATCAGCTACTGAATAGGATGAATGTCTAAGACCAGCTACTGGAGGGATCCACATTGTATAGATGTATACAAATACATATTTCTTTTCCATTGGTGGGCTTCTGTCCTGATCAGCCCGAGGGGAGAACAGGATGAGACTGTTAGTGCTGTTCATGTTTGCATGAGTGCTGTGTTTTTCTGCCCGTGTCAATCAGTGTGGCCAGCCGTGTGTGTACATATACGTGGGGAGGCGTGCATGTGTGTGTGCCTATTGGAAACACGCACTCAGCCTTACCACCACCTGGACCTGGGAACTAACTGAATTTTAAAAAGTGGCACAGCAGCAGAAATGATGGCAAGTTGGTGGCAAGTATGAGCCACACAACAGTACATGGAAGGACCTGCGAAGCATGGGGAAAGCCAGGTCTGGAAGGCATATTCAAGGACATACAGATTCAAGCAAAGCCCAAGACAACCTGACTAATCAGGCTACTAAACAAATGACTTGTCCATGGACCTCTTCCAAAAATGCAGATCACACAGAGAAGGCCATTCACTGGAGTCCTTCAGCAGAGAAAAAAGGCACATAGTATCAAATCCTGCCCGGGTGGCTGCTTGCAAGGCAAACACACTGATCCTCCAGCTGCTTCACTGATGTCAGACATTTGACTCAGCCTAGCGTGGTGGTGGTGGGGCTACTCCGAGGTCATCTGCTAGAAGCTGCTACCCCTACTGGAAAACATTTATGAAGAGGCAAGCTTGGAGTCCAGAGCACACAGTCAAGCTGACATCAGTCATGTCACAACACCACAAGGGTGGGCAAGAAGGAGGTGACCTCCCAGCCTAGGGACAGATTGTGGGTTATTTGGGGGTTATTTATTGATTGATGGGGTTTATCTTAACTGTGTTCAAGCTGAAGAGAGCACCAAAGATTCTTCTCCTGGAGAGCCCCAGCTGGGCCACCTTTGATCAAGCAGATAAAGAGGTTCTGTAACTCTGGCCTCAGGGCTGCTCCTGCACAGCAGCAGAGATGGGGTCAGACAGTAAAGATGTACATGGAGAGATGAATGCCTCCCACCAGGGCTATATATCAGAATATGCTGCGTAGACAATGGCATCCCATTGAAAAGTCACACTGGCATTAAAACAGGCAGCCAAGCTAGGCAACTTTTCTTGACCTGGGACACCATGCGACAGCTACCTAAAGGGATCATAAAGGAGAAACAGCAGGTGTGGGAATTTGTTTCCTCTCTAGAGGAGAAAGGACATCTCCCTTTTAATTAAAAATCAAGCCACCCAAACTCTACATGTTCCAGGTCATGCTCTGCATTGCGGTGACACAGAGTTTTCAGGAAAGCTGCTCCGTAGAGGCTTACCTGCCTTCCCAGTTACAGTTTTCAGGCAGCAGCTTGTTACCTGCTGGCACAGCCACATCAGAAAGCAGCGATGCAAAAGAAGATGGCCGTTGGCAAGGCATTGAGGAGGCCCACCCGCTTCTTCGGGTGCTGCCACTTCAGTGAAGGTTGCGAGGAGTAACAGGAGAAGGCGCCGATGCCCGCCTGCACACCCCGCAGGGGCAGGGTTCCTTCCCTGGTGGGTGGCGAGGACAGCCCCGACGCGTGCTGCGGGTGGGAAGCACGGCGGGGACGGGAGCCACCTCTGGGGCAGGAGAAACCCCCCGGGACCCCCATGGCGAATGGGAACACGCCGAGCCGATGGGAACATGCGGGGGGGGGGGGGGGGGGGGGGGGGGGGGGCGGGTGGGCGCGCGCCGCCGCGGAGCCCATAAAGCGCCGCCCGGTGGGCGGGCACCGCACATAGCCGGGCTGGGCGGCGGGAGCATCGCCATGAGGGAGATCGTGCACATCCAGGCGGGCCAGTGTGGAAACCAGATCGGGACCAAGGTGAGCCTGAGGGGGGCCGGGGCCGCCGCTGCTCGCCCGCCGCTTAGCCGAGCCTCCAAGCGCCCGGGGGGGGGGGGGGGGGGGGGGGGGCGGAGGGCAGCGCCCGGCCGCTTCTCCGGGCTGTTTGGCCCCGCGGGGCCGGGTTGTGCCCGCCGCCCCCCGCCGCTGTCCCGTGCCCCGAGCGAGCCGCTACCGAGAGGCGCCGGGCGCGCTCGGGCCGCGGGGCGCCGCGCATCTCGCCTCTCCCGTGACCATAAAAGGCTTTGGGAAGTATCGAAACCAAACCAAACTTTTTAAAAAGTTATTTTTATGTTTAAACTGGCCAGGCGGTGGCTCAAAAGCGGGCAAGGGCGGCAGAAGTCCGAGCAGCCCCCTCCAAACGTTGAAACGCCGCAGCCCGTCCAGGCCAGGAGTTGGGCGGCCGCCGTTTTGTCCGTTGGGCTTAAATCCTGGTGCCTGCCCGTCTCTGCCTGCCGCCCCGGCCCGGCCCGGGCAGGGAGGGGCGGCGGGCACGCCAGGAATCCGGCAGCTGCAGCTGGGCCGGGCCGGGCCGAGCCGCGGGGCCACCGCCCCCCCCCCGCCCGCCGTGAGGCCGGGGCGCTGGGCAGGGTCCCCGGTGCTCCGCAGGGGAGTTCCCAACCTACTTCTCCTTTTCCTCCCTTAGTTTTGGGAAGTGATAAGTGATGAGCATGGCATTGACCCAGCCGGAGGCTATGTCGGTGACTCAGCGCTGCAGCTGGAAAGGATCAATGTCTACTATAATGAATCATCGTGTAAGTAGTGTGGGATGGGGAGGGGTGTGGGACAGGGGACTCTGTGGGAAGGGGTGCAGAAATCTGGGAGTGGATGGGTTTGTGAAGCTGTATTACACATCTGGTCATGCTCCTGGCATGCCATCACCCCCTCAGCTGATCCCAGCTCACCTCATTCTACCACAGAAAAGTTTATCTGCTGTCTTATAAACTGATAACTGGGTGTTACCTACCCAGGCAGAGAGAAATGGCACAAGGGGCTGTTCTTAGGGTCAGGAGGTGGAGGTTTGTTTATTATTTAACACTGTGCTAGGCATTTGCTATTTTAACATATGATTATGTCATCAGATGTGTCTTATCAATTGCCCCAAATTAAACTGTTGGTTACATGAGCCGGCATCTGTAGTACTCTGTCTCTGATTTCATAACTGAGAGGGTTGGGCCACAGGTAATTGAGAACTCAGTGGTGATTCATTAATAAGATGCCAAAGGCGCCCAAGTCCTCTGAGTCAGTCTGGTGTTGAAGGGTGTTAACAGTGTAAAATGGGGATCATGAGTCCTGTGGTCTACTGACATGAACCTGCAAGTGCAAATGTTTCATCTTTGTCCAGCTTGGGTTGATACATATTATTTACCTGAGTTTCCTTGAACAATTTCAACTGAATACGGATTCTTCATGTTGTGCTTGGTGGTAGATGTGCTAACTACTACTATTTGCCACCTACACCAAGTAGCTCTGGTGAATCCTTCAAGCATAAAAGCTTGTGAGAGTAGTAGGATCATTTCAACATAAACCCTTCACTCAACCCATTATTCACAGAAAAGGTTCTTTACTTTCTTATAAAGAACGCATCAACCATTTTTTTCTAATCAGAAACTCCCCTCCCTCACATCTATTGCTAAAAAATGAGCTTGCAAAATGTGATATATCATCTGTAAGGCCCAAAAGATGTCAAGGCTGTTTTTCAAGCAGAATTGATTTGTTCCTAGGATGCTGGGCTTTATCACCACCATAACTTCCTGTATAGGAAATATTTATATATGTGCAATCTATGTTAGACTAATAATATGAGACATAATATATTTGTGTATTGAGAGCTATAACTGTGTTAGCTTATTTCAGAACATTAAGGGCATGCTCACTTTTTATTGTAGCCCAGAAATTCGTACCAAGAGCAGTCTTAGTGGACTTGGAGCCGGGAACCATGGATAGTGTGCGATCTGGTCCTTTTGGTCAGCTCTTTCGGCCTGATAATTTCATCTTTGGTATGTGGATGTTGCTTTTTTGAAAACCAAACTTATCCAACAGGTGTTTGATTACCAAGTGAATGGTCAAAAAGCATTTCAGCTCCCTATTCCAAAGCGATTGTTAGTACTGAGAAATCCTAATAGTTTAACAATACAATTCTAATTATCTGTAAGTCAGCTAAAAAAAATCCTGTTAACTGAAAAAGTCTGTTAATCATTCTTTCAATTAGCAAACAACTGAAAGTTTCCTATGGTATTCAGATAAAAAACATTTGCTTTCTGTATGTATGAACTCCAGAGAAGTCCTGAGACCACTTCTTTACAACCAAATGCATGGAAATTCTGCAGAAAATGGGGGGCGGGGAAGGGAACGAACCTCAACCACAAACCAACCACACTACTCATCACTTGAATTCACATTAAATGCTTGAGAATTAAATTGTTTATAGGCTGTGTAATTCAACTTTTTCAGCAGATGCTTTTACAGTATAGTAAACTGTGGAGGAAGACCAACCATAGTATGGAAAACACTGTTGTGTATAGCCAGCTACTGGGTTATTTTCCAATGTAATGTGGAACAGTCTGAGAGCATGTGGGGAACTTCTGGTTTTACAATGTTCTTGCAGAGGGTTTTTCTAGCCTTTACTGTTTCTCTTTGGACTTCCCTTAGTACTTTCCATCTAAGCTTAAAAATGCACATTACCAGGATTAAATTTCATAGCATCCTTACAAAGTACAGAAACATTATTGGTCCCTTTGCACTAAAGGAGAAACAGTGTGTGAAAATTAAGTGATCCACTGGCTGAAACAGGAAGTCTGAATGAAAGCTATCTTGAGAATTCTCATGTCCTTTTAGATTTCAAGTCTGCACTAGCCACAAAACACATTTCTTCCTGCCAAGGCAAGCTTAGGTTGCAACTTAGTTTGGTATATTATGTTAACATAAGGAAGGAACAATGCCAGGGACAGACAAAGAAAATATAAACATTGTTTGGGTGGTATAAAAGAAACTTAAGTCTGGGTTGCTGCTGTTGAGGTGGGGAGTTAAGAAGCTGTATGGAGTTACTTTAACCCTTTAACTGCCTTAAAACTTTCAGTGCTGTCCCTATCATTCTCCTGTACATGCCATGGCAGTGATGTTAAGGGTCTTTTTCAAAGGAATTTTAAGTTACAATATGTATAAGTAAGATGGGGGAGAAAAGCCATACATGTAGGCAGCTTTATGAAGTATGTTTCTATATTCAGGTTTCTCCTTTCACTCCCTTTCTCCTGTGTGGACCACACGAGCCCTCAAAGTGAATTCACCTGACTTTTTGGAAATATCTGACCCGGCAGCTTTGTAGTTTGGCTTACCACCAGTAAAACCAGAGCAAAAGCAATTCAGAGCATCTTCAACAATAGTCCAGCTCACTGTATTCCCTTCCTGCTGAGCTAACAATGAACCAACAGCGTGTGATCAACTCGTATCTGACAGAGGCTCCTGCCAGCATCAGGCACTGTCCTCCCAACCTGCTGAATAATGCAGAATGGCTGCCCGAGCGCTGAAGTAATGATCTTCTGTGTCAAAAGCCAACAAAGCATTTTTTTTTTCTCTTTTAAAAATCTGGCCTCAGCCCACAAAGGGTTTTGTGGCAGAAGCTGGCAGTTCTTGCTGTACCCCAGACTGTTAGGGCTCATTCTGATGGAGATGTTTTCTGCCTCTGCTTATATATACCTGCTTGTGCCCACGTCTCCATAGCAAGTAACTGTGGACCACCAATCAGGATTTCATTTGGGTATGTTAAGTATATGATCACACATTCCATATACAGTAATTTTAGCTCAGACCAGCAGGATATTGAGATGGACACAAAACAGTCCTTGTACTTTAATGATTGTGTTGTCAAGGTAGTGATCTAAAAGGTGAAAGTGGGATGATCTCACTGTACGAGAGCAGCAGGTCTCCTGGCCTTCTAAGAGCATATGATTTCCCACCAGGAACTGCTGTGAACTTTGATGTATCTCCTCTTAACCAGTTTTCATGTGTATATTTTTGCATTTGTCAGTTCTTTTCTTGTGTACGCACTTGCTAGCTTTGCGGCATGGATACCACACAAATTCAAATTGTCTGAACTGGTAGGAGCAACAACAAAATGGCTGTTAGCCAGTCAAAGGAGCTGTCCTTCCCTCTCTAAGTTATACCATCTTCTGCACCAAGGCTGTTCATACTGGGCTCCTAAGCATTAGTGTGCATGCTACTGATCTCTTTTCCCAGTTTTGTCTTTTATTTCAAGCAGTGAAGAGAGGAAAGGGGTGAAAGAAGATTGCAGGAAATAGTTCCTATTTTAGGGATTAAAAAAATAAATTGACCATTGGACAAATGGCTTTTATGTATGTGCAGCTCAACCTGAATGTGTCTGATAATGCTACAGTGCGTTAGAGAAAGAAAGAGTGGTACGAGGATCTGGAGGTACCAAGTGGGATTGCCTTGTGTAGCCTTCCTTTAGATCTTGGTAAATGCACAGTGAGAAAAGGCAGAGGCAGGATGCTAGAGATGGGCTGCATACAATGCAGAGCTTCCAGGATTGGCTAAAGATCTGCCAAGTCCCGATTTTGTGGACACAGGCTCATTTTCCACCTAGAGATTTAGTTCTGGTGGAATTTGATCATTTAATGTGTTTGTCTAAGATTTTCTGAGGTCTGGTAGGTACCTGATAAGTGGCATCCAGTAGGGTTTCACAGGATCACAATCAAGATTTCCAGGTGTTTGGCAGTCCTGTCAGAGCCATGGCACCTCCAGACTGTACTGTATTGTCATGGGTAAGAAGTTTGGAGCTTCCAGGGCTAATTGTCCACGTTCTGTGTGGTGGTGGTGGTCTTACAGTGCTATAGAGCCAGTGGGTCTGGAAGTATTAGGGCATATACATGTGCACAGCAGGAAATCTCAAATGAAAATGTCGGAGACCCTTGCCAGGCGAAGGAAGTGCAGTGTTACCACGGGAGTAGCTGATAGTTGTGGCTGGAGGGAAGCCGTTAGTACTGGTGTAGGCAGCCACTGCTGCAGTTCCACTCAGCACTTTAAATACAAATGTCGTGTTAGTGCTACAGAGAGGGAGGTGGTAGTAGTTGTGTGGGCATCTAGGAGTTTGTGTGACTCAGATTAAGACTGAGGGAGTCTAGTACAATGGAGAGCCAGAAGGAGGACAGGTCCACCTCTGTATTAGGCATTTTACCTCCTAACTTAATTTGCAAACTAAGGAAAGGCAAGTAAAATTGGTCTCTACTGATTCTGTCCCCCCCCCCCCCCCCCCGAAAATATAACTTTCACATTTGTGAGAGTAATTGCCATTCTCCTGTCTCCTTGTTCTTTGTTCCTATTCTCTCCTTATCTCACTGAAGGATGATATGGTGTTTACACTAGGTGCAATCTATAAAATAAAGTCCTAAACTCAGAATTTAGCTTTGTTAGGATTCTTCTGCATCTTGGAGTGATGTCTGCTTGTTAGTGTGCATCCTGATGTGCTGCCCTCTCTCTAGTAGGGAATAAACTCGAGCAGACTGCAGATGGTTACAAACGTATTTAATTCTGGAAGGGTATTACTTTGTGCTTTGCCCAGCTGGACAGGAAGTGCTGAGCTCCCTAGGTTCAAAGAGAAAAATATAGCAACATATAGAACAATGCATTAACTAACCAAATACATAACGAGGAAACCAAGCATTTAGTCAGTGAAAATAAAGTGCATCATATTTAAACAATATCCCAGCAAGCAGTTTCCCTGATTCATATGTTTGGCACTAACACAGGGCACTGGGAATTGAAATGAGACATGGTAATAGGAAGGAAGGGGAAGGTCTTGGAGAACAACGCAGAAGCTGACAGCCCTATACCTAATTCTGAAACTATTGCTCTTTCTGCATACCACTCACAAGAGTAACACTGAGTTCAGTGGCACAGTGTATGCTTGTAGTAGTCACTATGAGGAACAGGGCTATTAAAAAAAACTGGTTCCCCCATCCTCCCTGTTATCTAAGTAATAACAACATAGCAATACAGCAAAGGATCCAGACTGTCCATCTTAATAAACTGAGTGGCACATAAAAGGAAAATGGAAGCCTTGAGGAGAAAACAAGGGGCTCATGAAATGTCAGTAATTCAATTTTGCAAGTTGCTTTGCAGATTCTGAAGAATAGTGAGTTTGCAGGGGTACCAGTAAAAGCTAAAAGGCACTTAACTTCCACGTTTTTGAAATAACATTCTTGAAGCTTCTGTCAATCAGTATTTTCATTCAGGCTAGGTAACCATGAATTAAAAAAAGCTATACTTCATGATAAAACGAGTTAAATAGGACTTCTGAAGCCTAGCCTTATCCATGAATGACAGCAGTGCCTCTGTGTCTCACGGGAGCAACCCAAGAACCTTTTATTTAGAAATGTGTATCTGTGATTTAGCTGTGTATACATCATGGTCCTTATAAACAGTAAGTATTTAAATATTAAACAATCATCTTGTGTTTATGGAATAAGCAGGATTGAGAGTGTGAAAGCTTTCAAAACAAGGCATCAAGGCCATCTTTGCATTTATGGAAGGTTAAATACCAAAAAAGAAGAAAAAAACCTACCCAAAGGCATAAATGAAAACTACTAGGGATTTGAGGTAAAAGAAGACTATGAAAAAAGTTTATGTTGATGCTTCCAAAGGTATTTTTAGGCAAAACTGAAGAGCACAGTTGTCTACCCGACAGATCTATAGCTTTTCTTACAGATATTAATCCATTTAGCAGGCAAATACCAAAACTTGCCAATAATTTTGTGTATTTTCTTTCCCTATTGTATCTTATTTTAGGACAAACTGGTGCAGGAAACAACTGGGCTAAAGGACACTACACAGAAGGGGCAGAGTTGGTTGACTCCGTACTTGATGTAGTAAGAAAAGAGTGTGAACACTGCGATTGCTTGCAAGGATTTCAGCTCACTCATTCCCTGGGAGGAGGGACAGGGTCTGGCATGGGAACCCTACTCATCAGCAAGATACGAGAGGAATATCCGGACAGGATAATGAATACCTTTAGTGTCATGCCATCTCCAAAGGTTTCTGATACAGTGGTGGAGCCTTATAATGCTACACTCTCGGTCCACCAGCTGGTTGAAAATACAGATGAAACCTACTGCATTGACAATGAAGCTTTGTATGACATTTGCTTCCGCACCCTGAAGCTCACCACTCCAACATACGGTGATTTAAACCACTTGGTTTCTGCTACCATGAGCGGGGTAACTACATCCCTGCGTTTTCCAGGCCAACTAAATGCTGACCTCCGGAAGCTGGCAGTAAATATGGTCCCTTTCCCACGCCTTCACTTTTTCATGCCAGGCTTTGCTCCTTTGACAGCCCGAGGCAGCCAACAATACCAAGCACTCACTGTTCCAGAGCTCACCCAGCAGATGTTTGATGCCAAAAATATGATGGCAGCCTGTGACCCAAGACATGGCCGATATTTGACAGTGGCTACGGTCTTCCGCGGTCCCATGTCCATGAAGGAGGTTGATGAGCAGATGTTGGCCATCCAGAACAAGAACAGCAGTTACTTTGTGGAGTGGATCCCAAACAATGTCAAGGTGGCAGTGTGTGACATACCTCCTCGTGGCCTCAAGATGGCTTCCACGTTCATTGGCAACAGTACTGCTATTCAAGAGCTCTTCAAAAGGATCTCTGAGCAGTTTTCAGCCATGTTCAGGAGAAAGGCCTTCCTCCACTGGTTCACAGGAGAAGGAATGGATGAAATGGAATTTACAGAAGCAGAAAGCAACATGAATGATTTGGTTTCAGAATATCAGCAATACCAAGAAGCAACAGCAAATGATGGAGAGGAAGCATTTGAAGATGATGAAGAAGAAATCAATGAATAAAGAAATTAGGTGTGCTATTTTCCAGGCCAAATTCTCAAATCTGGATTTCAAATAATTAGGCTTATAAATCCATATTTAGGCTTAAAAAAAAAAAAAAAAGCATGAGTCTCAGATGTTAGAGGTGCTCTTCAGAGTCCATTGAGGTCACTGAGAACTGAGGACATTCAGCATTTCTGGAAATCAGGCCATTTCTATTTGAGAGACAAACGTAAGGCATTCAGTTAGGACTTTGGCCTACGAGTCTGAACAGAGATCACTAGTTTGGGATCTTTTTTTCCAAACAAAGTTTGTCATCCCTGAAGTTGTACAAGAGAAGACTTAAATAGACACGAAAATCTACAAAATAGAGCTGCACTATTTTCATCCAATTATGTGTAAGAAAATCTTGTGGGTTTGACGTATTCATTCTGTACTGAATGTACAATACTGAACTGCCAGAAACAAAATTTATTCATGCTAAAAGAAGAAGAAGTTTTTAGCTATTCCGTACAGTAACTGTTAACAGTGATACTTGACTCCAGTCCTCTAAAACCAAAATAAAAAAAGATCAGTATCCTCTCAAGCGAAAGTGTTTTGGGCGGTCAATGCTATATAAATATCCAGTGAGCTGCAGGCCAGAGGCTGGATTTATGCTATGTGACTTCACCACTTGCTGCTGAATAATTGCAGGTTATATATCCATTTGTGATGTGTTCTTTAAAGGACACCTGGGGTTCCAAGTGGCACCCCAATATCTTGCTGGTCCCCTGTTTTTCTGGCTATCACCAGTTACTGGTGCTATTCCTATCTCCATTTCATCTAGCCCATATAGCTGAAATTCAGATACTCCACAGAAGGTGGTGGGAGAGGGGACATAGGCTATGTGTCAATATATCTCACTACCTAGGTTTGCGAGTTCACCACACCTCTAGATGTTATGGATGTCTTGCTACCAAGATAGATTAAAATCACTGGATCAGATTAAGGTTAAAGTACAAATAAAAAGTATCCACAATGCTCAAAGCGGCTGGCAAAATGAAAGATGAACAGTTTATCTGCTTACACTAAAGGGAAGGGAAAGCTCTTGCTGCCTTGACAAAGTGACGGCTGGGCATTTGCTCCTGGTGCATGCTTTACATTTCTGCTCATGCCAGTTAAACAGCCCTTCTCCATTAGAGAGCCTCTACCAGGGAACGCTCTGTCTACATCGAGTGTCTTAGGTCAGTTTCTAGGCAACAAAACAAGCAAACAAAGGAGAAACCGTCTGGAAATCCAAACTTAAAATGTTTCAGGAACTCTTTGGTCTTTTTCTTCTTGCCTTTAGAAGCACTTTCTAAGCAAAAGTGTTGCGCAATACTTAAAAAGGCACTTTTTATGAATATAGTGTAATTTCCAAAGATCCACTGCTCCTAACAAGATGATATGTTTTGTTGGTTTGGGATTCAGGGAATGAGATGGTATTTTACAAAATACATGGAACCAGGCAACTGTTAATCACATGAGCTGAAGCTGTCTCCCAGTTTTATTCTATGCAGAAATGGAACCAACTACTTTTAATCAAGTACAAGTTTTTAACATGAAATGACTTCACGGGCTGAGACAGACAGTTGGAACATATTGACCAAACTGGCTTTGGTATAGGCGTATACGCAGAGATTGGGTGGGCCTGGCTGGTTGATTATCTTTTAGGGGGTCATGACGGAGTCAGCAAATTCACAGGGACCACGTTCTTTGCAATGGCTAGTGATGCCTAAAGAATTTATGAAGAACACCTTTAAATATGCATTTTTATAAATGTTGTGGTATGTTGTGGCTATGTGTGGCATGAGATTAAAACACAATACGCATTAAAGAGAAATTAACATTTAGTGCAAAACAAAGCAAAATCCATGGGGAATAATGAAGTTTAGCTGATGCTTTGTAAATGGCAGGCTATTGGCTTCAGGAGGGAGGAAAATGTATTACAGGCTCAGAGCCTGCCGTCATACAGCTGTGGCACAGACTTTCCAATTAAAGCACTCACATAGCTGCTTCTGAATGAAGTAGAACCAACCATCTGCCAGCTTGTGGAACTGCATTTTGTTGTAATACAGCACTCGTAACTAGGTCCCCGCCGTAAATTCTGATATTACTGTGAGAAAAAAAAAAAAAGTTACTACTTTAAAAATGCCAGGAATCTTGGAGTTCCTAAATAATTGCGAGTCATTTGCTTGATGAACCAGCCTGTTCTTCATTGCTTTTCGTACACACTGACTCAAAAATCAAGACTCTGAGCCTGTGGAATCCAGACCTAACAACATCCTCTGAGCCTGCTTTGACACTTAGCTGTTCTTTCGCATGCACTTACTTGCAACTGTTTGATGTGAAGTTCTAGAACGTGGCTGCGGGGGAGGCAAACTAATACCCTCTGTAGAAAGAAAAAAAAGGAGCCAGATCTTCCATCTGATCTTAGGGGGAAAACCCCAGCCCACCGAAATGAACCCAGGAACCCGTAGTAGGAACGTTGTCAGAGGACCAGCTTGCATGTGAGCAGTAAGCAAGCCATGGGATACACAAAAACTTCCTGTTCCTCCTCAGTCAACCAACTCTAATCATCTTCCTTTCCTGACATGAAACTGAAAATTGTTTTGGTAACAGGGTTGGGGAACAATTTCTTCAGCTGCACTTCCTTTCAAGTAACTTCCTGCTTTTCCCTTGGAAACTTCTCTTTTATTTTGAAATCTACCTGCTGAGTCCTATCTATCTTTGTTCCTCTTCACATTCCTCACCTATGTGTTTTTCATTTTCCCCCTAGTTTTTCAACCAAGTCTCTTGCACCTTTTCTTTCGTGCCTAGCCCACCTTCATCCTGCATTTTCTCTCCTTTTTTCTGCTTTGCACCTGGCCACAAATATGTAGAAGCCAGCTGCTAGGACAAGCCAGACTTGAGGCATCCTAGAAGTGGCACACCCAGTACCGCCCAGACACAAACACCTCTGAGAACACTAGGATATGGGGGGGGGGAAACCACCAACCCAAACGAGCAACCTACACCACCACCACTTGAAAACAGGGAGTGGGCGAGGTGTGCCGTGGGTAGAAGGTGTGGTGTCAGGGCAGAAATGGGAATCTCACCTGACGGGCCGGCTCCTTTGCGAAGTCGCTCTGGTCGAAGCTGGCAAGGAATCAGGCAGGCCCTCCATTTAGACATGACAGTCCCTGCACAGGACCTGCCTGATTTCGCTGCATCCCGAGATTACTGCTCTCTCCATTTCTTCTCTTGCATTTGTATCTCCTTGGGAAAAGGTGGGAACAGGGTCATGCTGGGAAAGAGGGTCTAGACCTGCTCCTTCTCCCCGCACTGGGAAGAGCCGGAACTTGGTGCCTGCCTCCATGCTGTACAAGGCCCTGCTACTTGAAGCAGCACTGCTCAATGTGTTTGCAACAAAAATTAATCTTACTGGCAGCCACAGCACAGACTAAACTTGGTTTTCCTTGATTTATGTTAAACCACCTTAAGTCTTAAATTTGTGAGTAGGAGGCAGCTAACAGTCCTCTTTAAAGAAGCAGGTTGGGTAAACATATCTCCAAACACAAATTCTGCCACTTTTGGCACAAAATATTAAGACTTAGCGAGGTAAGACTACACAAAGCAAGTTAATACTCTAAAATAGGGGGAAAGGGACTTGCCTCTCCTTCACATTATCATATACTTATTAATTGCACACTGCAACTAAATGAGTGAAATTTAAAAGTAGACAGCATAAACAGGGAGTAAGAGAAAACATTTCCTGGAGAGGAGATGATCCTTTTACAGTCCAGTAGTGCCACTGTGAAGAGTTAGGTTAGGGTTTGGGGTATTTTGTGGGGCAGAGGGGGGAGGGGGAGTGGTTGGTTGTGGTTTTTGCTTTTTTTTTTTTTTTTTTTTTTTTTTTTTTAAATAAGGAATAAGGAAAGGCAGAATTCTGACCTTTATAACATAAGTGCATTTAATCCTCAGCCCTGGCTACAAATTGCCTATTCCAACCAAGAAATGTTCGGCCTAATGGGAGGGGAAAACTGGAACAAGCAAGGCAGTAATACAGGATACATGTAAGGTACAGCACTAGAGCACATGCACAGAAATCAGTCACTATTTACCATGTGTGCAAGATGCAAGTTTTATAAAGCCAGTTTACTGTTGCAATAAATCATTCTAAACATTGACTCCAATACTAAAGGAACTAAAGTTTAGTTTTATTCAGCATATTTTCCTGTTTATCATTTATTCTACAACAATGGATCGATCCAATAGGGATACAGAGAAGTGGGATTTGACAACTAAAAATGCCCAGTAAATATGCCCTAAACTGCTGTATTTGCTCTGTTTCCCTTGTTCCTCTTCACCGTGAAGCCAGGCAACATCAGAAATGGCAACAGCTTCATTGTGAAGGGGGGGGGGGGGGGGGGAAATCACAGGAGAATAATTTCAATGAACAATTTACTTCCAACAATGCAAGCAAAGAGCTTGCCTCTGACCTTTCAGAGACAACTCTTTGTCATCCCACTGCTTTCCAGAATGTTGCAACATACAGATGGAGTCAATCCCCAGTTATTCCCTTAACCTGCCCTCAGTTGTGAGAAGCTTGGTTCATTCTCCCTCCCCACTTAACCACCCCCCCACACTCCCCAGTCATGCTTCCCTCTCTTCTTCCAGGATAGGGAGGCCATCAGTTAATTTCTGAACAGCTGAATCCTCCAGCTAATAAATCCATAGCATGCAGCAGACAACCAGCAGCAGATGACTCTACTAAGACAACTGTATTCAACTAAGCAGAAGGAAAAAAAAAAAGCAAGCTTCAGGTTAAGCAAACCAGTATGAAACGCTGACAATCTGACTTAGCACCTTTGGATTTGGCTGCTGGTTTTGATATTTGTGAGCACAATCTTGCTACCTTAACAAAATCTTAGGCTTAAGAGAAAGTTTGGTATTGGTCTGAATGCTATACCAAGAAACCAGGAAAAAAAAAAGGGACAAGCTTTGTTCAGAAAAGTACTGATTTTATTGACTCAAACTGTATTTACACAACACATTCATATGTTCAATATCTTACAGAACTCTGTAAAAAACTGACTAATAAAACTGCAGGAGCCAAACTGAGTTTCAGACTTAAAAGACACTGAACGATGAGCACATTTTAAGATATTTAAGTGGGTGTCTGGTTTCACTGTCAACTTAAATGGCAGTCCTCTGTAAACAAACTCTTTAAAATCAAAATGAAAGGGGAAGGGGGAAAGGGTCAGATGAAAGAGCTGATGGTTTTGCAAAGCTAGTACTTTGTAAGACCAGACTTTTGGCTAAGCATTCAACAATGCATTTTGTACGATTCTTTTTTTGGAAACAGGTCACATACAGGTATAATTTAGATGAATAATCAAAAAACTTAAATTTTTTTTAAGCTTACATATATTTAGGGGTGAAAAAAAAAAGAAAAGGAGACCAGTGCCACAAAGTTTGTGCATGAATCCAAACTGTTTCAAAGTTTGAGAGGCTCGGTTCTGGCATTCCACTGCAGCTCAAATCCAACGGAAGTTTCTTCAGCTGACGAAAGATGATCATCTTTTACCAGTGATCTGATGATATCACATATGTAAATTGGAGCAGAATATCCTTATCGATCTTTATCACAAGAGATCACTCTTCCACCCATCCCTAATACAGTTTGGTTGAATAAATATTTTTTTGTTTTGAAGTACAAACTAGGTGAGTTTGTTTCGCTTCCAGAGTGCAAGTCAACATCACCACACACTTTGCAGTTAAAATGGCATCCCTCCTTTGATCTGCCTAGCAACCTGTTCATCTGTTGTCTCTTCTTTCTCTTTTTCACGCTCTTTGTTCCAGTCTTTAAGGCCTTCTGGCAGGGAAGTATCCTCATCCAAACTTCCTGTACCTTCAACAAATTCTTCGTAAGTAGACTTTTCTGCAAATGGTCTTGGGCCAAGCAAGTCTAGCATATCACTTTTATCAAGCACTTCCTTCTCCAGTAGTCGTAGGGCAACCTGGAATAGCAATAGGTTATGTCACAAAAAATACCAAAGTTGGCTCTCTTCTTCGGAAGAGTTTGTTAAGGCAGTCTGGGACCAAATTCAGCACTGATTAATTTTGATAGAAAAAAAAAAGTTGCTCAGAGTTCACTTGATACATGATTTTTGCTACCCAGATGCTCACAAGGGAGAAAAATATCATGTTTTTAATCCTACTGTTAAGATTTGGCAAAGTGCCCTCCCTACGGGCCACTGTTGCTGCTATTGTTGTTTCAGAACAGCAGTCTTTCGCTGCTGCCAAAAGGCTCACGATGCAAGACATTAAGCTATAGATGAAAACAAGCGTTCCCTTCCTACTAAAGCAGATGGTTCAATAGGGCTGCTGTTATGTCACGAACTAAAGAGCACCATAAAATTACAATGCGTACAATACTGTACAAGCGTAGTTTGTAACCTTCCTGGGTCAGTGAGCACATTGTTCAGCACAAACCATATTCAGTGATCTTTTTTGGGATGGTGTCCTACTACACCACTGTTTACCAAATCCATACAAACTTTCCGCCCTGTCAGTAAGTGTATTGGGTGCCTATTCTGGAAAATTATCCCTTTGCTGTATCAGGCCTTATGGCATGGAGAAAGAGAATACGCACATGGGTAATCTCAGCTGCAGTGAGGCAGATCACAAGCAGCCAGGGGGCAAGGAAGGAAGGTGATAGAAAGATTCTTTTTATTTAATGTTCAAAAGGAATTCAGAGAGAGGAAGTTATTTATACTTCCCTTCTTGGAGAGGAGCTTCTAGCTTAATGAATTGGAATCCTGGTATTTTGTGTTTGGGCTATTTTAAGTTTCATACTTGTCTAGTACATCTACTAAAGTATACTTTGGTAGACAGACTCTTCCCTCCAACTTTCCAAATGAATATTGAACATATAAGGAAAGAGGGATGTTAAATCATGTTCATGAGAACCTCAGAGGTGTTCCAACACAAAAGGAAACTTCCATTTACTTATTTAAGTCTTGTGACATACTCTCAAGATTACATCCAATAGTTTTTGAGCAAATGTCCTCATGTACTTACATAGTCACTATCTTTAATCTATTCAGTTCAATTCAGATTCTGGCTTACCAGCTGGAACTTGGCAGCTAAAAGTACTGTAATGCTCACCTTCTCCACTTCGGCTTTCTTCTCAGTCAGAAGACTTAATGTCCTGTCATAAGCAATGTTAATTAACGACCGTACTTCTTCATCTATCAATCTGGCAGTTGCCTCACTGTAAGGTTTCTCTAATACCATGTCTCCTTGACGAGGGAGATCAAAGGAAATCTGCCCTACTTTTTCATTCATACCAAACTGAACAATCTGAAGAAAAAAAGGAAAAAAAAAGGAAAAAAAAAAATCAAACAAAGGAGAGATAGTAAGATTTCAGGGTATGTTGATGTAAAGCACAGTAAACAAAACTGCAAGGAGGAAGTCATTCTGCTATGACCTAATCTCTTCCTCTAAAACCAACTCCCCTCCCCCCGAAAACTCAAATCTACCTAAGCTAAAGTACCTTAGCTGACTTTCACTTGTTTCCTTTTAATGATTAAATTGAAGGACACAAATACTACCATTTGAAGGCAGTTACTCATGATGTACATGATGCTTTGCTGTTTAAATACTATGATATTACAGAAAAACACTTCAGCCTTCATTAAGAATTAAAACTCTTTTAGTTTACCAGAAATATAAGTATTTTTTCCAACTCAAAATGCTTCCATAGTCTAGCATATTCCACTCACCCATACAGACAAATTAACTTAAGGATTAAAGTGGAGGGTCTTGAAGATTTTATCCTATCATATGCAAAAATTATATACTATACTTCATCCCAAGTCACTCCCCTACAAAGGTGAAAATGATTCTATCTTGCTTGACTCATTACTGAATACTGACTCCTCTGGTTGCCAGATATGAAAGTTGCATTTTACTCCAGCAGAGTCAGAAATAAGTTCAAACCACTAATCATGTTTTCACTGCCACTGTCAATTTGATGGTTATTAAAGCAGCACTTCTCTGCTTGGCTTTGCAAGATGGATATAGGTATGACAAAGAATGTTCAGACTTCAAAGAGATCTCAGCATTAGAACCAAGCATCTTAACCCGCTTCCTTAAGAAAAGTTCAATACTTTTATTTAAGCCCCCAGTTCTCTCTGGAGACAGTATGTCTGGTTAATGCGAACAAAAGTCCACACTTAGTTTTTAATTTAAAATTGAACAAGAGCCACTGCAGATCCCATAAAATTAACATTAACAGGATTTCATTACATATTTACTTCCAGAACTGGGGCAACAAGAAGCACACCAGAGACTAGGAAGTGGGTGTGACTTGGGGATAAGTGTTGTGCAGGGGAAGAGAAGCATGCTCTAAAACATCTCTCTTGCCCATCTTCTGAGTGTCTTCTAAAATGACATCTTTTGTGTTCATGCAGGAAATGGAATAAAGCACCCACATGTAGCACACAGCTACACTGAGGTGAGTCATTACATTGATAAGATTTCAAATTCGCTAGTTAATATGATACAAACACAAACTAATGTCTTAACTTCAGCAGCCTTAATTGACAGCAAATGGTGCTTACATAAAAGGTTTTCTGGATTTAGTTACACATGCAAATCCAAATTGGGTCTACAAACGGGGCAATTGTGAAAGCAGGATCAGATGATCAAATCTGTGCGCTAAATTCCATTTTAAAAGTGTACAATTTCTACATGTATTTGAATCCAACTGTGGTATATATGTTCCTGCAGACAGATGTAGGATAGTAATCAAAGCCTAATGCATGGATTCCTAAATGCTTGAGTCAGCAGCATCTCTATACAACAGCAGCATAATGTTTATTCATATATTTTTTGAAACTAGGCTTTTGAGGGACACACCTGATCAAATTGCATCCTTTCAAAATACTGGTGTTAGGTAGTAGATAAAGAAATCTGTAAGAAAAAAAGTCTCACTGAAACACATACCTGAGCATACGCACTCTGGGTCACCTTCTTCAAGTCATCTTGGGCACCAGTTGTAATTCTTCCAAAGAAGATTTGCTCAGATACACGTCCTCCCAGAGTCATGCACATTCTGTCAAGTAGCTGCTCTTTGGTGTAAAGATACTGTTCTTTGGGTAAATACTGAGCATAACCCAGTCCTTTACCACGTGGGATAATAGATACCTAGGATGAAAATTAACAGAATGCTAGAAACTAAATAGTGTTAAAAAACATAAAGCATTCTTCAGTTTGACTTCATTTTTAATACCACAACCTACACCATACTCACCCTTGGAGTTTAATTCAGACATTATTTCCGTTTACAGTTTTGCCCTCATTGTGTTTTATCCTTAAAAGCCCTGGCTAGCTCTAAACTGGGATAACAACTACTAGAATATCTGGAAAAGAAAGGTAAGACCACTGTCATATCTTTCCCAAAGACTGTATGCTATTTTTAAAATCTTTTAATGAAAATCCACAATTCTTTTGGAGTTATGTATTGGGCTTTAAGTATTCTGTAACAGAGATATCATTTCTGCATCTTTAGTATTCTGAATAGTTAGAAGAGTTTCCATGTTTACTAATGTCCTTCCTTCCTGCAGTAAATTGCACAAGATGAATTTTAAGCTTGAAAGTCAGATGAGATTAAGAACACAGCCAAGCAAAACTACAAATGTGAAAGCAAATTTGGGAGATTGAGGTGCTTTTTCCTTTATTTTCAACTTGTCAAGCTGTGCATCCAAAAAGCAAATTAAAACTAAAATCAGCCTCTAGATGATAATTTATACAGTTATATTCCTGAAGAGACATCTACCTGCATAACCTGGTAAGATTAACTTAAACAACTGATCTGTGCTAAAAGCCTCAACGAAAAAGCAGCTATCAAGGCAGGCAAACTCATGGGAAGATCAGGTCCCTTTCACTTGCCAAGGATGTTAATAGGACAAACCCTGTAACAGCTAAGTCAGAAACAGTTAAGAAAGCTACAAGAAGTGAACCAAAACAGTACCCTGAAGTTTGCACACTCACACACTTCAGCAAGATTACATATTTTAATACCCTCTCACAATGGGGGGAGGGGAAAGTGGGGGATGTGAAGAAAAGAAAAAAGATACTGTCCACACTACTATTAAATTACTAGTTCAAATTAGTTTCCTTTACCTTTAAGAGTGGATCAGCGTGTTCCAAAAACCATCCTGCAACTGCATGCCCTGCCTCATGGTATGCTACTGTCTTTTTCTCCTCTGGCTGCAGTACTTGAGTTTTCTTTTCCAAACCTTTATAAAATAAATTTGATTAATCACTTCAGACATACCTTTCTCCACCGAAATCCCTTATCTCATTTAGAAAGATGGTGAGCAATACTTAGATGCCATGTATATAATCTAAAACAAAAAAAACCACCAAAACTTGCAAGTTTTAGAAATTTGTATCTTCAAGGTTTTACTGTAACCTTGCCCTTGATTAGATTTTCTAGTTTCAAAGCATAAGTTCTTAAGAATATTCAAATATTTAAATAAAACATTTGCACTTTAAAAAAATCAAATAGTTTTCTGCACTATTCCAGGCTAAGAGCAGTTAAAAACATTGTTAAATCCAAACAGCTATTCCTCTTGCCATTTTGAAGAAATTAGAAAAGCATCCTGATGAAATTTGTCTCCCTACCCCGTTCTCCATTACAGAAGTCAGCAACACAGGACAGGACACTTCTTTTTCAGATCTCAGGTGTGTTTAGGAGAGAAAAAATTACAACCTTGAACAGGAGAAAGATTCAAAGCATGGCTTTCTAGCTACATATTGCCTGTCAAGTTACAATTTTTGAGAAATGACTGATGCGATTCACCTACCTCCAATAACTCTTTCAATTGCTTGCTCAAAGTGCTTTTGGTTTATAGCATCTGAGAGATGCCTTGCAGCAATTAAAGCAGCTTCATTACATACATTAGCAATATCAGCACCTAAAAGCACACAGAAGGCATGAATTACTGATCATTTTCATCAGTTTTCTCTCCGTCTATCATAAAGATAACCTCATCTAGAATTAGTTTTCTATAGATTCTCATAGAGCTTGAGTATTAAAGGTAATGCTCTCTGAAATAATTCATTACACATAGTGTAATTCTTTAAGAGATAAATGCACATACTATGGTTATAGGCTTTAGGATTTTTTCCTCTTAGGTAGACAGACATCAAATAGAGTTGATTACCAGTCAAATACTTGTTTGATATATCCCACCTTCCATAAGTTTTCTCTCTGGCACAGACTATACTTAAACTGGTATATATTTAGCAGAATAAATTTTCTACATATGGATCCAGTATAGCTCCAACCTGGATGTATCTCTAGAGGATATCCTTTCACATTGCTGGTTTCAAGCCATCCACTTCTTGTTAACATTATTTGCAGTAATGCTAGTGAGATAACCGAGTTTTAACACCACCACTGTAGTTGCCAGAAATGTTGACAATCAGACCTCAGAAAGCCAGTTTCATAGAAACTATGAACCAGGTAAAGAATTCTACTACTGGTCAACACAGATTTTAAATGGATTGAATTGCAAGCCAGTAATGAGAGTTCTCAGATCTGTTCCTAATTCAACACAAGGTTACAGTACATTTTCCAGGGAGAAGTTTTTACATCCAGGATCAGAAATCCCCCTACAGAATACGCACACAAACTGCACAAAACCCAGATCTTCTCTACTAGTGTTCAAAGAATCTAAAAAAAGTATTAAAAGAAAGAATACACACAAGTGACAGCAATGAGCTGTCTGGATTGCTTTTGCTGAAGACAGAAGAAACTGCCATTTGGTATGTCACCCTGATTGAGGCAGACAAAACTTCAGATCCTCAGAAATCTCCTACTTGCTCAAACAGGCAGAGAGAATTTCATGCTGTACCAGTAAATACAATAAAATGAAGAGTGCCATCCAGAAGATCAGGTGCAAGCGGAAATAGTAGGGAAATAAAGTATCTACAGCTTTTATAGTAAATGGAAAAGAACAGTGGCATATAGAAGTCACTTACCAGAAAAACCAGGTGTTAGTGATGCAAGTTTTCTTGCTAGGTTATCTTTATTTAAGATGGTGTCTAATTTTAGAGGTCTAAGGTGAACTTTGAAAATAGATGCTCTTCCTTTTATATCTGGAGGTCCTTTAAGATGAAAGAAGCATGATTTACTTTTCACATACGCACACACACATATCTTTTTCTAACAGAATGCGTGCAAGGAAGTTATGTCTGTAAATAGCTGCAGTGATTTCAGTGGTATTCTACAAACGCAGAAGTATACGGCGATACAGATAAAACTTACCAATGTAAATCTGCCTGTCAAAGCGTCCTGGTCTCATCAGAGCAGGGTCTAAAATATCTGGCCTGTTAGTACCTGCCAAAATTACTACATTTGTGGTTGTATTAAATCCTGTTGAAGAAATGTAATAAAGAATGTGTGTAAATATAATTTCCATGAAAAAAAAAAAAAAAAAACAAATAAAAAGACTGTCCGCTTTACAGGGCCACATAAGAACTGGCAGTTTAACCAAATAATCTTAAAAGTTGAAAATACTTCTGTTTATTAGACCATTGTCCAGCTTTTCATAACAAGCAAAAAAAAGGCCTTGGGCTCTGCTTTGTGAAGTACTATATCAAATCCTGCTTTATCTTCAAAATGCAATAATAGATTAACTGCTCAGGAAATTGCAGAACCAGCATGGCTAGCTGTGTTTTTTACAGACAGACTGGTCTCATGCAAAGAATTTTTTTTTTTTTTGGCCTATTCAACTATAACAAAGAGTTATCAGATGGTTCTTTTTTGTGAACAAATTTTAGCAAAACATCAGGCTGCAGCAAAATGAGTCACTGTTCTTCATTTTAGGAAGCAAGGAAACACACTCTATTTATATTTAAGCTAGAATCCAAATCTCAGTTAACAGGTCTGAACAAGCGTATTCGTTCTTTCCCTTATCCTTGTTAAAATAATATAATATTGGACATTAAATACTTACCATCCATTTCTACTAGAAGCTGATTGAGTGTGTTCTCTTGTTCACTTTGTCCTCCAAAGTTGCCTCTTCCTCTTTTCCTTCCTACTGCATCTATTTCGTCAATGAAGAGAATGCACGGGGCGTTTTTACGAGCAAGAGCAAATAAGTCTCTAACCTTTGTAGGAGAACAGAGTATGTATCAGATTGCTTTGTAGTTGTTCAGAGTTGGGGGGTGGGTAAGAGGGGCAGAAGTACAACAGTAACAGTATCACTGTAATTGAGTATGGTTGTTCCAACTGGTCCAAAGCCTCCAGCCAGCTCTCAAGGCAATGATAAATTACACTGTAGCTGCCCCTCAGCAAGAATCCCTAATGTGGAGACCCACCCGATGACAAATCCCTTCTCAATCCATAAATCAAGATTAAAATTAAAAGCCTTAAGAAATAACCACTCTTCCTGAATAACTGAAATATATCTTCAGCTTCAGCTCTAAAAGCCTCCAAACTTCAGAGATTTAAAGCAAGATTACGGTTTTAAGCTCTTCTTTAATGCACAGTACTACAAGCAGAACCAGAATACGAATGGGCGTGCTACCACACAGTCGATCTTTTTATTTTTTTCCAGTTAGAATAGGGTGATGTAGCTCCTACAGTGAGCCCTTAGTGAAGCCTTACATACAAGCACTTACCCTTGCACTCTTAACAATATGCTGTTACAAAGACTGACTCTTAGCCATCCTGTCTCTCCATTACATGGGTGAGGAAAACTGAATTCACCTCCAAATATTTATTCGGAAGTTAAATTAACTTCCAGAAGTCTGGAGAAAGTGGCCAAGACATGAGCAAATAGCTGAAAACTTTTTTGGACTTTCAGATTTTAAGTAAGATATTACCTATCAAATTCTACCGTAATAGTTACAGCACAACGTGATTGGCTTAAAGATGCAAGATGTTACTCGGCTTGCAGATGTATCAGAAGGACCTCATTAAAACCAGTTCAGCAAGTTAACAGATCTATAACTGAGGAACCAAACTGGAACAAACAGGAAATGAAAAATTATGGAAGAATTTTGACCCGAGTGAGCTTTACTACTTTGTAAACAGATGCAACTTTGTCAGAGATGCAATTAGAGGAGGCTTCTCTGATAACAAACAACGTACAGATGTGAAGAAATGCAAAGTTTGGACAGTATGCTCTACTACAGAAAGTCACGCTGATTTGTAAACAGAATTTGAAAAGTATAATGAATATCATAAGCATGAAGGAACATGATAAACAAGGAGAAAGTGCCAGACACTCAAAGTGAACTATCTTTTGATGGGAAAGAGATGATATCCAGAAATATACAACTATTTTTCAGAAGGAATGGAACTAAAAATTACCATAATGCATATACACTAAAAAAACCCACCAAAGCAACTAAGGCTGTGTAAGCAGTTTTAATTCTAGCATATCCCAATTTACAAATAATCTAGCATCATTAACAACTGTCCTAATTACTACATTTATAGGAAAGTAAACTAAACCACTCGCACATTGTTTTCTACAGGCATCAGAAATTATCGACTGTGTTGAAACCTGGATTCATAGCCAAAGCAGCAACTGTTACGCCAACAGATTTCACTCAGTATTAAAAGCTGATAATCTGCATAGACCAGCAGAGAAAGGTTAAGTCACTTTGTTTTGGTATATTTCAGGTATGTATTGACTACTAATGATAATGTAGTTTCTGAGTACCATTATTATTTCAGGATATCTAATCCTTTCCAGGAGGATATGGATCAGTTTATTTTCTTACTGCTTCTCTGTAAAGTCCCTTGTATGCTGCATGTTCCCTTTTTCAAGTCCACTCATCTTACATACATGATTCACTATCTCCATACCCTCTGGCTTTCAAACAGCCGCTCTTTTTCAGTCTCCATCCATGTTTTTTTACCCTGTTATCTGTTTCTGCACTTATTTCCCCACTCTCTGTCTATACCCTCTTCCCTCCATAACAGCTCCTTTTGCCAATTTCCTTACACATTTCCAGTCTCTCTGCATCCTCACTTGAAGCATCCACTTCCACCTAGCCTTGCATTTAAACCTTCTGAACAGCTCCTGTTATTCTCAGTTCCAAGCTCTGAGCCTACATGCATGCGTCCCCCACTCCCCTTCTCTCTTCTCTTTTCAGAAGACCCAAAATTACCTGGTTTCACTTATCTTTTCCCACCTATACTACTAGAAGTGGTCCAGCAAAAGACCATCAAGAGAGACCTACGCTTGCAAGAGGCATATGCGTGCACAGCTGTGACAAACTAAGAACCAAATCTTGGGAAGTTTATCTGCTAAGCTCTAAACACAGCTTACACATGTGAAAACTGCAGTTTTTCAGGGCCTTACATAACTTAGTCAAAAGGAGTTTTCCTGTGAAAATTCACAAGACATAAACCCACAAATAGCTGGTAAGAGCCATTCCTTCAAATTTCAAATCCAAATCAAGACCCTAAAGCATTTCCACTTCATGCTAGCAGAATTAGTTTTATAATGAGTAAAAGCCACGGTATGCTTCCTTAAGTCTGTTCACAGAATTTGTGGCAAACACATCTTAGTTTTCCAGAAGTGTGTCACCTTGCACCCTTTTTAAAGCTTAAGACAAGATGGTTGGAGTTTGGTGAAGGTATGAGCTGTTGGAAACGGGAGTATAAATTTTGGATGTTATGAGGAACCTTATTTTTTTGTGTTACCTGCCTCATTTGTAAAATGTCACCAGTAACTTGTTTATAGAGTATTTTTCAGCAGATTTAAGTGTCCTTCCTTCCTAGACAGGAAAAGGTCACAGAATGGCAAGGGTTGGTTGTATAAGACACAGATTTAAAACTGAATGTTTGAAATGTAGTTGTAATAAAAAAATAGTTAAATAAAAATGGATGTACTAGAACAGAGCTAACTCCATCCACTTACTACGTTTTTAGTGAGCTATTTTAAGAGAGTTAAGGCAAAATAGCACAAAAAACATTAGACGGATATTATCTGTGTATATAAATCAGCTGATCTCAAGAAATCAATCATTAGCTCCATGACCCTTGGACTCCTATTTCAACCAGAAGCTCATTTGTGTGTCCCAGACAACTACGTGTATCTACAGGTTTGACACCACAAAGAGAAAAGTTCTTCAAAGAAATAGGAATGACTTAGAGCAGGAGGAGACATTCCCATAGCAGTAGTCAAATGAGTTACATATTTCTGACCCAGCCAGTAAATTTACTTCAGAGTTCGGTTCTGTTTTCTTAAGATCCTGCAAAGAGGTAAACCCTTAAGGTCCTGATGGCCCACAACCAGACACTGAACTGCATTACTTCCTTTTATGAAAAGGACATCTATGATTCTTGTGTTTAGACAAGCACCTGGCATCACTTGTAAGTAATCTGCACAGATGAGAGAACTTCAGCTGTAATCAAACTGTTTGCTTCCCAAACTTGACAATGTCCTTTCAACAACCAATACTGAAACAAAAGAACAAGGCCAAAGACTTACTCGAGCTGGACCAACACCAACAAACATTTCTAAGAACTCCGAGCCATTGACTGTGATAAATGGTACATTAGCTTCTCCAGCTGTAGCTTTAGCTAGAAGTGTTTTCCCAGTACCTGGAGGACCTGTCAGAATTGCCCCCTGCAAGAGAAACGGGTATATTTTCCTCAAGAAGAAAACAGAATACAAGCCTATGAAATATCTGACTTAATACACATTATGATGTTGAGTCCACTGGCTCTTCTTCCACCCCAGTCAAAATTATGCAAAGAAACAAACTGAAGATTCATCTCTCATTTAAACCAGCAAAACAGAAAAAAAAAAAATTAGCTACAACATTGCCATGCTGTCTTAAGATTTACAGGAACAGTGTTTTTGACTGATATTAAAAAAAAAAAAAAAAAAAAAGGTATGTCATCAGATGAGCTCCCAGGACAACATAGCCAAACAACAATTCTGTAACAGTTATGTACAACAATGATGGTACCTATGCATGCTATGTATCATTTCTGACCCATGTGAACAGATTAAGTATTCCACGAGGCAAATCTTCTGGCACCACAGTTACACTGTTAGCACTTCATGCCCATTTTTTCTCCTGACTGTGAGATGAATGAAGCTGGAAAGCATTGCACGTGTAAACATTCCTAGTCCAATTTACAATACTGAGGACTAACAAAAGAATAAAGTCTTCATCTGCTAAGTCATCATTTCCTTACCTTTGGAATTTTTGCTCCCAGATCCTCATATTGTTTAGGATTTTTCAGAAAGTTAACAAACTCCATTATCTCTAATTTGGCCTCCTCACAGCCAGCTACATCTTTGAATTTAACATCTATTTCATCCTTAAGAACTTTGGCTGTGGTTTCACCCACACTGAAGAGTCCACCCATTCCGCGCCCTGCTCGACCTAAGCCTGCAGGACCTCTTCTTAGTGTGTACAGCAAAGAACCTATAATAAGGATTGTAGGCAGCAAACTCAGGAGAAATGATCTATGGAGAAAAAACAAAGCAAGCAGAAACCCACATATATTACAAAAATCTGTTACTGCATATAACATGTACAAAATGTTGGTTCCATCATAAGCAACCCTGAACAAATTCAGGACAAATACTCTATTAACCTGTAATGTTTACATTTTTGCAAATTGTTCAGATTGGGAAATAATCAAAATAAATTTGAGAACAAAAAAAAATTTCTTAATTACAGAAGTCGAACAGGCCAAAAAGCCCTTATAACTATAATTAAAGGAGAAGTTGGAATTGATTTTTCATTGCCCATCCTCCTTCCCTCAAGATCTTGGGAAAATGTAAATTAACAATCTTAGAGGGTAATACATTTCTACACGTGATGCTTAACCAGTGACAGTTTTGGGGGTTACATTGTTGGGTTTTGTTTGTTTTTAAACAAAACACATCAAGTGACACTGATGAGCTTTCCAGAGAAAAACTGCATTACCTAGTAAACAGAAGTATCTCATTTTCTGTGCCCTTCAAAGGTAAATTCACAGGACTAGTTTATGCAAATGGTTATATTGTCAAAATAAGTTGTATTAGGTAGCATATAATTGGTGTATGCCACAACTTCAGGCAGAAATTTCTCCAAAATATAATCTTGCTTTTACTCCCTTAGGTCTTTCTCTGTTTTCTTCTTCTTTCAGTGTTTCTACTTCCCTTTCCAATGGCTGTAGGGTTTTTGTTTGGTTTCTTTGGGGAGTTGGTTTGTTTTGGTTTTTTTTTGATTACTCATTGCCCATTATCCTTCACTGTCTGTCCTCCAGCTTTCTAGCATAGCTCTGTACAAGCCAAAATTCCTAATAACATTATCCTCATTATCACAGTATCTGAGCGCCACACAGATTTTTCTGTGTTAAGACCTTCACGGAACAGCTCACAAGAGGTTCTGTCAACAATCAGCAAAAACGAAATGCTGAAAAGCAGCACTACCGTACATGAGCACAAGATTTCCAAGCTTTACTGATAACCCACTTTCTGAGAGGAAGGGGAAAAGAAGGATCTTCCCTATCCTACAGTATTCAGCAGATTCTGATCCAGCAGGGCACAGCAGTACTGTAATCATACAGCTACTACTCGCTCTCTCCTGTTTCCTGTGGCATTTCTAGGGCAGAACAAGAAGTTACAGGCAATGTATTCTATGAAGAACAGACACTAAGGAGGGAATAGCCAGAGAGAGACCATGGTCAGAAAGAGGGGTTCAGCAAGTACGAGATTTGTGCAAGGCTGAAGACAACACAGGAACTGACATACTTTCCCCAGTCTGCTGTGAGAAGCCTCAGGCTGACATGCAGCCTCTTTGCACAAGCACCATGTAGCCCTGCCCACTCATTTTTTTCCAGATTTGTTTAAATAAGGGCTCAACAGGTTTATTTATGGACTGTCCTTAAGAGCATGTCCCATTAGACAGAAACAGAGAAATGAGGGAGAGAGTTTGCAGAAGAACAGGGAACAGAAAACCTCTATCTCAAGTTGCACGATAGTCCAGAGGTAAGGTTACCATTTTTCCTGTTGCCACCAAGAAAAACAGGCAGCAGCAGCTTGGTAAAACTCATTGCAGAAGTAAACAAAACTTTTCCCTCCATCCCCATAAACTGAAATACATGCCACAGTATCATGAATGAAAACTACAAGAGAGGCAGCAAATAAGCCTTCTTCATTAGTAATACGATCTACTACACCCAAAGTTGAATTTCCTGGTGGTACAAAACCTATTTCACAGACACCAGCAGGAGTAATTTTCAAACTGCTGACTTGGATCAAAAAGAAATCAGTTCTGGGATAAAAGATTACACCTGTCTTCTAAGCCATTCAGAAAACCAAAGCCAAACCAGAAAACCATCTAGTCTCTTCTAAAACCCATGTTAATAAAAAGCTCAGCTACATAAGACTAATACAAACAATACAAGTCTAGTATTGGAGCCATTTTTCCCTACTGGGGAAGCAATGGTGTCAGTACTATTTTTCTCAACCAATTTAGAGATTAAAAGCATCATGCATCTTCCAGTTCCTGCTAACAGGCAGGACAGTGTGATTTACTTAATCACCCATTCCTTGTCTTTTTGCAAGGCCATAGAACTTGACTTCTGTTGAATTTATGTGCAGAAATTAGTGCCTCATATCTCAGTCGATACACTGTAGTTCTGTGCTATATTTTGTCTGTCCAAAAATCTGCATGAGTGCCATCTCTGGTCCTTTACAGCTGTGCGCGCCTGCCTGACTCCTGCTCTAGTCCAAGTCACTTGGAGGTAGGGCTTAAATGAAGGAAGGACTAATTGTAAACAGAAACATTTATGTAATAAGAAGCTATATTTAGGGTAAGAGGATATGGATTTCTTAATAGACAAAGTACTGAACAGCTCCTCTTACAGTTAACATTCAAAAATAAAACCAAGATAACTTACTCTGATAATACTGCCACCTAGTGAAGCATACAGGGCATGCCTTACAACTCTTCTACTGTACAAAATAACCATTTTCATAATGAGACTTTTTAAAGCAACTTCTTACCCATCACTCTCTGTTGAGTAGACTACAGGCAATCTGTTCTCCACTTCTATTCCCAGATCTTGCTGCACAGTTTCAAGATTCCGTTCAAAAGTGTCCACACTACCAATATTAAACCAGACGTACTGCTATAAAAAAAAGCAGAGATCACCACAAAGTGCCCTATCTTCTTTCAGCTTCATTACAAGCCAACTTCTTCTAACACGTACACATGGAATTCTCACAAACAGATTCAGACAAAAACAGAGTTTTAAGCTGCCTTGTAAAGTGTGCAACTCATGTAAGATGCACCTAACAAATCCAAGGCCTACCAACCTGAATATACTGTATCTGTCATTGCTTCCACAGAAATCATACACCCTATAGTTTTGGGGCACTTTAAATTTAAATCCTGGCATTTTCTCCAGAAACAAATGGAAGGAGAGTAGGTAAACAGATTTTTAGAGGGGAGCTATGCAGTCAGAGTAATGCAGACCACTGAACTGGCAAACACAGCAGCCATACAAATTACTGTTTCACCTCAACGTCTCAGCTTTTCTGGTTAAGAAAAGCAATTCTGTATTTTTGGAGTTCATACTAGTTTTAAAGTTAGCTGTCTTCATATAAGACAGCATGAACTTATACCATACACCAGAAAAAAAAAAATCCAGACATTACTTTCAAACAGTGTTGAGATTTGTTTTCTCAATAAAATATCCCTTTGTGCACCATGACCTGCCTGACTTACCCCTACCTACCCTAATACTGAAAAAGAAAAAAAAAAAAAGGGAGTAGTCTCAAGAATTAATTGATTGAGAAACTAAGGCAACTGGTGGTATGTGGGCTAAAGAGTAGGTGTATAAAAAGTTACACTGAAACCCACTGATGAAGTAATTGCTGCAGATTTCACTTTAACCCAGAGGAACTTGCAGACATTGTTTCAGAAAGTCAGTTAAAAAACCCAAAACTCTACCACCCAGGAAGAGTTAACCTGACCAAGCTTCTCTTTTGTTTTTCAAATAACTGGCTAAAAGCAGTCTGGAACAGAAAAGATCCCAAAGCATGCATGGTTAAGTCTGGGGTTCTCCTGAGCAGATGGAAAACAGCAGTTAGAAACACAGAACCTTCAGCAATTTCTCACTCTTCCTGTTTGTGTATTTATATTAAGAGCACAGTGCTGGAAAGGAGCTACTTGCCATAGCTTTAAGATTACTGTATTGACTGTTTTGCTACCGATAAGTGAAAAAACATACAATGTAGGATAATGTAACAGTAAGGCAGAAAACATGTTTTAGATTAAGATATTATTAATGCTCCAGACCAAGTTTTCTGCATCAAACTTTACCTAAAAAGATTGCTTTGCTGTTGCTAATATCTCATGCATATGTATTAAAAGCATTTACCCATTCATGAGGGGACTTTCCTGAAACAAAGATCACTCTAACAAAGCGCTTGTTCACCACTTCAAGTCTGTCCACCTGTAGGAGGAAAGAAGAAAACTTGTGATACGTTAGAGTGTACAGTCACTGCACTTCCATCACAGCCAAGAGCTACATATACCAAATATTAACCTGTTCTGTTTTCCAGTGAGGAGAATAAAATTCATGTTGTAGATCAGGATGGTTCCACAATCTATGGTTTGCCATTAGGAATGGCATGAAGAATCCTGTATCTAGTCAGTAAGCAAGGAATACTGGCACATTAAAAATTTAGATTGAAAGGATGACCTCAAACTTTTTCAAGGAACACACCCAATGCACACCTCAGCTCAAATCGCAGGTGCAGTGAAATAGTTAAACAATACTTAACTATTTCAAAGGCCAAACACCAAAAGCAATAGACCACAGGACTCCAAACTCTTGTAGCAGCTTCCAAAACAAATCAAACCAAACAGAACACAGGAAAAACTTAACTTTGCTCTTACAATTGTTTTCCCCAGTACAAAAGACTTCCTATGCTACCATATTACACACAGTAAGACAATTAAACATCAATTAGGTAACAGATACCATATAAACTCAAATCAAGAATTGAGCTGCAGGTTTGCAGATATATACTATTAAGCATTTGTTTGTTTTGGTTTTTTTTAATAGACGAAGTCTCAAATGGTTAGTTTCTTGAATTTGACAGGGTCTCTTCAGAAGGCAACTTAAGTTTCCTTCCATTTTTTTCTTCCTCTTTCCGTAAAATAGCTGGTTGCAGCATCTTTAAAGAATTTAAAACTAGCAGTGGTTCTACAAGTTGGGCCTGAACTGTACGCAGGCTAGTAATGTTTCCCTGAACTCACTACATGTGGCCATTTCTGGCAGAATTGAAGCAAAACATGAGCTAAGAAGCCACTCTAGATCTAACTTGACTTCACACAAAAATTACCTGAATGTCTTTGTTTTGGAAAGCACTTAACCCCAGTAGTGCTAATGTCTTCTCCCCATTAAACGGCCACCACTATGGCAACCATTTGATAGCTACATACTTAGCTGATCTGGATATCCAAACTACATCTTACAAAGGCCCAAGGGACATGGTTTTGTGCAACCCACTTTCCTAATGCTTTTCTGCAACAAGGGGTCAGGCTTCGTTCACTGTAACAGCTAAATTAATATTTTTAATGAGCTGGTGTCTTACTGCTTCATGACAAATATAATCATCACTTTTTTTTTTTCCCCCCACAAGATGTACACATAATTGCTAATTAAGTAGAGGACTGTAAGAAACAGTCTAGACAGAAGGGGAGAAGCATACAGAGCAGCTCTGCATAGATCAGTAAGACAAAGAAAAATAGGAAACAACCCGTTTAGCACTTTACCAAAGTAATGGAGGGGTAGGAAGCATGCTGTTAACACAAAATCCCAGGTCTGAAACCTAGAGGAGGAAGCAAGCCAATGTTTTCCTAACCTGCAGGTGAAGCTACAAACAAGGAGGTAACAGAGCCAAAAACTAGTGGTTCCTGAAGTGGAAAAGGCCTGTGTAAGACACTTGATTTCCTGAACTTCAAGGCATCACCAGCCTATTACTCCAAGCGTGGAAAGCTGCTAAGTTCTGTAGAGGACTAGGACACCAATGATAAAATTGATTGCCCCAGTAGTGGCTCCAAGTAGGAAGGAAAGAAGAAATAAGGAAGGAAAAAACAAATAAAGGAGGGTATTTTACAACAGTTATGCCAATTTACTGTCCTTGGAAGGGATTCTTCGACTCCCCACCCATCTGTTCGCACTGCTGCTCCTCAGACTTCCCGAGGAACTGATTTAAGGCATAAACCAAGCAGGACGCTTTTTTTTATTTTTTTCAAGGGGGTGGGCTCATGGAAGCATTTAAGATTAGAAGCAAGTTTCTTCTGACGGCAGCTCATGTGTCTGCTTAAGCCATTAGGTCAGCTTACCTGTACTACAGGACCAAATGCTGAGAGGCTGTGGTTGCACTGCCTCTTCAAACTAGCATTAACACAAGCCATCCAACAAAAAACTTCTGTCCTGAGCTGCCCATTCCCTCTCCTCTCTTGAACTGACCCAAACTTTCATATGGCCATCCAGAACATCAGATTAAGGAACTGATTAAGATGACAGCTGACTCCCTTCTTCCTCAACAGTTACTCTTGAGTCGGTTCTCACTCCACAGATACACGAACACAAGCATAAGCGGGGAGGCAGAAATGAGCACCTTCAGCACACTGATTTTTGCATTTTGATTCCCCTCGCTACTCACCACTCCTTTAGAAAGGTAGTTATTGACAAAGTCTTTCCAGGTGATTTCTCTCCCAGGGACCCTGAAGAAGAAGTAATAGACAACCATCGTCCAGAAAAAAGAACTTCCCACTACGTACATCCGAAACTCCCTGACATCCCATGGAATGTCACCCTAGGAAACAGAGAAAAAAATGGTTTTAGAGTGTGTAATACAGTAAGAACATAACAAACAGTATCTATTTGTGGCTTCTATTCCCTGCCCTCAAGGTTACCAGAGAACGTCAAACAAAGCTGTATTTTATTGTATGAACACACTTCAGCAACTTCTGAGGAATTACAACTTTAGTAGAAAAATCTTTTAAGTGTTTTACAGATAGTAATTGAACAGTTTTGATCTATGAACTACTTTATATACAAAAAAATTTTGCCATTTGTTATATGACCTTTCTCTCTCCATTCTACAACAATTTTCCCTGCCTTCCAGGACTACATGGAAGACCTACAAAAATAAAGGAAAAAAAACCCAAACCCACAGGAAAACCCCAGGAATTAGGAAAAAAATTATACCCACTAAGTAAAATCAAAAAAATATTCTTTATATTCTTGTACTGCCAGATGCTGTCATCTTTGTGCTACAGCTAATGATAATAAATATAAACGTCAAAAAGAAACTTATGTAAGTATTTCATTAAGGTCAGAGTGCCTAACAGTAAACTACATTTAACTAGCATTGTGTGGTCAGCAAGTTTTCCAAATTGACATTCTGAAACAAAATACAAAGCCTGTAAAGGCCTGAGGCTCCACTATAAGAATACTGACTACTAGTAACCATATTCATATGGCTTAAAACTCCATTAATGCTTCTGAACCAGAGTTAGATGCCTCTGAAGGTATATACGAAATGGTTATTTATGAAAGGCACTGAGTGAGGAGCCACCTAGAGCCAGTTACTATGAACAACAGGCACAGGAGGCTTAAGGATGATTTAGGCAATCAGAATATGGCCCTAAAAAGCAAAAAACACGCAAGGTCATTTCATGGGGACAAGACAGTCAGTACCATAAAGATATTTTAAAGTCAAGACCTTCTGTAATCTGGTCCACCAGTTAGTTTCTTCTTTCTTGCCACCTTTTTTTCCACCACTGCCACCTCCTCCACTACTAGTCCCACTAGGCTGTCGGGCACTAGCTTGCTTTGCTTCTAACAAAAATAAAACATAACAAAAAAAAAAAAAATACATCTTTACATCTTATACAGATTTCACACTATTTTTTATTAGTTTTAAAATTAAAAGAGCTGTTCTGAAAATGAACTAGTTTGCAGTGCTACAATAATTAGAGGATGTGAGAAACTGCATTTTGCGCAGAAAATAGCAGATATATAGCCCATTAACTGGCAGAGAGACATCTATCTCATACAGTTAAGATCAGAAGTCTGTTAATTGTGTAACTGATGACACTTGGGCACCAAGAACTGAGAAACGTCCCAAATATAAAAGAAACCTGTTACAGAGACTCCACAAGACTTATTTCTACTGCACCAATCCAAGATGTGCAAGATTATTCTAGCATTTTGTTGGGAGTTGGGATGGGGGGGATTGCTGGGGTTTTTTGTTGGGTTTGGGGTGGGGGCAGGTGGGTTGTTTTTTGTTTGGTTGGTTGTTTTTTTAAAAAAAACACCACAAGCTCCAAGTAACATCTCCACCTCCCATAGTTCACCCCTCCCATCATACTATGGTACTCTGAAAGCCCAGGGTTTATCGGTATCACAGGTTGCCAACCTTTTTAACATTCTAGAGGCAAGTGCAGCACAGTAACAGCCAGCTATTGTTGAGGAGTTAGTTTTAATCAATCATTTTTCTACTTGTGCAACTCCCAAGGTGCCTGCATAGCGTAGCATGATGTCATATGTCAACACACTCCAGAGGGCAAGACTGAGCACAACACTAACGCTCCTTCCAACCCTAGCTCTTTGAAGAGCTTGGCAGTTTGGCCATCTAAGCATGACACTGGATTTTACCATTCAAGGCCTTAGTGGAAGGAAAACTCCTGCTCTCATAAGAGACTCATGGGGTTGCTGCCTCTCCTTCTCCTTGGAAGATGTGTCATACAGATTTCTGATACAATGGAGTGACTGCTATTGCTAATAATTTCCAGGTTCCCCTCCCTCCTTGTAAAGATAGGGCTCCTTCTAGCACGGCCACTACTAACTCCTCTTTGAAGCAGCAGGCTACATGGTTGGTCCCAGGTAAAGATCTGGTTTCGGATCCACACCCAGAATGACAATTCTGGTTATTCTGTACAACAAAATGGGTATTTTAGCTTGCTCTAGGAAAAGCTGAGAACTATACACATAGAGAAACTCTGAACGCACAACTAATGTCAACTAATAGGAAACAGCGAAACAAGAATTTAAGGACAGCATTCCAATAGAAGCATAAGAGAAAATAAATGTTATTCCAGATGTTATACATGATAGGAAAGCAAAGTGTTTAATAAAAACATATCCATTCACATTTTTAAACTAATCTGGTACAGAAATATCTTTCCTGAAAAATAAACAAGAAACCCAAACCCACAATGTTATACTAAAATCCAGTCTAACGAATACACATTCCACAAAAAACTGAAATCAAGCAGCTTTTTGTACCTTTTGCTTCTCCAGCTGTACCTTTAGTTCCATTTGCTTTCTTCCCATTGGGAAAATATTTTTCAAATCCTATTAAGAAAGAGTTAAAGAGCTCATAACTGTTTTTTAGTTTACAATTCTGTCATTACACTTCAGTAACCACAAGCTGATGTATACAACAGCAAAGAAGCTAGCAACAGACAGACTGCAAAAATGGTTTTGTTCTTGTGTTTTTGTTTTGGGAATCTCTACCAGATTCCCACAAATAAATCTACTACTGTCGACAAGAATATATCAAATTTATTTAATAACCTAAAGTAAGGCTATCCTTTAAACTAGAGATATATAAGCTTAGTTCAAGGCAGAATTGCACTGCATAAGAGTTGAGCAAACTGCAGTCATTCTTTAACAGCTCCTAAAAAATCCCATAAATCCAAGTTCCATCTCAAGACTAATGGCTGGTTAGTACAAGAACATACTTCCCCACAGACAATAAACCTAAATGGCACACAAGCACAGGCCTCAGCAAGGAACACAGTCTGCTTCACTTCACTGATCAAAGTTATAATCACCTTTGGGAGGTTGAGAGAAAAGCCTTCTGCAAGCAGCAATTACACTTGCCAAGACAGTACTTCTGTCAGTAGTAACTCCAGTGGCAACTTCTTCACGGAGCTGAAAGATGAAAAGTAAACATAAAGCAACAAGAAGGTACAACAAAATCTTCAAGCTCTCTAGTAGTCCTGAATTGCAACAAGTCAGATACTACTTTACAACAGGAACTTTACAACAGACTTCATAGTAACTGCTGTGGACCAGAGCGCAAGACAAAAATGGAAAAGGAAAAGCTAAACAGGTAATTTCTACAGCAAGGAAATTTTTACTCTATTTGTTAAGAGCAGAGTTTCATCTTACATACAAACATAACATTCTTTATTAAAAGAGAAAAATCAAGCAGGAAACGCTACAAGCTACAAACATTAAATACCTATACAACGATCCTAGGGAAATATTTCCTAATACCAGCTGAATGAAACTTGAGTGCAACTCTAACTGTGATTGTACAAGCACCAAACACACGGTACGGAATTATGTTTTGTTAAAGAACCGCAACTTTTTCTAAATAGTTAAGATTCTGTAATTTCTGAATGTGAAAGATCTGCTTGAATCCTAAGAAAGGGATACAGCAGACAATGCTTACGTCCAGCTAAGAAACCAATACACAGGAGGAATGCCAGTTCAGAAAGCAGACCTAAACCGCTATGTAGGTAAAGATCCACTCATAAAAACACAACAAACCCAAGCCTATCACACCTTGTTCCAACACTAATTGTTGACTGTTAGTCGCCATTTAAGTGCAGTGAAGGAAATATTTATATTTAAAATTACTAATTCTGAAGAAAACTTTTTGGTATCGTAACTGAATACTTACACACAGAGTAAACTGCAATTTTATTACAGAGAAATCAATCCCCCTTTCTTCGAGGGCATATTTTAGATAAAATCCTAACTTATCTCCTTCCTAAGCTTTCCCAGTGCTTCTCAGAGGGGGAAAAAAAAAAAAAGAAATTATTCACATCAAGATTTCCCCACAGGCTGACTTTCTTTCTGCCTCCAGTCCCTTCTGCCCCATAGAGGTGCTCAGTCTCCTGTTCTTTTTGGTTAGAAGTTAATTTACCTTAAGAGCTAGAGAAATAGTGTTAAAAAAAAAAAAAAAAAAAAAAGGGAAACAAGAAAATAACAAGTCCTGGAAACATGACTCAGGGTATCCATGCAAGACAGCAAACATCCATCTAGGACTAACACCTCTAGGATGACACTTGTGAAGGAAAGCTCAATGTTAGCATCTCCACAGCAATTTTGTTATAGTCAAGTTACAATGGTTGTAGACAAAACCTATTTTTACATATTAAACAATCTTGTAGGATACTAGATCACATGCTAAGACTACCCTAGGAATGCCGACACATCATTATTCTATGCTGACTATCATTATCCAATTTATTGAATCCTAACTCTATCTGGGAGCTTCCCGCTCCACTCCTTACTAAATGATGAAATACATCAGACTTACTCCAAGCAGCCATCTAGTTCCACCTGCTGGAACCAAGAGGAATACCGAAACGTCCTTGTTACTTGCTTTAGCTGTAGACTAAGCTAAGAATTCTTAGGCTGCTCGATCCAGCCATTATTTTTTGCCACCGCATGTCTTCGAATAAAGTCTGACACTGAAAATCCAAGAGGATATTTTACTGATCATGAAAAGGACGTGCAGTACAGTCTGGAGAGCAGCTAATCTAAAGAATAGCTGCTAGGTCCAATACACTATGACCTCCACCATGAGCAATTGCATCTGTGCTTCTAGATGAAGCTTTAGGACAAGTGGGATACATCGGGGGGGGGGGGGGGAAGAGCTTGCCACAGACCAACTCATCTGTAGTTCAAATACAAACAGGCAGTAAATGTTGCAGCAGAAGATAAACTCAAAGAGACGTCCAATAATACTGGCTTCTCTTCTACATAGCTGATCTCCTAAACTCCCCAGTTTATTGGCGATGATTTTTTCCGCAAGCTCAGATTACTTTTCATTTGTAAGGAATTGGGAATATTCAGAAACCTTTACTCCAACTAAAATAAAGCAACTGCTCATGTTTATAAGAAGAGTTTTAGTTAGCCAAATCCAATTGCCTGGCTCAGCTAGACCAGCATGGGTTTATTACAGAATTAAGTTATAGTTTAATTGGGTTGCGGGGTGGTGGTGGGGAGAGACGGAGGGAGCAAAGGAGAGAGAGAAGGGTAAGCAAACAGAGCTTGGGGGCAGACCTGAATAAGGGAACTAGTTTGTTGCTGGATTGTCTCTACAAATCCTAAATTCCATGAATACATGCATAGTCACCCCTCAGGTTAATAGGCAGAGCACTGAGTGTTTTAAAGTTAAAAGGTGTTTGAAGTTAAGCAAAGGGAACAACTGACATCACGGCACATTCAGTAGCTGGGTCTGGGAGACAGGCTTTTCTGCTACCAACAGATCTAGGCAAGCCCATCTACTGAAACACACTGTTCCCTTTCACCATCACATTCCACAAATGCAGAAGTTGTTAGAACCAACACTACACCAGTAACAACTGCTTATGTTTGGCTTTTTGGGGTTTTCTTTTTTGACTCTGTAAATCATCAGCATGAAAACTGATCATATTGCTGCTGATACAGGACCTGTCCCTGGGTTGGCTGGCAATGGGAGCACCACGGCAAGCTTAGCTGATATAAGCACACCCTCTGCCTAAGCAGAGGGAAAGCAAACAAAGCACATTTTGACTGGATGCTGGTTTGGGCTACGTACCAGGAAACTGCTCAGCTTCTCTTACTCAGAGATGAAAGAATTACCACAGCATATGAAGCAAAAAAACCTACCCAGTATTTTTTTTTCAGGCAAACCTTGTGACACCTTCCTAAAAATCAAGACCTTTTTTTAACCTAAGTTCAAGATAAGCAAAGTACACAAAGGTCAGTTTTACAGTTAAAATAACCCAGGAAAGGTGACTACTCCGGAGTACAACATAAACCCAAGATCTGTAACACCAAAGTAGTGCCTTCTCCACAATTCCAATTTTAAATAAAACACGTAATTTTAAATACACAAAACTTTATGAAAATCTTATAACCATAATCCTTTTCTTAAAAACTGAGACTACACAAAGCAAGAACAGAAGATTTGCTTCCTTGGCTATGTAAGCAAAAGACCAAGAATCCATTAATTCTAGAAAGTTACAAGTTTCCAGCTATATCCAAAACCAAGTTCCAAAACAAACAAATGAAACAAAGCCAAAAGTCTTAATTATCTAACAGCCACCAAAATATTACATAAGAGCGTGTTGGGGGGGGGTGGGACAGAAAGCTGGTAAAGAAATCAACTTGATGCAAGTTACATTGTTGGGTTAGTTTTTTTTTTTTAAAGAAAAAGGGGGTTTTTTTAAAAAGAAAAAAAAGTAGTAATGGCTTTTATGAAAACAAAGTTCCTTGTTTTGCTACCTAACCACACCCCCAGACACTAGGATGAATACAAAGTTCCCTTCACAGTTCCATTCCAAATAAGAACTCAGTTAAATTTTATTGACAGAACTGAGAATTAGCTTCCTGAGAGACCAGCAGTACTGCTGATAGCATTTTATTTATTGTTGAAATCATGTTCAGCTCTGACTAAACAAACCCACAAATTCAACATTAAGGACAAAACACATATTTATACCTAGGGCTAGCTTACTAACATCCTTGCGGTGTATTCATCTCGCAATTACCACTGTCCTCATGATAACCTTCATACCTACAAGGGTGCAATTGTTCTCCACTATACGCTACCGAAAATGAAGCAACCCGCCTAAGATGCCGTTGAAAGATGCAGGAATTAAGCATCTCCCTTTTCCCAAGCAGCAGCTCAGGCCTGTCATACCTCCGATACGGCAGGGTTGACAGCCTAAACCATTTTACTAAGAACGAACACCTAGCCACCGCCATTTACCAGCTAATACTGGAAGAGTTGGTTCGAAGCCGTACGGCCACCGCACCGTGCAATCCCGTAACGCCAACCACCGACCGCTTGCCTTCTCTTTTTCCGGCACTTTACCGTGGCACTCACCGACAACCCGACCTCCCAAACGCACCGCTCGCCCGCAGCTCAGACGCTCCGGTGCAGCCGGCCCCACACCCACCCACCGCCAATCGTCACCCTGTAAAGAAGCGGCGGAGGCACTTTCGAGTTCGGCGGAACGCATCACTTGGGAACCCGCTGGGAAGCCGGCAGCACCGGCGGGGGGCGGCGGCGGCGGCAGCCCGCAGGTGCCGCCCCCGACCAGAAAGGCTCGCCTTCGGCCGCTCCGGCAGCCGACCAAGCCCGCAGTGCCCGCGGGGGCTCCCGCACAGGGCCTAGCTGCCGTTTCCGGGTCAGGACGCGCCGCACTCGCGCCCGGCCACCGGCCCTCTCTCCCCGCCGCCCGGAAGGGCAGGTACCGAGCAGGCAGGGGGCCGCCTCCGCCCGAGGGGAGCCGGGGAAGGCCGCGGGGAGCCCTCGGCCCCGGGCAGCGGCGGGGCCGCCCCGCGCGTCACCACGGCAACCGAGACCCTCCCGCCTCCCCCCGCCCCCTGCTCACGGCCATCGGGGGGCGGGGAGCGGCCGGCTGGGCCCGCGCCCTGCTCCTCACCTGCGCCGGGCAGGGCCTGGCCCCCAGCAGGCCCCTCCCGCAGAGCAGCTGCTGCAGCAGGACCCCGGGGAGCCCCCGGCGCCGGCAGCTCCCCCGCGCCAGCAGCAGGTAACGGTGCGCCATGGCCCGAGCGGCCGCCTGGGCCCACCGCGTCCGCCGCCCCGCGCCGCCGCCGCCGTCGCCCCACCCCCGCCTGCGACGTCTGACCTCATCGCGCTGCCGCGTGCATTTCCTCTACGTCCGCAAGGCCCCCCCCCTCCCGCAGACCACGCCCCTTGGCGGCGGCCCAGCCCCGCGCGGCTCAGCTTCCGCGGCCTGGCCACGCCCACCCTCCCGCTGGGGGCACGCGGCCGTTCGGTGGCGGCGGGCGACGGCCCGGGAGGGGAGGGCGGCGGCGGCAGCGGCCACCGTTGCTGAGCCAAGGCCTGCCGGCGGCGCGGCTGAGAAGGGCGGGCTTCCCCGCCGCCGCTGGCGGGGCAGGCTGCGAGGCTGGGGCTGCGGGAGGGCCTGGGCGCCCCAGGTCTCCTCCTCGTCGCTGCCGAGGGGGACGGGTCTCCCGCGGCCTTGCCTGGGAAGGCGCGCGCCGCGCCGGTTTATCCCGCGGTAAGGTTCAACAGAGCGTGGTGGAAAATGAGAAAACTCGCCCCTCCCACCCCCCCCATGTAACGCGTTTTATACGGAGATGTTCGCTATAAAGTCACTCTGTGCAAAGGCCTGAGGTTCAGCGTCATCTTTTCACGCCGAGGCGCGCTCGACGCGCGGCTGCGTACGCCATCCGCGGCCGTTAGCGCGTTCAAAGCGGCACCCCCAGCGTCTCGTTTCCGGGTGAACACAGAGCTGCTGTGACGGGCTGCGCCCTTCCAGGGCGAGCTGACGCCCGGCAGCGCACCCACCTCCCGCCCGCCGCGCGGCCCGGCCACCGGTGACCGCCCGGCGCCTGCGCCTCGCCCCTTCTCAACAGCTTCGGGGAGGGGGTGGGCGTGGGGGGGGGGGGGGAGGGGGGGGCCGGGCGGGGCAAAACGGTGACGGAGGCGCATGACGCAGGAGCCGGCTGGGTACGTCCAGTGCCGGCAGGCGGAGCCCCGCCCCGCCGTGGCTGCTCGCGCTTGCCGGCCGGCCGGCGGGTGGCTGTCAGCGCTGCCGAGCTCGGGCTGCTGCCGCCCGCCCGCCCGCCCGCCTTCCCCCGCCGGCCCTGAGGAGAGACCGAGGGCGGCCATGAAGATCTGGAGCTCGGAGCACGTGTTCGGGTGAGGGGCCGGGCGGGGAGGGCTGAGGGGCGGCGAGCTCCCCGCGCGCGGCGGCCGTTGAACGGCGGCGCCCCTCCGGCCGCCGCTCCGGCGCTTTGCCGGGCCGGGCCGGTCGGGGGAAGCCGGGGCCTGCCGGGGTGAGGGCGGAGGTAGGAAACGCCGCGGGCGCGGCCGGAGGAGTGAGGCTGGCAGCGGCGGTGGCTCCTGACCGGTTATGCCGGCACGAAGGCTCGCCCGGCAGCCGGGGCAGGGGGGGACGGGGCACCGGCTTCTGTCGGCGTTAAATCCTCCGGTGAGGGGGGGTGGGCTGGGGACGGTCCCCGGCGGTGCGTTAGCGCGCCCCCGCTGCCCATCCTTCATCGCCTTAAGCTTTTTCCTGCGTGGCCGGAGCCCGTGTGAGGGTTTCTCCCACCTCCTGCCACTCGCGGCGGGAAATACCGTGCCAACGGGGCAGCGGTGGAGCTGGCCCGACAGCGTAATTGCTTGGTAAAGGTGCGGGCATTAAACGGGAAAAAAAACTTTCACGCTATCAAAAAAAACCCAACCCAAGCCCGAACTAGTGACGTACTTGATGATGTATTCCAAGAGGTATGGACAGAGTGATTGTGTATTTTACCGTAGCAGTCAGATGCTGTCAGAGAGGTGCCTAGCAGACAGCCAGTGACAGCTGAGTAAGTTCACTTACCATCAGTCCTTTTCTGCATTAAACGTATTTTGAACATGGTTCTGGTCATCCAGTTCCTTTTTTGTATAAGGAGGGAACAATAGGCAAAAGTATCAACAGGTATGTAACGCTTGCTGAAGCTATACCAGGGAGCTGACATCGAGGACACAGCAGTTCCAGTGCAGCTCTTAAAATGCCACTGATAACTCATCTGCTGTAGGTCACTTAAAAATCTCGAAACTTGAAGAGCACCAGGGGTGATAGTTCTTAAAATATTTATACGATAATCCAGCTCTGCAGTTTTGAACTTCTTTAATTACATTAACACAATTCATTACGCTGACATAGCTGTTAGGTGTTCAGCTTTAACATTAGTCTGGTGTAAGTACGCAAGAGCTTCTAACGTGAAATGACAGGCAGAGGCTAGTAAAGGCTGCCTGTGTATGGCATAGCTTCCCAGTCTGCGGTTAATATCCGTCACCTGGGAGACAGAAACTCGATTTTTATTTGGTGTTTTCTCATCAAGATCTGTATTGGAACGCCCCCCTCTTGTGGTGTAATGTGTGTGTGTGTAAATAGTTCAGCTCAAGGGTTAATAAAACATTGTGCCTTATCAGATCTCTGACTCTTAAAATCCCTCAAGGACACTTACCAGAAATTTGACCTTTTTGGTTTGTGTATCTTAGAATTATAGAATCGTTTAGGTTGGAAAAGTCCTTTAAGATCATCAAGTCCAACCGTTAACCTAACCCTGCCATTCCACCACTAAACCACGTCCCTAAGCACCTCATCTGCCCGTCTTCTAAATAACGCCAGGGATGGGGACTGCTTCCCTGGGCAGCCCCTTCCAATGCTTGACAACCCTTTCATTAAAAAAATTTTTCCTAGTGTCTCATCTAGACCTGCCCTGGCGCAATTTCAGACCATTTCCTCTCGTCCTATCGCCCGTTACCAGGGAGAAGAGACCAGCAGCCACCTCACTACAGCCTCCTTTCAGGCAGTTGTAGAGGGCGATAAGGTCTCCCCTGAGCCTCCTCTTCTCCAGGCTAAACAACCCCAGTTCCCTCAGCTGCTCCTCATCAGACTTGTGCTCCAGACCCCTCACCAGCTTCGTTGCTCTCCTCTAGACATGGTCCAGCAATGCAATGTCTTTCCTGAACAGTATTCGAGGTGTGGCCTCACTGTTGATTATGACATATAGTCACTGAAGATAACAAGGAATGGTCCTCCAGCTCTCCTTCTGACGTAGCAATTGAAGGCTCTTTTTTTCCCGCTTGCACCCAATAAAGCTTAAAGACCTTTTCTACTCTTCTTGTCGGAAAAATAACTTTTTTTTCCAAGCTTCTGTTTGTTCTGGCGGTGGTGCACTGTTGATGTCCGTTCTGTACTGGTCTATTTTAAGACTAAAAGTAGTGTTCTTAAAAATCAAATCCATTTAGGGCCCTAGGTGCAACTCTTACGTACCAGTTAGCACCCCTAAGCCTTTTTAAGTTAGATATCTAACAGTTGAATTTTTAAAGATACCTTTGAAGGTTATAAACCTTTAATTCCAGATCTATCAGTTATGCTGAATACAGAAATCATTGCTTAGGGACAGAATTTCTGTACTGGATCAAGTCCATGGTTTATCTAGCTTCCTCTGCTTCAGAAGAAGATATGTGAAGTCCCACAGCAAGAGCTGTGTGGACTGCTTGGCCTCCAGTAGTGGGGCTGCTCTGATACCAGGAGTTTGAGATTATCAAAACTTGTTTCATAAAAAGAGTTCTGTGTTGAAAAGAGTACCCATTAATGTAATTCATGCTAACAAACTGCTGGAAGCAGTAGTATAGGTGCAGGCTTAAGGCAGTGAGCTGATACGGTTTCTGAAAATCTGTTTCTTTATTTTGAACTTCCTGGGGTTTTTTATTTGAATTAAATTTCACTTTGCTTTCTTTTGCTATAGTAATAAACAGAAGCTAATGATTTCTTCTGTAGTTTATTTGGTGTGCTTAGAATTATAGAAGAATTTATGTTGGACTTCTGGAGGTCATCTAGTCCAGCCTCCTTCTCAAAGCAGGCCTAACTTAAATGTTAGGTCAGGTTGCTTTTCCGGTTCAGCTCTGAAATTAATTGTGATTCAACAATCTCTGCAGAGAGCTACTCTGTCATTGTGGGTTTTCTGCACAGCTAATGGAACGTCACTTGTAGCAATTTGTGACTGTTGCCCCGTGCCCTCATTTCTGTTAGTCTTGGGTTAATAATTCCTTTCTTCACTCTGTAGAAAGGAATTTTTTTTTTTTTCTGTTTGTCTGTCAACAGTTTCTTACTGCCTTTCCAAGCATCATTGTATTCTGAAGGGACTTTTGGGAGCTGTGAAGTTGTACAGCATGTGCCCTATTACACAAGCTAGATCCCTGATGTAGTGTTGTCTGAATACTTGCAATTACATACATGGTAGTTACAAATATTCTCCTTTTCTTTCTACAGACACCCCTGGGATACAGTGATCAAAGCTGCTATGAGAAAGTACCCCAACCCAATGAATCCATGTGTGGTAGGAGTAGATGTCCTCGACAGAAGCCTGGATAACCAGGGGAGGCTGCATAGTCACCGTCTTCTCAGCACAGAGTGGGGATTGCCAAGTATTGTAAAAGCGGTACGCTTCTACAGTCTTCATGGTTTATTAAGGGTGTGATCCATTTTTATGTCATCATCCGAACTGGAGCTGAATTCAAAGTAAAAGCTTAATTTATAGGGAATATCATCCACAGATAATCACATAAGCTGTAATTCGCGTACTTAGTAGCAAGAATACATTGTAGGCTTTAGTATGCCTATAGTGTGTATGTCTATACGTGCCTTCCAGAGTGGTCTGTGTCATGTTATATGACTGATACAACCTACCAGCATGTAGTCTCGCCACTGATCACAGTGTTCTGGTATCCATGAATTGCTTTGTATTTATTTGGGGTCCCTAAGAACTTGACGTTTGTGCATTTCAATTTGATTTTGGTTTTTTGTTTTTTTTTTTTAATTTTAGTACTTCAAAAATTTTTTTATTTCTTCACTTTCAGATTTTAGGAACAAGCAGAACTCTGACTTACATTGAGGAACATTCTGTGGTAGATCCAGTGGAAAAAAAGATGGAGCTTTGCTCAACTAATGTGAGTGGTAGCTTAAGAAGTTTCTGGTAATTAGTTCTGGAGAGCTGACGTTTTGATCTTAACATTTAGACTAGAAATGTGTTTGCATCTTTCATCAAGAGGTGGCAATTTCCACGTCTTAGCTGTCTCTTTTTTTTTTTCCCTACTTCTTCCCACAAGTAGGAAACTTCAAATACTTTGGTGATTCTGGTTTTAATGTAAGATTATTTCTTGGAATGGATGTAAAGTAGTCTGACTTTTAGATGAATAATTTGTTCTACAGTACACTGCCATTTACAACAAAAACTTTAATTTGTAATGCCTTTTTTCACAAAATGTAAATGAAGTATTATGCTATATTTTGGTATCCTGGGAACTTGTAACTATCAGATTTGAAGTGGAATTGTCTGTAGGAGAGCCTTGTCTCTATACAAGAGGCATTGTCTTTCCTGAGTATTAATTTTCTGTACACTCCCAATAGTGTCTTGGTCTTGAAGAGCCTCTCTGAATTGCATGCCATAAATCAGGTAAGACTCAACATTCAGAGAAAACAAATGGAAAGCTGTGCTTTGTACTGTGAATAGGAACTTAGGTTGATATAATTAGGTTTAGGATAGAAGAAGATGCATCACCCTTTATAGGTCTTTTTATTGACTGTGTTCTGGGTTTTATATTCTGTCTACGCTGCTTTAAATTGAGTGCTCTACTACTGAGTGGTGCTATTGATAACAGAAAAATGAAAGGCGGCAAGTGAGGATTTTCAGCTCTTTTTTTTTCTTTCTAAGATTACTCTCACAAACTTGGTGTCTGTTGATGAGAGACTGGTTTACACGCCTCATCCTGAAAACCCTGAAAAGTGAGTAAGGATATTTGTGTGCTTCTTTGTGTATAAGAGACATTATGTTAGTCCAATACAGTTTAGGTATTAACTTTTCTTTATTCTCTTACAGAACTGTGCTAACTCAAGAAGCAATTATTACTGTCAAAGGCATTAGCTTGAGCAGTTATCTGGAAAGCTTAATGGCAAACACAATATCTTCTAATGCCAGAAAGGTACATCTTTATTCTGTTTTCTCTCTCTCCCCCCCCCCCCCTTTTCTTTTGGTTGAAATAGTAATTGTCAATTATGTGTGCTCAATACTGTATTGTATTTCTCTAAACTTTGTGCATAGAGTTTCAACTGATTTTTTTGTAGGACTGCAGCAAGTAGAATATAATTTCCCAAAGTATGGAAAGGTTTCACAACTAAATCTTTGTTTTTCAACTAGAATTCCGTATCAGAACAAACTTCTATGTGTATGCTACAGTTCACATAGCATACACATATTATTGGGTTTTGGGTTTTTGTTTCCAAAGCACCTTTTTAAACACTAACCTCCTATTTCCAGGAGTTAGTGCTAGTAGTGAATATAACTTCCTTTTCAGCTTTATAATTTGGATTCAGCAGTTAATGCTAGTGTATTTTTTATGCTGCTTTGTCAGTTGTTCCAGTTCCTATCCATTATTGAGCTGTCTCCTTGCCTTTGGCTGAAAGTAAGGTAGTGTAAGCAGAGGCATGCTCTTTGAAGAGATGAAACTATGCTGGCTTTTGTAGGTAACACTACACCGATGCCTCTGTCTCGTGCTTGCTTTTTCCACTTGGCTTGCAGCCATGGAGCTGTACTTCAGCACAGGCAGAGCTACGGGAGTGCTTACTCTTGGGCACGTTGTCCTATCCTTCTTCAGGGAAGGTGGGAGAGAAATGGGGTTGCTAGAGAAGCATAGGCACCACTGCCTAAGAGCAAGCAGGATGAGTGCGCCTGAAATTTAACTTTGTGCTCTGTATTACTGGAAAGGTTCAGCACAGTGGGAGTCTGGCCCAGGTAACTCCTACCATGCCAGAGAGCCTGTGCTTTGGCTAGCCCTTTGTCCATGTGAGAGATGTTGCCTGACCAAGGCCAACTTGACAGGATGTATTGACCAACTAGATCAGAGAGGAGAAAGCCTCCTTTTCCTCCCTTCTGTGTGCTTCTCCAAAAATGAGAGGAAAACAAGTTAAAATCAGGATGGGGAAAGAGTGATGAGTAATTTCTAGACAATGAAGAATAACTTTAGCTGAGCACTTTCTGTGTTTGTTTGAGAGTCATAAATGGAATGTATTTCAGATAAATTACAATACTATTCTGATCCACTTTCCATTTAGAAGTCTCTGTGGGGCATATATTCTTGAACGACAAGTCCAACCCTGGCTCACAACCAAACTTCAGTCTGACTCAGAGGAAGAGGTAGCACAGCACTACCTAGTTGGAACGGCCAGATCAACTAGGCACACTTAAAAGTGCTGGCTGAATTCCTCTCGTGGCACCTGTCACATTTGTATGTCTCTACTGAACTCAGAGAAAGAGCATAAATACTTCTTGGTACCTGTTCAGGTGCTGCCTATGTGAGAGCTTGATTCCTTTTGAAGATTGTTCTTCTGTTCTGCCGTTTTCGAGGAACGCACTGGTTTACAAGCTTCTTGCAAATCAAGAAGACCTTCTTGTCCTGTGTGTTTCACTGAAGAGTCTCTTTAGAGATTTTGAACTTGGCAGGAGTTTGTACTTACTGTTACCAGCCCTTTCTTTGCTAGCCAGTAACCTACTCTGCCATTACTAGCTCTTCTCACATGCTGTGCTATGCCTCTGTGCTCTTAGCACCCCTCTTAAACTTCATGGAAGTTGCTGAAAAACATTTTGTTGTTCTGAAGAAATAGGAAGTATTGAGATTTTGCTCTGAAGTAGAGGTGGCAGATGACACGTTACTATTTTTAATGACAATGGATAAATCATTTGCCATGTGTTGTAAATCTTTTTTGTGTTACTCCAGGGGTGGGATGCTATTGAGTGGATAATTCAAAATTCTGAAAGCGCTCTAAGCTAGCAGTTCTCCACATCTACAGTTTGTACTAACTAGTGGTAATGCCAGCATTCTTCTTCTTGGTACAGCATTTCAGCTTTCTAGCAAATACTGCATGGATTGTTGTCATGTGAATTTCATAAATTAACCTGCATGTATGTTTTATATACATTGCATACAGGAATGGCAAACATGTTCATTACACTGCAGTTGTAGAGAGTGAGAGTAGGTCAGGCCTAGACTGGGTCAATTAACCCGTGCTTACACCACTGGACAGCCGGCTTGCTGCAGCCATGTCTTGTGCCACGTGTTACTGCTTATGGTTTGGAAGTGGACTGAGGACTGCAGATAACTAGGCATGTGAATGAGTCCCTCTTCCAAGTGTTTGATCTGCTCCTGGTTTCTGTGATTTCAGTATGTAAAACTGGTACCTGAAGAAATTAATAAATTGGTTGATGACTGGAATTGGCCTTATAAAAATGAAATGGAATTGTACTCTTAGGGTATAAAATTGATTTCTTGAAACAGATTGCCTAACGGGTGATCTTTTGCATTGTGAAATTGTATTTGCTTTTCTTATGCCTTAGGAATATTGTTGCCCTTTTTTGAACTTCTGTGGAAATCTGTACAAAGCTCGAAGCTGTCAGCCTGTTTGTGTTTTTCATTGTTCTAGTTGTTACATTCATTTTGGCAGTGACGTGTCCCTTAACCAACATGACTATGAAAAAATCGGACTGCAAGGTTGAGAGAACTGAGTGTACTTGTCTCTGTGATACCTCTGTGCAGATTGTTTTGCTTCCACTAGTCAGTGTAGCCTGCCTCTGTCATTCCTGTATCAGCTTATGCTTCAACTAATGAGATTCCTTAAAAAAAGAAAAAATGCCATTATGCTGCTTCTCCTAGTTAAGAATGTAGGGTTTTTTTTACACTGCTTACTTTGAGATCAGTGTATGCCATGAGTGTTTGCTTTTATGTTCTCATTCCACTCAGCTTTTATGGCTGTTTTTCTGGAAAATGTCAACTACAAAGGCTCAGCATTTATCAGTCACTTAAGCTCTACCAACAAATCTTCATATGCAGTGTTTGGTCTGCCAAACACGTCACACTGCTAACATATGCAATAAAGGCTAATATAATATGCATGCTCAGTTATGAATGTGCTTGCTTAATGACTTACTACTGAATTTATTGTACAGTATGAAATTTTATAGACCAATCCTCTGTCAGATTTTTTTTTGGTAACTGGGTAGTTCTACAGTACTTGGAGGCTTTGCATCTGGTTAAGATTTTGTAACTTAATTTTCTGTGCAGAATATTCCTGAAATCTTCCTTGCCAATATCACGAGTTTATTCTTAGCTGCAAAGTACAGCATATAGTATATGCAGGCCTAAGGAAATGTGCAGACCTATGTAGTCTCAAAAGCTGAAGGAAATACCTTGGTGCTCCACTTGAATGTAATGGATTTTTTTTTCTTGATTTTATCTTATCAATAAATATATCGGCTAAAACACTATGACCTGGTTGTTTCATAGTCAGGGCCTGAAAAGAATCTCAATACTTTTCTACTGAGCATTTTCTACATCAAAGGTGTTTGACTTTCTGACAAGTCTTCTTTGTGCAATTAGACAAATGTAACATTGAAGCTGTTGCTGTCTTACTCACTTCTCTGTGCCTGTGTCACCTAAGAGAGGACATTTTAACCTGACTTTTAAATATCCCTACGCATGCTTACTGAAAGATGATTCCCCCTCTCTCCCCCCACTTTGTTCCTTAGGGAGCACTCTACTCAGCTAATTCACGGCTAGTTACAACTTTTACAACTTGTTGCTACACAGTAGCCTACTCGTGTTATATCCGTGCTTTGCTGGTGTTCCCAGGTCTTGCACAGGTTGTAGAGATAGTGGACGTTCTGGCCTGGTGAAGCATGGTCGATTTGGTGCTCAAATGGAAAAAAACTCAGAAGTTAAATCTTATTTTTCTACGGACTTTTTTAGCAACCCATACCTAAACTGGACAGTTTAAATCATGTTTCCTTGATTATTGTCGGTATTTTTTAAAGGCATATCTTGAACTAAGTTAACATAAAGGTAATTCTGGATAGGGCTGAATCCCCCTTTCTGAGCTCTGGCCAAGAGCTGAACAGTTTGTTGTGATACATGGATAATTTTTCTCAGGACTGTCTGCCAGTGCAGACATAGCAATTAGTGTTTATTCTGTGACTCCCTGTAATACAAAAAACCTGAAGAGAAACAGAGTCAGCCTTTCACTGAACTTAGTGAGGGTCTTGAGAGAAATATGCTCTTATTCATAGTAATACTTTATTTCATTTAATAGGTTTCACTTTGTAGCCTGGAACTGGGCTTTTAATATTATTCCAGAGTAATGTTTCTAGCCTCCAAAAAAATTCTTCAAGAGTATGTGTGGGTTTTGTTTTCACCTTTTTTTTTTTTAGGTTTTAAAATTTGCTTATGCAGGTTCTTGTTCATGCTTAGTGGTTTATAAAGGACAACAGCAGGTTCTGGACACTTTAAGAGGGTTTTTTTCACTCTATCACCTATTATGCATGCGACAATAATAGTACATCAGAGTTCAGAACAACTCTGTGTGTGGAGGGTTGTTCCCCCCTTTCCCTCAATCTCTGCAGAGGGCTTGAACACTGACACTGGCTCTCCTGAAGACCTAGGACTGTTTGGGTGCAGACCCTTTATCTCCAGAACTGCTCTAGACTTGGCCAGAGCCATGTGTCTCCCAGCTACTGCTCTCCACTGTTTGTACTTCTTATTCTTAGGAGGGTAATTGAGGTGAATGTCTTCTTGGCTTCTCTTTAAGTGAAAAAAGGCCAGGTGTTTTCCTGGTCTGATCCCATCTGCTTGTTTTGGCAAAAGCTGTCATTCTGAGATTGTGGAGCTCTAAAATCTTGAGGTTTTGTTTAGTGGAAGTGCTTATCTTTATTTTCTTGGCTTCATTGTGCGCCTGGCTTGTGCTCATCTTGTGGTCATCGGGGTGCAGCTGCTACAGGGTCTTGTTAAGGTGAAAGGTCTTTGACGTGCTTATTTTGCTGGATTCCCCAGCTCTTACTAAGGCATTAGTTGTCAATGCCTAGCTTTGAGGCATTCCCATTCTGAGAACTGAACAGAAAAACACCGTACCTTGATGTAAAATGTGCGACTGTAGTCTCTCAATTAGCCTGTTATATATGCTGAAAAGTTGCTGTGCATGAATATAGAATTCAGTGTGAGTCCATCTCTGAACTCTGCTAGATACCAGATCAGTAAGTTGCTACCTCAAAGAGCACTGGGATGACTGTCTTTGTCCTGGATCTTCTCAAAACCTGTCCATATAACTCGGTTGAAGAATCTGAGAACAGTATCTAGACTTTGCCATAAATTTGCTGATACCCTTTGGGTGGTGGGAGCAGCAAATAGTAAAACCAGCAATACTCTTACATAAAGGAACTTAACTGCTGAATTAAGCTCTTTGCCTAGGTGCGCTACTGGGAGCTCACACCAATATTGTATTTACTTCTTGCTTATGGATTAAGCAAATGCCTTTGCAGTGGAGTTTCCATAAGAAGGTGCTAAGAAATTATCAATATAATCTGGTATCAAACTATGCAGGGCATGAAATTAATTTTAAAACAAATCTCATGTCTGACAGAGGAAAAACTATAGAAACATGAGCAGTGGTGGTGTGTCTGTTCTGATCCTAAATTCCAGTATTTTCCTGACAGGGTCGGGATGCCCTGGAGTGGGTGATCAGCAAACTAAACACCGAATTGGAGGAGCTGAAGTCAACGCGCGAGGGTGTGAAACCAGCCATGGCAGCAGCGTCAACAGAAAAATAAAACCAAAAATGCCAAGTAACTGCCAGAAAAGTTTTATTCTGCAGACTGCTTTGTAGATCTCCCTTCCAAGGCTGATCTGCAGAGGTTTTATATATTTATAAGAATATTCGGTCAGCGGAAAAGTAACCTCATCTGTCATCTCCACAGCAGCTCCTGTTGCCTACTGAAGATTAAATTGACCTCCTGCAGATCCTCTTTTCATTTAAACAGTTGATTTTTAACACTGGAAACAAAACATTTAGCACATTTAAAACTGCCTAAATGTGCCTTTTATAACAAAGATAGAGAGTATGATGTATTTACACCATCTCGACTTTTCGTACTCAAACTTGAAAAGAATGCATGTGTGGTATTGAGGGTTTTCCATGTGAACATTTGTTCTGTGAGGGGCTGGTAGGTACTAGAGCACTGAATTTTGTCTGTTTTATAATCTGGTAGTGTCTTGTGACCATTTAAAGGGAACTACATGAGTCAGAACATGTTACTGTAGAATTAGATACCTATCTAGAGGATCATCCTGAAAAGCTAAAACTTGTGCGGTACTAACTTTTCTCATGTTGTTTAAATGTGTTGCCTGAACATGACACACAGATACTTTACCTCTTAGATGTTTGTATCCAAACAAAGATAAAGTTTCTACTGATGTTAATAGCCTAAAACAGTTTTTTGGTGGGGAGAAGGGTATAATTTATTTTCATATTTATTAACTTGCCCTAGTTCCTCCCTTCCCTATGAGGAGAGAGTAGTAATTCCTGGAAGGTGCTGGAAAATACTTCTCTTATGTATCTCTAAGAAAGGTACTTGTAGGCTACTTGAATGAAGAGACTGTGCTGTTCCACTGGTCCTTGCTCTTCACATCATGTCTTAACTGAGGGAGAGACTGATGCAATAGCCGGAAGAGTTGAAATGAGAAATAAGCAGGATATCTGCAATCCAAATGGTAAGGTTTCATGGACGTGTACTTTTTATGCGCTGAATGGAGAAAACGAAGAGTACAAGAACAACAAATGGACTCTCCTTTTTGAGTGCTTTCTGCTAACTACTGACTACCGGTGTAACTGATTTTTTTTCAACACTTTTCCACATTGGTACAAAATGGTTTTAGGATCATTTTAAATGCTTCTCATTACCTGGAAAAATACTCCAGTAACTGCAGAAATTGTTTCCTATGAAATGTGCATAAATATATATTGGTAACGGTCCTAGCCTTGTCTGATGTTCACACAACTTTCATATTTGGTCCAGGTGTAGTATGTGTTTTTTAGACAGCCCTCTGTTAGGGCATTTTAACTTACCTTTTTTGGTGTGCATGCAAAGTGAAATAAATATTGCAAGGATGCTTACTCATTCAAGTGGCAAGCATGTGTTAGGAAGCTGTTAAAGAGCATGAGTAACTTCTAAAGAGACTAGAAGAGTAAAATGTCAGTCACTGTTTTGATCTGGTAATTTTAAAGTGTCTGTAGCTAAAGGGAAATTTCAGCATTCGTATTCTGGTTAGTTTGAAAGTGAACATGAATTTGGGTGTAACTATAGTCTTACTAAATTACATGATCCTAATGAATAAACTTAATTTAAACATAAATATATAGCTATATAGTAGTCAAAAGCAATTCAATGACTAGCTAATATTTACATTATTCTTCTTATATGGACATAAAGCCTTTCTTATTTCAGAACAGAAACTTAGAGCTTAAAGGCTGATAGCAGCTCCTTTCCGGAAGATAATGCTGGAGAGCTTTGGTGCAGGTCGGTTGTTGTGCTTCTCAGAGGAGTTGATGCTACTGCCTGGATGAAGAAGGTAGAAGATGTTGTAGCTCCTGGTGGCATTCTGCTGGGAAGCAGAGTGCAGCTGTGGCAGAGCTCTGCAAATGAAAGGAAAAGATGAGTAAGCGTGTGTGTGCGTGCATGTGGAAACCTGTACTACAGTATTTCCATACGTGCTTACAGGACATGATGAAAATATAACTGTTGGGGAGGTAGGCAAGTCTTTGGAGAGGTTCATGTATTGCTTCAGTTTGGAAGAAGAATTGTCTAAAGCTGCTTCTTGCATCAGATTTGAAATAATTGCTTAGTGTTGTCTTAAACCAACTGGCTTGTGCTTAGCACCCTCCAGCGCTAGCTAAAAGTCACCACAGGCTCCTGTATTCTGTCGAGGGCTGAACAACTCCGCCACACCTTAGGGTCAATGCCAGTTATGCAACAGTTTTCTGGATTACTTTCTTTGCACTTTTGTTTCCTTCTTCCAGAAACAAATCCTTACCCCCTTGTGTTGTAGCATGTCATTCCTGTTTCATTCCCAGCTGGTTTTGGGCTGCTTCCTCTCCACATTTCATGCTACCTGGGAACTATATGGCCAGATGCTTGGCTTTCCAACCTGTCTGCTGCTCCACTTGCTGTGGATCAGCACCTTGCCTGTTTGTGCTCAGTTCTCTTCTGCTTTTCTCTAGGCTAAATGGGAGTGGGGAGGCTTTCGGTAGGAAAAAGGCTAATTTCTTCCAGAGGCCCGTTCCATCACGCAGCTGCCTCTCTCCGTGGCCAGAGAGTGCTGCTGCTTCTCACCCTGTCTTTGGGGTAGGTGACGCTCCTGCACCTCCGGGCTTACTGATCTTCCTGTGGTTGCTCATTTTGCTAGTGTGTGCGAAGGACCTTGCAGGCGGTGGTCACACTGGGACCAAGGAGGCTCCAGTGTTTAGCAGATTAAGTGATTCTTAATTTCCCGTAAGCTTTCCTGGACGCTTTCACTCCTCTGCTTTCTGTCCATCTGGTTTGAGTACAGGGCTCCCACCCTTCTTTGACCATGTGACTTCTCCATGGGCTCTGATGGGATCTGTAGCTCTGTGGTCAGCCCTGCTGTGCGTAACGCTGCTTTTGAAGCAGTCTGTTTCTCACTACAGTTCTGTCACAGTTATAGTCTGAGGTGACCCTTGGGGCAAAAAAACCCCCTACTTTTGGAATCACTTATCATAGAATCATAGAATGTTTTGGGTTGGAAGGGACCTTTAGAGGTCATCTAGTCCATCTTATCTTGGTCCTTTCCTAGGGAAACTCCCCATCTATTCTTTACTTACTGGAAATGGCTACAAAATATTTCTGAAGTCAATTTTATGTCTTGAGCACTTATCGAGGTGTCGGTCAAAGACAGAAAGCCACATGTGAGGGAAAGCACTAGGCTGATTGCAGGGGCAGGGGGCACGTAGCTTTTTGGATTGGTGCAGAAACAGCTGGGAATGTAGGAGGAAAAAAGAATTTATAAAGCAGAGATGGCATTAAGTCAGCGCTCATTAACTTGGAAGGAGCTTGAAGCATGGGGACCAAACAAAAGCAAGCTCAGCACGTGTAACCATGCTGATTAATGGGTAGCAAGTGCCATTTTGAGTAAGAATTCTGCACTTTCAGAGATGAAAACAGAACTGCAGTAGAGTTTTTGTGTGTTGAGGGAGGGAGGTTGTTTGCTGCTGCTGTTCAAGCCACTGAGGCCTGCAGTTCAGCGTTTCTCAGCCCTTAGGTTGCAATTCAAGCAAAAGGGAGTGGGGTGGGGGCGTGTGGGGGGTGTGTGTGTGTGTGTAGGGAGGTGGTTTGATTTTTAAGAGTTTAGTGCCAGCGTATCAGGTCTCCAGCGTGGTTAGCAATGTGGCTGCTCACCCTGCCCAGTAACTACGGCTGCGTTGCACGCGCCTGCTGTGGAAGGGTGACGCTGGGGAGAGCAGGTTCCTGACTGCGGGGGAAACGGCGAGGGAAGCCAGCAGTGGTGCTTCCCAGAGCTTGGCAACCTGGGCGCGTTAGCACTTGGCCCTGAAGGATTTTAAGATGTTGAAGATAGCAAACTTGAGGTAAACGCTGGTTTCTGGCTGATGTGTGGTTTTCATGCTAGTGCAGGCAGGCTCATGTTAGCCACAAACGGCATTAATTTAAAACAGGGTCATCAAATGGTCTGGCCTGTAAGCAGTTTTGTGTAGACTATCATTTCTTTTTTTCTTTTTCTCTTTTTTTTTCCCTGACTTGCCCTTGTGCTGGTGCGTGTCCCCTGTGCTCCCTCATACTCCTTGCTCCCCCTGCCCCCCACCACCCCAGGTCAGCAGGCACAACGGGGGAAGGGTCGTATTTGTTGGGAAAAGGTGCAATCCTAGGGTCATTCACTTGCAGTATTCTTGAAAGACTTGCTTAGCGCAAGTAAAGGCACTGAACTGCAGCAAGCAGCATGTATCAGGAATTGATGTATAGCCTATATCAGGCATTGATGTATGTGATGATGTAAGTAAGCAGCACTGAGTAAGATGGCCAGTGACATTCCTTGATGTGACACTTTTCATTTAAAGCTTCAGGTGGAGCAGTGCGTAACATCCTTCCTGTCCTTGCATCTTCCTAGATTGTAAGCTGTGAAGGGCAGGACTCTGTAAAGTGTCTACATACACTATGGTGCTATCTTAAATAAATGACATCCTCAGTTTAAAAAAAACCACTTCTGGGTGTAACTGCTGTAATATGAAATGGGCTGTTGGTTTTCAGCAAAGGCTGCAGAAAAATTATTTGCATTAAGTCGGTGCTGGGTAAGCTGTAAGCCATGCGTTGTATGGGTCAAAAGCCCTGAAGGGGTCCTCTGTGCCTGAGCTGGTAACTTCGTTTGGGTCTGGCAGCTGCTTCGTTTATGCAATGAAACAGGAAAGAGTCATCTACAACGATTAGCCTTGACTTGTAACTAAGACTTTATCTATCTCATAAAATTGGCTTCCTACCCCCAACACTGCTTGCCACTGTTTGGAACCATGCAGATTATGGGCTAGCCTTTAAGCACAGCCCCAGGAAGCAGGTTGTGCTTTTGCTATGAATTTGTTCAACAAAAAGGCATTTTTTTGTGAAGGACAAGCCTGTCCTCTCAATTTTTCCACAGCTGAGGTGACTGAAGTACAATTCTCATTTTATTGAAGGCACCCACAAGTAAAATCACCAGCATTAAAATCCTCAGCTGGGGCCCTGCTGCTGTAATTGTTACTCCTTGTTACTCTCCTGTAATTTTGTTTCTAACCAAGTTAAAATCTGCAGCAGCTAAGGGTCAGGGCTCTACCTGTGCTGTGTCAGAAATGACGCTCGCCGCCTTTACAGTCAGCTCAAGAAAGCGAGAGCAACGCAATGTCCTTTGTAAAGAACTTTTTATTAGTAACGCATAAACCAGAAATTGCATTTCAGTACCACGTAACATGAAAACAAGCAGAAGACAAATCTATTGCCGTTCTCTGTTAGAGCTGATGCCCCGGGTGTACCTGAAGCCGCACAGACGGTACATGCGCAGTGACAGCACAGATGCAGGAGACCTTCAAGGGGGGGGTTGTGCTTTGGGCCTGTTAATGTCCAAAAAGTGCATCTCCTGTTTGGGATTTTATAATTTTTTTCCTTTATTAAAGGGGGTGGTTGGGAGGGGGAACCAGCTTTAACAGAAATACAGCTCAAAGACACTCCTCGTCGTAGCTTCGTTTTGCTTTCTAATTGGCAGGTCATGTCATCACCAGCCCCTTCAATAGAAATGCACCTGTGTAAACATCTGAGCCAAAGCTGGGCCTTGGCCTCTACCTGCCTAAGCTGGGCTGCGAGAGTGCAGCCTCTCCGCCTATAGGCCTCCGCTTAACTGGGGCTGATCTCCACCAAAGCGGGGAAGCCAACCTCCTGCAGAAGGTGCATCAACTCATGCCCAGGTCCTTTAATTCTAGATTCAGCAGCCCCTGAAAGCCAATTTAACGATCCCACACTGTGATGTTTGGCCTACAGCCTGTCCTGCAGAAGCCAAAGCATTGCTGCCTCCCACTGTTAAGCACCGACGTGACTCTGGTTGGGGAAATGCAGGGAGGACCCATAGCTTAATGTAAACGCTGCAACTGCCTGGCAGGCACCACAAATGTATTTTTTCATACTGGACGATTACCTTTTTTGCACTTGCAGGGTTTTTTTTAATTAAATGGGTTACTAATCAGACAGTTTTTTTCCAGCTGTGACTGTACATTAAGCAGCCTGGCACCTCAGAAGACTGTCTACTTAAGAATGTATTTTTGTAGGAGCTCTAGGAAGGCCTATTCCAAATGGCTTCCTCTAGAACTGTTCCACACAAACCATCTCCATGACCTTTGCAGACTGCAACGGTTTTTGAAGTTCTTTCAGGCCGCAGAGCCCAGGCTACCCCTGTCTCTGGCACTCTGGTCAGCCAGGCGCTGCCACTGCCCAACAGCCCAACCGGAGAAGAAACTGAAGAGTTGCCGCATTGCGCTTTAGTGCAAATAAACAAGCAAAGCTACCGCCACGTAAAATTTGCTGTGTCTATTTGGTGACTATTTAGCTCCATCTCTTGCTTATGCCCCAAGACATTCCTTGAGCGTGGACTACCATGGTAAAATTCATTCACAAATCTTTGCTTGTCAAAGCGTTGTCAAGTTTCAACCATCTGGAATTCAAGTGGTGCCAATGGCTTTCAAGTACCGAAAGCTGATGGGACCTTGCAGCGCGCAGGATCCCATCAGCTCGGACACCGGACACCGAGCATATCTTTATTGGCACCTCTCAGAAGTCGTTAAGCAGTTGCAGCCACTCCCTAGTCCCTGTTTTGGCAGACGGGGACCCTGAGGCGCGGCACGGCTCACAGTTTGTGCCAGGTAACCTGCGCCCCAAGAGCAGCTCCGGGATTTTCCAATGTCAAGCCGAGAACGCGGAGCGGGCTGTGGAGCTTGCGGGCGCTGCTCGGGGCAGCCACTCTCCCAGCCGGAGGGGACTGCCGCCCCGGACTCCATCGAGCTGCCACGAGGACAGCGCTCGTGAACTTAGGCTTACGTGTCAGGAAACAGGTTCCATGTCTCTATCACGTCAGACTGAGCTAACGCCCCTCTCTGCTGGTTTTCTTACCAGGAAATTTTGGTGAGTATTAATTTCAGGTGCGCAAAAAGTCTGAAACACTAAAGTAAAAATCAGACAGAAACAACAAAACAGATCTTTATAGCTGGAATTGATATTCATAAACATTCTCAGATTGGCCTTAAGATACATACATACAAAAGAAGAAATAAACCAGAGCAGCTCCAAGTTACCAATGTGGAAATACTATAAAATGTTACGGTAACATTAACATAATCCATAGGCCGTAGCACCAGAGCGTACAGTTGCAGCACCTTTCCCTCATGCCTGTGTGCTGTCACTGTTTCACAGATGAAACTGAGCTCGTGAGAAAGACATTCCTAAAAGATGTACAGAGAGCTGCTGGATGAGGTAAAGCACGAAGGCAGCAATCAGGAATCTAAAGTTGGAGCTTTTAAATTAGTTTTAAACTATACAGTGCGCAGCCAGTAACTAACCGTGGAAGCTGATGCTGAACTCGCCTGGGGAAAAAGGGGAGCTTGAAAGAGAAGAGAGAACAACATAACGGTCGTGATCAACACGTTCTCTTTGCTTCTGGTTTAAAAAACAACCACTCAAAAACCTCTCCGAAAGACTGCCAGCACTTTGCCCCCAAAGACGAGGGGCGGAGATTTCCCAAAGGCTGTATGACATGCAGGACGAGGGCGCCTCAGCTACAGCCCGTCCGTGTTGGAAGTAGGGACGCGCTGGTAACAGAGGGGGTTGGCTGGAAATGGTGACTGGGTCCTCCTCACGTCACTGGGGTGACACAAGCAGTTTTATTGCTATTCTAGGAGTACTTTGACACGTTTTCCATCCCTTCATGCAGCCCAGCCAGCGTTCAGCAATATCAATTCAACCATTTTCATTAACAATTCTTTGCCATAAGAAACAATTTGACTGATCTTACAAAACTATAAAAGCATAAAAAAGGAGAGGGACGGAACCTTTACATCTGCTTCCACATGAATAAGTAACACGGACAAGGGCTATAATGGAAAGGCATTTTATTTCCGCCAGGCAATGCCCCTCCCTGTGGAAAGGAAGTAACGGGGAAGGGGGAAAACCCAACAACCCCCCAAAGCGCCGCTGTCACCATCAGCATTTGAAAGGTCAGGTTTGAGAGCTGCAGCGAAGGCCTGCTTGCGCCTGCCATCCCTGCCGCGAGGCAGAGCTGGTTTTGAAATCTCCACAACCAGGTTCGCATACAAACCAACAAGACTGAGGCCGCCAGTGGCATTTTTAACTCCTTGGGTCTCCTATGATAGATTTAAACAGACCTTGGGCATATTAATAAAGCTAAAGAGAAATGAAAATACTTTAAAAAATCATGGAAGGGAGCTCACTGTGCTAGTCCCGCATTCTTTTCAGCAGTAATTCGCTCTAAAATGCCTACGGAGTGCAAACTGTATTAGGGGGCTGGAAGCGTTAACTCTAATAAAGGTAACAGCCAACACACGTATAAATAAGACTCATTTCCTTTTGAAAACATCAAGGGAAAGTCAATTCCCGTTGCATGATTGATGGAGACTTCCTAAATATTAATAAATATATTACACATATTTACAAGCTTCTGATTTCACCCTCTGATGCTAACGTGAAGTTCAGACCGTGAACAGGACATGCGGGGCAGCTCTGCGGGGTAGGCAGGCAAATGGCTGCAGTGGATTTGGGATGCTAGCGCAAGCGGCGAGATGGAAAGCTAAAAATAGGCTGCTCCGCGGCGATCCAGGCAACCAGCGAGCTGAGCTCCTGCAGGCTCTGTGCGAGGAACCAACCCGCCGCTGCTGCTTCTGCGGGATGAAACGCCAGGACGATGCGGAGCAGCTCTGGCGGCGGAGAGGAAGGGATGGGAGGGAAGGGGGGAGGCAGCCCTCCACACCACGTTTTCTGGAGCCTGCCGCAGCGTGTGTCAGCAGCCCGGAGGGATTTATTATTCCCGGGGAAAAAGGGAGGTTATCCAGGCCCTGCCCCACGGCAGCTCTGCGTGAGCAGCACGGAGCAGTTTGTACAACGGCTGCGTTGCTATTTGGGGTTTGCGCCCTGCCCAGCGCATCAGAGCCCAGCCCGAGCCGAGGGCGGGTGGGCATTCCCAGGAAGGCAAAGGCTGGATCACCAGGTGCCACTGCTTCCCCAAAGCCGCCCCGGACATTGCCAAGGTGGAGGGGGGCACAGGCGTGCCACGAGGGACTCATTTTCCTTCGCACACTCAGGATTTACTTAGTCCCTGATCCTGCCTGTTCTGCAATGTCCTACATCCCTCTAGAGGGGGAAAATAAATGGGCTGGATACCCTGCACCTCAGCGGCTTGGGGATGCCAGGGAAGAGGACTGCGAGCAGAGGACTGAGCGATTGTAATGCGTGGCTGGGGCGCTTCCAGGAGGAAATTATAAGAGCAACAACAGGGGAGATGCAAAGTGAGATTTCCTGCATTTCTTTCAGCCGAGTTTTCCTGATGCACCGTGCAGCAAACACACAGCCTGGTTTTGGCACAGAAACAAGAAAAAGTGCTGATGTGACTGAGATCAGGCGACCCTTCCAGCAACAGCAGACCTCTCAAATGGGCCTGTCTGGCGCTGCTCCCCTCCCGCAATCCAACATCCTCATCTCACGCCAGCACTCCAGGTGCTTTAATGTGCAAGACACTTTTCCAGGGGAAGCCCGAGGAGCGGGCCGGGAGAGCTGACCTTACCCGGGACAGCTAAGAGGGAGAGTTAGCCTTGAGCTCTGTTTTGCCTCTTCACATCGGTTCAGAAAAAATTAAAAACATTATTTCAATAAGCCCTGCATATGCAAAAGATCTCATTTTCCAAGGGGGCTTTTAAAGAAAAATAAGGATGGATGAATGCCTCAGGAGGTTTAAGGAGACTTTTGCCTGTGCTTTTCAAATCAACTTAAAAGCTATGATATGAGCGGCTGCTCTGAAGGCTGCAATGTAACACCCAAATACGCTTTGAAGGGGAAGCCTTGCACCCCCGGGCAGCAGGAGGCAGCCCACAGTGGGACTGGAGCCCGGCTACCACACGGGAGCCACCCGCCCCCGGTGCCCCACAGCCTCTGCACCGTGCCTGGCCAGGGCTGGCAGGGCAGTCTGCCTTCTCTTGGGCTTTTCCATGCATGAGATTTGGACAGGAGAATCTGGTTTGATTAATAAGTCTTTAAAATCATGTTTCAGAAATCCAGTCCCAGCTACTTTGGAGCAATTCTGAGGTATCTCTCATTAATCTGAAGTATAGAAATGTTAATAAATAGATCTGAAACTTTTCTGCTACGTCACTCTATAATACACTGCTATATAGATATTAAATATGCCTCAGGGTATTAAAAAATTTATGAAAAAGTTACAGTAGTTGATTTTCAAGTATTAATAACTTGGCTATGTTAGCTTGTTTTTAAATACCAAAATGATCTGGCCCCAGATTATTGACTAAACTCTGGCTATGCTTGAATTTAAAAAAGCATTCTGAATATAAAAAAAAAAAAGTGCAAAAAAGCATGAGATGCAGTTAACATTGTAACATTGTTGGAACTTCTAAACAACTGGTCTAGCACTCTTTCGAGAGCGAATTAAAAAGGGAAAAAGAATGAAAAGAGGTAAAAGAAAAAAAAAGAGAGAGATTGCTCCCAATCTGAGACAGCACTGTCCCAAATTTCAGCAGAACACGAATTTTTACAGCCAAGTTATAAACCCCAGAAAAAATGGGGTTATCAGTGGATATGCTGTCAGACATAACTATAGCGGTATTTGTGTGCTCCACTATAATACAAATGTACACCTTACCCACCGTTTTCTCTGAGTAACCATGAGAACAACTTTACAGGTATTGAGTTAAAATTAGAAGCCTCCCTTATTTCCCATCCTCCCCATAAACTGTACAACTCTGTCTACTACTAAAATTCACTGCTACGAGTAGTCATCATCATACATTCAAGATAGAAAGTAAACTGCTAAAACCTGCTCAGGAGACGCTTAGAAGTACCACTAAGGCTTAAAAAGTACAGCGGCTGAGGGGAACGGCCAACCACACGAGCAAACAGCTTCGCCGCGTATTTTGCCCTAGGACACGGACGTTGTCAAGGCCCGTGCTCAACCCTGATCTCAGAGCAACCGAAACAGTCTGAAGAAAGATGGGTTTGACCACGGTCGCTCACAGGCGGTGTCTGGTGTGCGATACGACCCTTTGCTGTCGCCACGAGGACGTGAGCATTGCTGGGGGGGTAACACCAATATGACTCACTGTTTGCTGCCGTGCTAACGCTGACACTCTCTTAGATTTGGTTCTCCATGAAACATACGTTTTTCAGCTCATCCCCTAAAAAATGATTCAAAGCATGGTTAAAAAAAAAAAAAGATTGAAAGCAAGAAAAGGCTTTCTACTTTGAACGCACACATAGAAAAGAGGCAACAATTTCAAACTACTGATTCTCTTCCAGTGTGAGCAGCTGACCCGTTGCGCATCATTCTACACAGATCTAAACACAGCGTTCTGAGTCTCTGGGAACCACTGGAGTAGGAAATCCTGTGATCTAACGCAAATTCAAGCCAGTCGAGCGAAATGAAGCAACGGAATGACAATCCAGTTTCAGTGACCTTGCTCATGGATGGCGACCTCATGAAGACAAAAGCAAAGAAAAAGGCACAAGGCTCAGATCTCATTGATAGTCCTTTCAGAGGGGCAGTATTCAGAGGTTCCCGGCGACGACATGTAGAAGGACTGCGTTTTCCTTTTTAACCTGGCTCGCTTGTTGGCCAGAGATAGGCTGCGCCGGCTCGAATTGATGATTTCTGAAATAAACTTCTTGCAGTCCACGCACACCTCCATCGTGCTCCAGTCCTCCATTAACTCTTTGGGAAACTCCTCCTGTGACTTGTCCACAGATTTGGACCTTGAGGTCAACCTGAAAAGCAAAAGAGCAGGATCTGTCACATTACTTAGCAGCATGGCGGGGGGCCCCAAGGGACACCTTCAGGAAAGAGCACAGCAGAGTGGTCTTGATTCAAATCTTCCTTTTTCCTGTCCCAAAAATGACACCAGGAGACCACACACTGGAGAGGACAGCTTCTACCTATACTAGATCATCTATACTTAGATGATGCATTTGGCTAATTTGACACAGCCTCATAGCACTAGTGATTTATGCAAAGGGTTTATACTGTACATCCCCTCAACAGGGAACATTTCTTTTACATTTCATTTCTTGGATTAGCTTTGAAAACCATCTGTGTGTAAGATACAAACCAGTAGATAACTTCATAATATCAAAGTGAAAAAAAAAATAGCGGAAATTAGAAAAATTGTGGGGGAGAAGATAAATCTGTGCAAGACATCATTGAATTCCCATTCAGTGAGTGATTCTAGCCTGCGAGATTTATCTCCAGAGAGTCTATTCACAGCAGAAAAAGACATGCTAAGGATATTTTTGCAGAGATGCTATGGAAATACAGTTGTCCCAGACTCACATTATTTTTCACCTGTAATGTGAAAAAGGTTTAAGATATGCTGTTAGTATTGCTATTTCTGTAAATCAAAGCAATGAGCAGAAGAGATACGGATTTTCAGGCTTCAGAAAAGTTACTACAAGCATTAGAAATGCTGACGACTACAAAATGGGTAGACAGTAATTAATGACTGATAACTCATGAGGAAACGGAAACCTATAGGAAGCATTTCCAACAGACACATGCGAGTTTGGGCTGCTTCTCACCTGGACATGCTCCGCAGTGATCGGTGGTGACTGGTAGAGGGTTTCTCTGGCCTCATAAAACTTTCTCCTCTTTGCAAGGTTGAAGGTCCCAGTGAGAAGATGGGGAGAGTAGAATATGGCTTTGAGGGCAACCGCATCTGTTGTGAGAATAGCAGAAGGCACGTGCAGTATCAATACAAAAATTACAGCTTTTTAGAAAGGGTCGAACCATAAGTTTGTTTACTTACTTTTTTGCAGCACTGTGAGCATACAGGCCTGTGTAAGAAAGCAAGAGCATGAGTAATTTCATTGGGCAAACTTACATTTAAATCAAGAATAAGGGATAAATGTTTTCAGGAGTTAGAATCCTCCCCCATCTTCCCCTTAAACAATTTTATTTTTAAAGCTGCTTCAACTTAATAACCTCAATCAGAACATGAAGCCAAAAGCAAGGAGAAATGCTAAACAAGAGCTACAGCTAAATTAAAAAAAAAAACCCAAAAAACAGAAAAAAAACCCCAAAGCTGTTTTTCCTCTAAAGAAACCTCCTTTGGTAAGTGACACAGTAAGTTAGTGATTCCATGCATCTCCAGACTTACTGTCTCACTGTTCAACTTAAAATTTTTCATTTTGCCAGCAGATGATTCCTTTCCCTTCTCCACCTATGAGTACTCCAAAAATAATCCAAAAGGTAAATTGCCCTGAAATGTTTACGCCGGGGCGGTTTAGATTGGACTTTAGGAAACACTTTTTCAATGAAAGGGTTGTCAAGCATTGGAATGGGCTGCCCAGGGAAGTGGTGGAGTCCCCATTCCTGGAGGTATTTAAAAGACGGGTAGACGAGGTGCTTAGGGACATGGTTTAGTGGTGGGATGGCAGGGTTAGGTTAACGGTTGGACTTGATGATCTTAAAGGTCTTTTCCAACCTAAATGATTCTGTGATTCTATGATTATGGAAGCATTGACTGGGGAGTCTGAAAAAATTCCACCTCACTCTCCCTTGACCATGAAAGAACAAATGGGTGTTTCTCTCACTTTTAGCCTGGAGTTTCAGTCCAAGGAAGCAATTCTGTCACTTAGGAAGGATCTGGTCTTGCTTAATTTTTTTTAACCTCGACTGTTACAGAAAAATCAACAGTATGCAGCGGAAACATTTGAGTGTTTCTAACATATAAATCAGTATTTTTCCCCCTGAAACAGTACTTATGTATTAACAGGTATTAAATATTTACCTCTTACAGAACTGACAAGTGTAAGACCAGGTAAAGAAAGAAAACCTTCTTGTTCGACAGCAAAAGCAGAGCTAAAAGAAGAACAGAGGAGTCCACAATGTTAGGCAAAGTCCCACACAATAATAACTTCAGCTATCAGTTGCCATCAGCGAGAGCACAGATGCGGTACTACAGCCAGTTCTGGGGTCCATACTTCTAAGATGATACTGAAAAGAATGGTCCAGAATTGTATCTTCATATGCTTAGAAATACTCCTTAAATTTTTTACCTAAATTAAATATTTGCCTGTTAATAATTAACTTATTTTTACTCCTCCCTCACTGCTGTTTGTATCATTACTACACAAAAAAAGCAATGGGAAAGTAAGAGGAACAGCAGTAAGGAAGGGTAGCTGTTGCAACTGAAAACCACAAGAACAAATGGGCATAAATTCAGACATGCATACATTTAGGCTGGAAATTGCTCCTAACCATCCAGGTCAGGTTCTGAGACACAGGTTTTGCCTGTGATAACATTTGATGATTTTCTTCCAATCCTATGTTCTTGAAAACTAGAGGAGGTGCAGGGAAGAGCTATTGTAACAATCTTACTCGAGGAAAACCTGCTTTATAGTGGGATAATAAATCCCATCTATTCAGTTTATTCAAAGGAGGTAGGGATCACAGCTTAAGAACATTTCTAGGAAGGAAAGGCATCAAACAATGAAAAGTGTTGCAGTTCCACAAAAGATGACATACTGAGATCCAAAGATGCCAGTGATGCTAGATAAATTTGGTTAGAAATAAAAGTGAACAATTTTAATAGTGGGGTAAGTTAATGAAAGCGTCAGCTTACTTTGCGACTTGATAAAAGCTCATTACTAAGCTTTACATATCATGGCTGATATGCAACAGCTGAATCTAACAAATGACATTTTAAGATTCTTGTCCCCTGCCTTAAATGTATTAAATCTGCATACTAGACATGGGTAGGCCTGTAGGTAAAATAGGCTGTGAAGTCAAAATACACTCGCTGGAGGTGTTTAAAAAGCACAAGCCAAAAGCAGGAGAAAAGGACGCTGCTGCTACTGGTAAATACCAATTCCCAACCTGCAATTTACAGAAAAAAATGTGGTAGTTAATGAGTTCTCTAATATTAAACCTCCTTCTGGGGTCACGTGTTGCCTGACTTCTCTGGAGGCTTTCATTCCCTCTTTAGGGAGGATTCATATGAAAAAACTCTTGTAATTTCCTCCTGCTAGCTGTAATTCTGTTTTCTGGAATAGAAACGCTAAGCAAAATTGCAGCAGGCATGGGGACAGAAATCACTTTGGTCAATGAAGTTTGAAACATACATCTGCCGATACGCTCTGATAATTGCAAATGCTACTGCATTTTTATAGACGATCTAAACAAATAAGGTATTTCCATGAAAAGTTTTGATGTTCCTGCACACAATTCAAGGAAGATGACCCATATGTTACACATTTAGGGAGATTTTGGTGGATATTCCTTCTTTTTCTCCAATACAGGGTAAGAAACAAAGGTGTGAATAGGAGGCTTGTGCGACCGGCCTCCCCTCTATAAGCTTCAGAGCCTCCACAGACCCAGCCTTACCTTTCCTTTCTTGAGAGCAGTGTAGACATCTTTATATTGCTGGTACTTTTCCAGCTCCGCCTTCACCAGCACCTGACGGATGTGCATGACTTCCTCCACCGTCAGAGCCAGACATTCCACCGGGTAACAGAACTCCTCCTGGAAGCCAAAATAACCCGTATTATTTCAAAGCCAAATGGCTTCTTCCAGACTTCAACCTAGACAACCAGCCACCTGGTTAGTAACTCCAGAAACGGAGGGTTTCTCCCTTCAAACTGGAATAGCACCGGCTCATTCATGGGCATCACATGAGTTTCAAACCGTCAGAGACTGCGTAAGTGTGATCTAAACGGTCTGACGTTCAGCCTTCGCAACAATGACAGTTTTCTTCATCTTTCCTCCTCAGACCACTGGACCCTTCTCTCCGTTTGTCTTTTACTATGAAGATTTGTTTCAAACCAATCAATGTTCGGGTTTGTAAGTTGAAAAGGTAAAGGTAATTGGCAGGTGGTATTACTCTTAAGTATATTGTTTGAAGACACGCAATTTCTCTGACACTTTGTGGTGCCCAGAGTGGCCAAGGAAAGTTGTTAGTAGCCCATTCTAGCAGAAATTTTTATTCAGTGGTACCACGTCTCGGTGCTCACATGATCAGAATCCCACCAAGACAACAAAAAGTTACATCAGTTCAGGCAGAAAAGTTTTCTTTTCTGCTCCAGGAAAGTAACAGCAGCAATTTAAGCCTTACAGAATAATCTTCAAATATAAAGCAGGAGAACTGGTTACCCAGTGTTGCATTATTAATGGCAGAGACTCAAATAGAGACTAACACCACAACTTCCCACTTAAAAAATTTTGCGTCTGTTCTGTATTACAGCATTTAGGAGAATACCGAGTAGAGAACTCCTGAATTTGGTACCAGAGAATAAAAAGCACCAACCCAATTTGTAATCCAGCCCTGTAGTTGATCACACATTTCCAACAGAAAGACAGAAACCTCTGTGGGAACTCCCATCGCTTTATGCTTGGTGAACCTTTTCAGTCAGCCCAGAGGGGCTGCTGTGCGGCAATGACAATGACATGTAATGCACTCAGAATAAATGAAGGGAATTTTTCCTGCAAATACAAAGATGTGGCTGACAGTTTGGAGATCTCGTTTACAAATTGAAGTGATGAATCGGGTTAGTAGAGAAATGCCTCATTTCCATGTACTCAGAGGTCTGTTCTGTCTTTCCATTAGATTAAAAAGAAAATCTATCTACGTTGCAGACCTGGCAAACATTAGCATTTAGGAACCACCACATTTTTAAAAACTGTTGTCTTACCTATCTAGAAAGGGAACACAAAGAAACTTCACTCTGTTTAAGGCACCCCACAAAAGACTAGAATTGAGTTAACTTTGTTAGATGTGCCAGCTAAACCTTTGCGGTGTAGAATCGCTAGTTTTCTGGAAAGCGCAAACTATGTCAAAAGCAACTGCAATTTGCTCTGAGGCGTAAAACTGCACAGCCAAACCAAAATTAACTTCTGTTCCTTATGAGCAAGTTTACAGCCAGCCAGCAGCTCCCAGCGTTTCATTCTGGGTTCCTCCCACAGCAACTGCCTCGCTATGGAGAAAGCAGGGGCTGAAGGCTAGGGCGAGAGGGGAGGGGGGGGGGGGGAAGCGCGGTGCACAAAATGTCAGCGAAACCCTCGGTTCTGCATCGTGGGAGACTGAGAGAAACTGTGCAAGGTGCATGAGGCTGACGGAACGCTTGGAACCAGTCGGAGCTTTAACTCCTTTAGAAATACATTTCTTACTTGAAGCTCTTCCTTCCCCCCTCATGAACACCCATCCCCTTAATTTACAGAACGCTGGTGTCAGGAAATATGGAATCATAGAATCACAGAATCTTGCTCCTTTGAAGAAAGTCTGCAGATCTGCTAGAGGTGTAGAGCAGGTACTAGGGGAATAGTGTGGGCCTGTCGTTGTACCAATTGAAAATGATCATCACTAAGGCAAATAGAAATAGCTAGCAGGCAATAGGGGAAACATAGAAAATGTTCACATGTTTAAATGCTAATGTTTTAATTCCAGACGTTATACAAGGACAACAAAATGTTAATGCAACATTAAATGAAAGATAAATATTATGCTGATTTCAGAAAATGGCTTGATTTCTTTTTTCCCCTTTTTGGAATAGAAGTAAGTACATGAGAAAATATTTTGTTTCAACACTAGCTCTAAGGCATTGAAATTAATTAAAATTACGCTAAGCACTGACTAAACTTCATTAAACAATGATGCTTTGGAGTTATTGCTCAAACTTCCAACAATAATCTGCACCCAAGTTCGGCAGCTCCAAGTGAGAGAACTTCAGCTCTCTGCAACAGTTGCATGCAACAGAACATACTAAAGACAGAATGTGGCTTGAATGGTCTGGATTTTCTGGAATTGTACTCAATACTCAGTATTAAAGACAAGTCAGTATTCTTATTTTTAAAGGGAAAAAAAGTCTTACTCAAAAATACTATCTGGAACTTGAATTTTCCATGATCCTCATGAAAACTGGCTTAACACTGACTGTGCAATCTTATATACACCGTAGTAGCTTAAGGTGTATATGTGTAATTTTTTTTTTTCTCAGGAAAAGCAGGTAGTAAGAATTACGTATCCATAATGTGAAATAAAGTGCTTTGTAGGTCATTCTCAGCAGACACACACCTCATAGGCCCTTATGACTAACACATTTTTACACTAATATATTCCTTATAAAACTTCTCATTAAAGGATGTCACTAGGCATTCAAATGAGCTGCCCTAATAAATTGCAATGCTAGTAAGTGTTGGATTGGTCTCTAAATTCTGCAGTTCACAATTAGTCAAGCCCTCTAAACTCTCACTGCTTTTGCAGACTAAAAGTTTCTAAGAAGTCAGCTGGATATCTCAACTATAAACTCTCCTGCAACAGGTTTCACATTTTCACTTACTGGTTGGGGCAAGAAAAAGAAGGGAAAAATTTAAATTATTCATGTTCAATTCTACATAAGGATAAATGAATCTGTTTTTCTTTTCAGTGGATTTGCCTTCCCTGGTACACAGCTATTAGTTATTCTGCAAGTCCTGATATGTAAGGTTGCTGAGGACCAAAACGACATGTAGGTTTTCAAGTAAAATAGATTGCAAATGCCCTTCCATTCTACAGTGTGTTATCTTGTTAAAAACACAAAACCTTATTCTTTTAAACATAGTCCAAGGATTACAATGGCTTTGCTGGATTTTTGCTGCAGGATCTTCATGTGCTGTAACATTTAAGGTTTGTCCCATTGATAATCTTGTGATGTTGCATTTTTAGTTTGCTGTCCTTTCAGAACTGATTTCTTTTCCCCGTGAAGTGATTGAAGACACACAAATATCCTACACACATTGAAATCAATGTCAATCAGGTGCAATGTCCCAGCCTAAGCTTTAATTCTTGCCACAGCTCAGGAAGTGCTCCCCTGGGAGGGAACATGCTGGTGAAGGTGATTTCCAAAGCCAGCAAAAAGAGGCAAACCTTTGCGGATTTCCACCTGCTGGCAAAAGCTCTCTCACAGAGATAGTACATAGCCCCTGCCACCCCACACATGGCTGCTTCAACGGGATGAGAGCTGAGCAGAGAAGCTGTTTGCATAGTTGAAAAAAGTGGTCTGAAAGTCATCCTTGGAAATAAACTGGTTATCCTAGGAACCTGAACGATAGATAGGAGGCAGAGAAGCAAATGCTGTATATAAATGAAACCATTAGCTTTGGTCCTCTGGGTCATGGAAAAAAAAAAAATAATGATAATAATTAAAAAAGCAAACAGACTACAAAGGCATCCATCTCAGGACCCTGGCTTCATCTCACTGATTAAGCACAAAGTCAGCTCACTACAGCAAGCACACCACCAGGGCTGACCCCCCCCCCCCCCCAAATCACTGAGCTGCCCTGCCTTTCCATGTAGCACTGGTAGGGTGACATATCCAAAGGACTGTGTCTGGCATTTTCCCAAGCTTGTTCCCCCTCCCCACCTACTTGGGTCTAACTTTGATGAGATGCCAGTTCACAAAACCGTTGTTAGTATGCAAGACAGACCAGTTTCCTGCTAATCCTGCTAAGAGACTGTAGCAAACCCCTGCCTGTTTTCACTGGCATTGAGGGCTATTTATTGACGAGGTCTCTTTCACCTTGAAGAGAAACTGCGGTCACAGGAGCAGGTGATAAGAAATGAAACTCCATCAATCCTGGAGGAAGGGATGAAGAAGTGTGAAGTCAAATAAAAAGTAAATAATATTCTACACTTATTGAGAAGCGTTCGCTGCAGGAATGGCAATGCTACACACGCAGCATCTGGTGCAGCCGCTGAAAGACTCCCCGGGGCATCTCCCCGGGGAAGGAAAGACTTGCAGTAAGCCAAAGCATGGAACTGGGCCAGTGCCAGCATATCAGAAACCACCCACCAAAACTAAAAACCAAAGTATTGTGGGAGTTGTCTGTCACACCCTAGAGGGCACTATTGCCCAGTTAAAGAATTAGCTCTCTAGGCATCAAATAAAATAGGTTCTTACTAACAGAACATCATTTCACTACTGATTTTCCTTCTTTCTCACTTCATAGCCAAAACCAAGCTAGGTGACAGTGGTCTAAAGATTAAAAAAAAAAAAAAAAAAAAAAAAAATCAAACCCAAAAAGCCCCAAGCACAAAAGAAACTAGTAACACCTTTCCCATGTGTTCCCACATTAGCCTGGCTTACCTAATGTCTTTTTCTCCTTTTTCCTTTAGTATTTTTAAGGGGAAGTGGAATAATTCGATTAGTTTTTCGGCAATGGTTTTAATTTTGTATATAACTTTCTAGGCATACGTCAGTGAACAGACTGACAGAAGGAAAATGCATATGTGGTCAAAAGGTCCTGCTAAGAACTTGGTTGACCTATTTAAAATAACAATAAGATTTTTAAGTTGCATGACCCCTTCAAATACATGATATAAGTATTATGATGTAACATATTTAGATACGCTAAAAGGGTGATGGAGCAAATACCTCAGTGTAACATGTAAAGCTTTCTCCCCTCTTCCTTTTAAACAACATGTCTGTGAACGACTCTGGGCCTATCGGAAAATAAAGCTTGTGCTTCCATATATAGTGAGTGCAGTAGGTGATGACAGGGCAGTCCATTTTATACGATAGTGTGTTCAAATGCACACTGAAGGAACCCTCCAGCTTGGTTCTGGTGCAACATGTTCTGCTCCAGGTTCACTTTGGCAGAAGTCTACTTGTGTTGTGTGTTTATCAACATGCTACTACCTGACCTTCACCTGGAATGAGAAACTACATTCTACTTGGAAAGATATAATAAACCAAATCCAGAAGACCCTCTGAAAAGAAGAGAAGGAAGAAGCATGTTGTGGGAATATTTGGAGATTATTTTCTTTTTACCATTCAACTTCTTCATCTAATAGGTTTGGATCCTGGCCACCATCTCTTGGGCCAAAAACCCCCACTCTCAAAGCCCATTAATACCACTGCACTACACGGCGGGGTGAGTGAATATTCCCTTCCTTTCAAAACTAGGATGCGTTTATCGATTTCTCCATTCACCAGTACCTCATGGGGCATACTTCGAAACCCTGCTGGTAGGAAAAGAGACGAGGAACATATCCTGCATGAAATTACAAAGTACTAATCAGTATGTCAGCAAAAAAGAACCAGGATTTCATACCCTTTGCTGTTTATACTCTGTTGGAAAACAGCTCTCAATTAAAGCTAATTGATCAAATGTACTGTACTTTCTTTTCAAGCAGTAATACAGGTTTTTGCCTCAGTAACTTCAACAAAGCAACACAGACAAACCTTGATTTGGATTACTGAAAGAGCTTTCACATGTATAAACATTACCACACACGTTCCTAAGGTGGGACAAAAAAACACCATTCCATGCATTCAGCCATTAACTAAAATACTTCCAACAACTAAAAAATTCCCACAAATCTCAAAATAAATCCACTGTTTTGGAATTGTCTCTATTCAAATGGAAAATTGGTAAGGTAAAGTTCGTCCGTTTTGGTAACATTCTGAAGTAAAATCAAGGCACGTGGCTTTACTCAGAGTCCTAATCAAAGTGCAAATGTTTTCTGAGGCACCTGTACCTGGCATTTTGGATAAATATGCTAGAGAGACAAAGTTCAAATCTTGATTTCAAAATGTCTTTAGTAGCCAAGGGCTGTTTCTGAATTAAGGAGTTTTCTTTGAGTCAAGTTCTAATCACACTGAAGCCAAGTTTTAATTTTCATTATACTCTTAGCATGCCTCTTTTTCTCTCTCCTAGCACCCACTCCACTTACAAGTGATCTGGAGCTCTGTTTTGAAGGTGGTAGGAACTGTCTCACATTGGTTGGTGTTTCCTTTTCAATGGAGTGGCGTCTCTGAGGTGGCTGCCGTCTCTCAGGCTGCGGTGTAGATGATATGGGCAAGAACTTTGGAGGCGCTAAAGATTCAACCAGTATAAAAAAAATTAGTTCTAGTAAGACAGACTGTTGGATAGCATTGCTCAGTACTTAAATCAGTCACTGATTTGCTAGAATTCCCACTATTGGTGGCTGAAGTTACACATCCATACTCAGAGCATCTTCAAGACAGGTATCACATTCATCACATTTTCCAGATTGAGAGAGTAGGAATACTCATAAAACCAGCAAATATAGGCATGCTACTTCTCCAGTTACCACTGTAAATAAATTTGGTGTTTCGGGGTATTGGCTTATTCTACTTATTTCACCATTGTGCACAGAAAATTCATGCACAGATTACACGTTTCATTACAAAACCTTTCCAGTGAAACTGAAACACTTTGAAACAAATGAAAAATATCGTTACACAGTAAAGCCTACAATAACTGTCCCTGAAAAAGAAGTACAGATCCTCCCCTCTTCCCACTAAGCACTTATGAGAAATACTAGTGATTGCTGTGTGCCTATCAAACAAGTACATTCACTGCCATGGTGACAGGGGTGCAGAAAACAGTTAAATTGGTCTTGGGTTAGAATGTGGTTTTGCAGCAACAAATTCTTTTACGAGATGAGCATAGCTAAAGTACCCTCCATTCAATTCTGACTTCCTCTACAGTTCCACATCAAATTTCAGTATGAAACCACCTTCCGTTTCACAAAGAGATCCACATATAGCATAGGCTAATGCCTTCCAATCGTTAATCACATTTGACCTGTTCAGAAGGTTCTAGTATTCAGCTTTAGAGATTTATTGCATTACCAACACTCAGCTTCAGCTTTCTATAAAGGTTTCAGACAAAGTTCATAGAACAGAAGACCACGTAAGTGTGTAAAAGCCACCAGCCACCAGGCCATCTCATCAAAACTCACTCTTTCTGCTGCTGGTGCCTTCTTGAGAGGGGTCTTCCACTTGTGAGGGGGAGATGCTGCTGCTACTTGCCGATTTGTGCACTGATTCCTCCTGTGTGGCAAGAGGAAAAGAAACAGAATTCCTCAGGGATTGTTTTTCCTTCTCTTACTGTTTGTTAGCACACAGAAATCACAAGCTCTCGAAGGTATTTTGCACCATTCAATCACTCAAAGCCCTAGAAGTCCTGAGAAAAGCATTGACTCTACACAGCACTGAGTAAATGGAATTTTCAACACTCGATGTTTTTAGAAACTGGAATAAATAGTACATGGTTGGAATTCAGCGTATTTAACTATCGCTTGAAAGAACAAGATCAGAAGAGAGGTGCATGAATCCATTGTAACCTGTTTTCCTCATTGTATTCAAGGACTTCTAAGGATTTGCAGCCACAGCAGACATGTTAACTCATTTATATCTCACACTAGCAAAGAATCAGCACTTGGATTTCTCTGGTCTCCAAAGGAATGACAGCCACTCATACAAGTGACTCAGGTAAAGAGAAATTAATCTGATCTCCACTGCACTGTTCTCTAATCCCTAATCCTGGTGCGCTTCTCCTTTCTTCTGGATTTAAAAGAAATCTCGTTCATTATATAAGCACATTTCCTCACAACAGCCAAGAGCAATTCCTGAAAGATGAATGAAAGTGAAATGGGCTTTGACTAACACTTTCAGTTTCTAAAGCATTATGCCCCCAAATTATGAAATCCTTTGCTTTCACCTAAAACCTCTGTTGTCAGCCACCAGATACCAGCAAGTTACAAATCATCACAGGAGCCTCCCAAAGGAACAGAGTTGAAGGACTGAGTGTGAATGCTCTTTAGCTCTAATGGGAATGCTTTTAACCAAGGAGACTTACATCATTTAAATTGTCAAGATTTACAGATCAAACAAGTGACCTGCTCTAAAACCCAGCAAGTGGCTGAGCTTCTCTCTCTCACAGCTTTCCTTAGTTACGTGAATCGCAAGCAGGAAAACCTCCACTGGCTGAAAAATTGCCGCCTTTGGTAGCAGCCAGAAAAGCAAAGCTGGGAGGATCACCTCAATGAACACCACGCATCACAGGACAGAGGCCTCTACAAATTCCCTTCAGGTGATCGGTACTTTATGCTTAGCCCAAGGGTATGCGTTGTATGCGAGGACACTGTGATTTATACTGTTCCCGTGTATATGCCACAACACAATGTCCTGCAAAGGGACTCAAATCAGCTCAGATCCCAAAACAACATATTCACTTCAATATATCAAGTGTGACCCCGCAAAACAGTTGTGATGGGAAGCTTGTAGGGAAGCCTGAGCAGCACGTTTAGAAGCACAGAATCATTTAGGTTGGAAAAGACCTTTAAGATCATCAAGTCCAACCGTTAATCTAACACTGCCATGTCACTACATCAGCTATTTTACTTCCAGAAGCCAGTACAGCATAGCTACAGAGCTAGCTCAGACAGCTTTGCGTATCACTCCTTCATGCCACATGGTTGCCTTAAAAGACCAGTGGAGGACTTGCAAGACAATTGGATGCACTGTTCTTCAGAAGGGATGCAAATGCAACAGTTTTCACAAGTCTAGTTTAAATTTTGTGAAGGAGAATAATCCCTGTATAAAGAGAAGCACTAAACTTTTCACTTTGTGGAAGTCAGATTCTTCTGAGTGGAAGATTATTTTCCCATTGGCAGAGAAGCTAACAAGCTAAGACGAAGAACTTCTCATGCTCATTTTCATGAATGAAGAGCAGCCAGGGCTTCAGAGAGGGCTTTCTGAGGAGCAGGTGGGGAACAGCAGTCTCTGGAGCACAATCCAAGCAATCCTTGCTTTAGTGAAGTCTCTTGTTCTGTGGGACCCTACCTAGTCCTGACCAAAAACTCTAAGTGCTTCAGTTGTCGGCATCTTACGCTGCAGAGTTTTACAAAAGACTGAATCATGATTCAAGCAACAGTCTATGCACTGAGTTTATTTACATGTTTTTCTGGGTTTTTTTGTTCTCCTCTTTCTTCCATTTTTCCTGTGTCTGAAACACTGGCAAAGAGAAGAGAGAAAAAACAAGGTGCACAACTGCAAATATCAAAAACCTATATACATTTTAACATAAAACTGTAAAAAAGGTATCTCAGAAACATTTCACATGTCCATCTGATTTTGCTAATTGCCGCCTTTCACTGGAAAGAAATAGCTATTGACCATTCTTCATTCCACTTCTCAACTCGAGAAGGACATGTCGTCTCAGTCATGTGTTGCAAAACTAGGTAGCACACAGATTTCTCCATCTTGCTCCCATTTTCTGTGAAAGACTTCTAGTTACTTCATTAGTAATGGATGAACACTGGCTATTCCAATGGCCTAGGAGTCTTGAAAAAAAACAGTGAAAGAAATGGACAAAAAGAGAGAACAAGGGGCTTCTCTATGGTAAAGACCTGCAAGAAAGATTCCAGGAGCCACTCTTACCACACTTATTCTGAAGAATGAGAGGGAATGAACTGTCAGAGCCAATGGCTAAGTATAAAACCCAGTCAGTATAAAGAACCAATCCAGGCAGAATGGAAGCCAGGAGTATGTTAAGTTTGACAATAAAAATATCATCCTGCTTCAACAACAGGTGTTCGTGGTTTGTCATTTCAAATCACTTTTTCTATGCACAAGCGCATGCACTGAAAATGCTATTGCTGCCCTACGATTTCTCAAACACAGAAGACTTTTGAGAATGATATCTTGTGTAGGAAGAAGTACTGATGAACCATTGGATGAATTTCATTGTATCAATACAGTAACTGCTGATTATTATGGTAGACTATCTGACATTTTACATTTGAGGTTAGATCAGCCCAACATCCAGGATTGTGCACTTCTCCACAGAGTGCTAAACAATTAGAGTTTTACATGGACTGAGAAAGCTGCAGCTTTAAGGCATCGCCTTAAAACATCTGAATATGTTACTGACATGATTTTTGCCTGGATAGCTATAGCTTCGTAAGGAAGATATAATTTCATCTCTGTATCAAAAAAACACCATTAGATTGCTACTTCTCTTAGCCACACAAAGCAAAACAGCATTTCCTGCTCCCCTCTGAAACTGTGATTCCAGTGATGACGCAGAAAAGAGCAAGGACAGAAAGCAGGAACGGTTTGTATATTATTCATCCTTGCCAGCAAATGGGCACAGAGCTGTATCAGACCTTCCCCTTCACCTCTGGCTGGCAACACTGAGTGTTGGGGCGTAGTCTGCATCACAACACAGATGAGAGAAGAACAAAGGGGATGCAGGGGGAAGAAAATGCATCTGCATCATAGCTCATTTGGAGGTCCACAGCTCAGCAGTACAGGTATTTGCAGCCTGTAATTTAGGGCATAACGTAGTCATAATACAACTCCCAGTGAGTAACTCTAAATAGGTTAAGCCCAATTCAAATTGCAGGCAAAGAGGTGGCCAAGTCATTTATAGGCAATCGGGACAACACATATGCTCTTTTGTGTGTTACATATAAAGTAAAAGTCAGGAAAGAAATAGGACATTTTGACAGAGCCATCTTTGCTTTCTTCAAATATTCTATGTCCCACCCGAACTCCTTTATTTACACTACTTTAGCACTGTTCCTGAGCCCCAACCAGTATTCTGCTGAGCATCTTAATCGTCTTAACGGCTTCACCAGCTACTTCTGTTGACTCAAACCAGTACAGCATCTGTTCTCTGTGACAGCTCGATGTGGCTGATTTATTCTCAATTTATCTTTTTCTGTATGCTCCAGAGCTTATTCTGTATGACTTTGCTTACCTACATAGCATTTCCTAACCAATAGTCGCAGTCGGACATCTTATTTTTCCCTCCTAGAAGGATCAATTCACCTTTCCCTTTACAGAACTTTCTTTTACTGACTTCTGCTCATTTTTCATTGTGAAACATCATGCTGCACTAGCTTCAGGATGCACGGAGCTACAAGCTGGGAAGCTGTAAGTTCAAGATCCAACTCTCATTGACAGGTCTTAATATTCCTGCATCCTCCCCAGCTTCATTCATATTAACAAAACCTCATATAGCCTCTTTTGTAATTTTAAAGACTGCTGAGAGATTTCAGAATGCAAATCTCTTCTGCTTTCAGAATAGATGCATCAAATTATGCACCCACACAAGTCACCCATAAGATAACCCCTAATACAAAGAGGGTGAGCCTTTCACAGATCAAGAAAGTATGCAGAGAGATAAATTTCTCCCCACATGTATTTCTTCCCAGCCTCCTATCTTCCAGCTTAGACGCCTTTGTGAGTGCCCTGTCAGGAAACCCCTCCTTCCCTATTTACTAGAGAGAGAGAGAGAGAGTCAGAGAAGACTGCCTTCCCCAGGCTAAAATGAGCCTCTGTGAATAAATCCTGCCTGCATGTGCTTTCCAGACAGCTTAACTTTCAGAAAGGTCCCAACTCAATTAATAATACCACTAGTCCAGAAGACAAAGCTCGTTCTTGAGGATGTAATGTTGGTACTTCTTGAGGATCGTATATAATGCATCTTTTAAGCCAGAGAGCTTTTTAAAGCTTTTCTCCTTTCTATGCTTTTTAAAATCTTTAACCCTCCATTTAAGAGAGGATGGATTCAAAGTTGTTTCTCCATCTAAGTGGTATTTCCTTGTCCCCATCTGTGAAAAATTTGCTGGGTGTTACTTCCCAAGCTCTGACATTTGCACCAAACTGCAACCCCTCTGGCACAGCTGATGCTCTTTATTTAACAGCTGGTACGGTGAGGCTGGCCTCACATCTGAGTCCTTTAGGGACAGCTCCTGCATGGGTGCCAGAAGGGTGCAACACATTTGCCTGCAATTCCCAAAAGCATAATTGCTACATACACACTGTGGACAGATACTGGGCATTTAGAAAAATAAGTAAATACTGGGTTTAAGGCCAAAATTAGTATTTAACCTTTTAAAAGAATATTCTAATTTTTGAGGTCTAATCTAGTATTTTTCAAGTCCTGTGGGCTGACAAAGCAAGCATGGAAAACTCAGCTGATAATCTGCAAAGTCACTTCTCAGCTGATCCGTTCAGCAAATTAAGGAATAAGACTCAATTCTGACAAACCGAGAAGCAAGTTGTGTCCTGATTTTTTACCTCTGAATCTGAGCTGTCTAGTTCAGCCAACGTGGGAGCCTTAAGGAGTCTCTTGCGTTGTACTGTCATTTGCGTAGCCCCACTCTGCTTTCCTTGTGGTGCCAGGCCACCGTTCACTACAGAGGCATCCACTAACTTTCTTCCAGCCTCTGGTGTAGATACATCTAGCAAAAGAAACAGAACAATTGGTGTTTGGACCTAATTTTTATTTTGCCTTCTCAAACCTTACTGTCAAGGCAATACACACAAAAGGAAAAAAAAATTATTGTGATAGTTATATGTGTGCAATTATTTTACTTTAGCAATATGTTGCTCAGAGAACTACAGGCAATGGCTTGTGGTACAGAAGCAATACGAAAGAATGAAAGCAGTGGAAAAAGCAGCAGCGCACAATACTGAAAACCAACCTCACACCAACAACAATCAACTTTAAAAAAAAAAAAGAATAATCCTGCCTTAAACCCGAAAATATTCTTCCTTCAATTTATAGTCTATAATTAACTATATAACAAGTATCAGAATAATGCACAACTGTATCTGGACAAGTGCGCTTCCAGTGAATTTGAAGACAACGCCACACAGAAACTGGGAGGTTCAGCATGGAGTAAACCTAGTTTTTCCTGTGAGGACAGAATTACACTTTATTTCACAGTATACAGAAAAGGATTGAAAATTAACTAAATAACTAGCATTCATCAAAAATATGCAGAGTTCTTAGGCTTGCATGGTCATTTGTATTAAAAATATGTCTGTGATGTCAAATCTTCCTGTAACAGCAGAAACATGAGGCTCCAGCTCTATTTTCATCTACATGAGTTTTACAAGGATGTAACTCCACCAAGTAAATTACTCGGGATTTCTCCCAGCGTGCAATAAAGATGCATCTCGGATAACATAAGCATTGGGTCTGCTCTGCTTAGCCTAGCTTAGCTTAGACATTAAGATAATGACTTGGGCTTTGATATTTTAGGAGAGCTTAGAGTTTGGTCTGATAAATCAGTTTTATCCCTGTAAAAGTATAAAGTGTGGTATTCCAATCTGAAGAAAATTATGTCGGAGGCAGCAGGAAGAGAAGCTTTTAATCTCCCATTTGCATGTATGCCTAAACATCTGGTCTTTCTTCAAATGTGTTTTTCTACCCATGTAATTATAGGACTCCTTCCCCAGACTTGTAATAAGAAAGTACCTCCAGGTATTTTAAGGCTAGGGTAATGACAAGTTGTTATTCCCATTTTTATATATGGTGAAAAAGGCACAGAAGGTCAAATGACTTGTACCTTAGGTTACCAGGAGGACTATGACAGAGAAATTATATCAGCCAGGTATTCCCAGTGCCAACAGTGTAAGTACTCACACATCATTTGGAGTTACTTACACAGTTGCCCTGGTATATACAGACATGGTCACTGCTGCCACAACACAATTTGCATTGATAAAAGCCATTCTTGCACCAGGTAAGTTAAATCTACACAGTCTAAACAAAGCCTTGGTTGCAATAGTAGGTCTGTTTTTACAACGTTCTCACCGGAGCAGCTATGGCAAAGGAGTAAGAAGGGGAATAAGTTAAATCAATATATATTTTAAAGAATTAATTAGGTTATTGTTAAATGCTGGAAACTGAGTTAGAAAGGACAGGGGATGTATTACAGTTCCTCTATAGATCATACCTTCAACTGGGAGTAGAAGAAAAGGCAATTATTTGGACTATTAAAGTCACAGTGACATTCCAAGCCTATGAATCTGTGTACTACAGTGTTATTACTGCCTTCAGGTCCTCCCTACAAAGACTTGCAATCAAAGACTTAGACTCTCTAACCCTTAGTTCCTATCTTCAAAGGCTTTGCTAATGGGTGTCCTGACTAGCACTATGGCTTATAGGTCATGGGTTTTTATTCCTCCCAGATTTCTGCGAGTACAGCATGGGCGTCCTCCACATCAAATGCATTCCTGCTCTAACAGCTGCTCAACGCAGTCCCAGAAAGCAACAGCAGGAGAACAAAAACCGAACTGTCTCACCTCCCTGCTGCCCATACCACTTCTTGAGACCTCATAATTAGCTGCCATGCAGTTGACTGAAGCAGTCCAGGGTTTCCCAAATGAGCAAGAGAAAAACCTTTGATTTCTCTTTTGATTGCACAGGGTGGTTCCTGAAGACTGTCCAATGAACCAGCCCCAGCACCACCAACACAACAGCCAAAGGTGATGTCCCTTCTCCCAAAAACTTCCTGGGTGGTGACTCTCCTTGCCTGACAGTAGAGAGGGCGAAGAACATCTTGTAAGTACTGTTGCACTGACTGGGGGGATAAATGATGGCAAGACCAACAGTATTGCCCTCCTTCCAAAAAACCAAAATACACAATAGGTCTGGGGAAAGGAAAGAGGAGGGAACATCCACCAGATATCCCCTAGCACTATGGGAGGTCATAGAATGGATATCCAGGGTACATCATAGACTGTTTTCTGTTGGGCTTATTTTTTGGTTGGGTTTTTTTGTTGTTGTTGGTTTTGTTTGTTTTGGGTTTGTTTTGTTTTGTTTTCTAAGAATTTAGGCCCGATTTCTTTAGGCCCCAGAAACGGAAATTTCTGATCCATTTTGGAGGTAATTTTGTAGCCAATCACTATCTACAAAGCCAAAACCAACTATTATTTAAATTCGCACATGTATGAGTCGTTTGTATACTGGTCTATAAGTCTTCTTGAAATACCAGAGAAGTTTTAGGTGAATCGAGAAGACAATCCAACACAGTATTTGTTTTGAAGGGCTCTTCAGTAGGAAATGTCATTTATCACCATTCTTTCCTCTAAAGAAAAAAAAACAGGGAGTGTTTTCACAACTTGCAAGCACTAAAGAATAAAAAACCAAGAAGTAAAATTAGAAAACTATCCAATTTATAAAATCAGTTTTGTCAATAGTGCTCAAGTTCAGTTTATCACTTCTGCACTTACAGTACTGGATATACATTAATAAATGGATTATCATAATTTAAGGAAAGGATCATTAAATTTTACAGTTTCAGGAAACAGATTTCAACAAAAATATCTTGTTCCAAAATTAAAGCCATAATTTGTTAGCAGATACAGACCAAAAAAATTATTACTTTGCTTAAGCTATTTTAAGTTATGTACTCAGGCAACAGAAACATGTGGCAAATAATCATACATCATCATAAGATAAAATTAATCAGGATAAACGAGTCAGAAACAACTAATAGACTAATGCCTATAAAAATGAGTATGACAGAAGAAATTCATGGACAGTTCTTTGAAACAAAAACCTGAATTATTTTTTTTTAAATGGATAGTAGTTCTACAATCTCTAGTTTCATAGAACATCTAAATGTTTTGAAGATGATTCAAATGATATAAAAAAGAGGCTTCTGTGAGTAACAGCCTGGGGTTAAGATTTTATTAGAGAGTCAGACACACTGGAAGAATGTCATTTCTCCATGTTTTCAGGCAGCAGGTACAATGAACAGTACCTGCAAATTGGATGAATATGTTTGGTTTCTTCTAAGCTATCATTACAACAGGCAAATGAAAGAAGAGGAGGTCTTGATTTGATTACTTGATCTTTGTGTTGGCCTTCCCTGACTAGCCTTAAGAAGGGGGAGACAAAAAAACCCCACCCTAGGATAATATGAAATGCGTCTTTATTTACATGTAAGATTATGTCTCTTACGAAACGAGCAATTAAGCAGACCACAGATTAGATGCAAACCACAGCAGTCATGTAGCCATATGCTGTCTACCTCCTAACCAGCTCTCCTTGGCAAATAATGACAACAGAAACCTGAATTTTGTTCTATACAGCAAAGGTACTCCTCAACCCTATCATTTTTACACTGAGTTTAAAAGAAGGCTAAAATGGATTTGCAGAATTAACACCAATTTACCTTTTGCTAGTTATGATAATATACTGGGAAAGATAATATGATGAATAATAGTAAGAGATGTGCTGTTCCTTTCAATGGACTTAGATATTGAAGTCAAACCTGAGAACTAATAAATCAGTATACCAAACTGCCAGTCTTTTGCTGGTGTTTGCATCACTTTTATTGTTGTGTTATTTAAAATAAGAGATTACCAGGACACAGTGGAGTTCCTTCCTCACGCTGGTCTGAGGCATGGATCTTGTAAAGCCAAGTGATACACATCACCTCACAGGGTTGGAACAACAGCAACACTCCCTGTGCAGTTTGGATTTAAATGGTTCAGTTTCCTTTTTCTTCTCTCCCTGCTCCCCCGACCCCCCAAATGTACAAACCATTTCTGATGTAGCAAGTTCAAAGCAGCCATGCATACGACTTTAAGATAAGAACATGAGTGTTAAGAGTGGGAATGGCTGGTCTTTTGAGCTGCATTCGATGGAGTACATCGAAGTGAAGCTGCTTTTAAGCTTATGTTCTATTAGAGGAAGTGGGCAATGACTGCCCTGGTCCCTAATCCATATCTGAGTACCTCTTGGATCACTCTCATTACAGGTGGCTACCGCTTGCTCCTATTCTACCAGCAGGAAACAGCAGGGTACGAGGAAGTCCCAGGCGCCCCTCCTCTCTTCTTCAGGATGACAACAGCAGGGAGATGCATGGAGCCGGGCAGTGCGACACACCAACTACACCGGCTCAGTGCCAGCAAAAGTCTTTTCAGAATTGGTCTGCACCATCCCAGTCACAGACAGCAAACATAACAAAAGCCTGCACCTGTCCTTTAGCACTTTGTAGGGAACACTTCTGTTTTTCAGCTGTTTTGTGGTTTTTTTTCATGACAGCAATTACATCAAGCAGATAGCAATGAAAGTGGTGAAAAAGCAAGTATGTGGAAACAGTGATCACAGAATGAAAGCATAAAATAGCTTCCCCGCCTCCAAAATAATGAAAAAAGTAAAAGCACGCAAAGCAACAACATTCAAAACTACCGCTTATCTACTTACTATCGACATCCCAACCCATCTAATTCATTTGCACTGCTCATCTGGTATCTCACATCTACCTAACTGGAATGTTTTAATCATCCTGAATTTACTTCTAAAGACAATTTATCAGATCACTCAAGTCATGCCATATGATATTACTTCCTGAGAACCACATGACTTGAAAAAACAAAAACAACTGCATTTGGAAGATGGATAAAGAAAACAGGAAGAGTTCTTCGGTGGTCAGTCAAAAAGAGCAAATCCCAGTACAGTGTAGATTGCTGTGAAGCTACTTCTTTAAAATAAAAACACTATGGTAATGAATTAATGGATTATGAAGGGAGCTTTTACAAAATATTGTTTGGATTTAAACAAATGAGGATGTCTCAGGATTCTTAGAAATAAAAGACAAGAGAAGAAGCACACAGATACATGTAGAAGGACAGATCTGAACATTTCCCTTTTGATGGTCACTGGCACATTCAGTTTTATAATCTTAAAACTGAAGGAACTTTTGGCATATCTGAAAGCAGCAATACTTATTGAAAACTGAAGTTTGCCTGTTTATGCTATTACCTGCCCCCCCGAGGACCCTTCAGCTTTCAGTGGAGTAAAACACGACACCAAGTACATACATAATTTGAATCCCACCAGACAGCTGTAGTAGCTGTACAATACACCAGGAGTGTAAGGTTTCACAAAAGGGCTTGAGCTGGATTAACAGCTTGCCACTGCCCCTGATGGGGAGAGCCTCCTCCTTCCTCCCATCCACCCATGCTCATCATCTGCCCTCAGCCAGCTCTCTGATCATCTGAACAGATATCAGTCAGCAGGTTTGAATCACTAAAAGAGCAGAAAATCAACCTGGTAAAAAAAAACCCAAAAGCATTTGTTCCTGGGTTACATGAGTTTAAGCAGGTCATCTTGTGCATAAACGAGCAGGACTGGCACAGAGGAGGAGGAGGAATTGCGTACTTGGCGGGGAGCCTGGGGAGGAGAGGGAGCAGCGAGAGCCCCTCCTCACCTCTCGACCGTGGCAAGCGGTTTACTTCACCCCCATATCACAAAACTATTGTATTTTTTCTATTATCTTAATCAAACAATTTCTCTATGGTCTTTCTAGTTCACAATATGCTAGCATTTCAGTCAGATTATGCCTTTCTATGGGGAAAATAACCAGGTGAAAGGGTATATGGAGAAATAGAGGATGAAAACTCTGCAAAAGTCTCAGATGAGATGTTTCTACATGCAACTGGAAGAAAGAGGGGAGGGTACAGCTACTGTTGCTTCTTCACAAAATGAGAGAATGGATTTATTTGGAGACTTGTTGGGAGTCATCTAGGGGAAATGAGGTAAGAGCTAGCATTCTCTCCTCAGCGGGCAAACCTTTGAGGCTAACGTAGAATATTTCCAACCTCAATGATGGAGTATTTGGGCCTGAGCATCCTGCAAAGTTAGTGCATAATGAGGGAGGAATTAATTTGCTTTCTGGCTAGCAGGCGCAAACACTCTCCAATGTTGCTGTCTCTGAAGAACGTGTTCATACAGTTACTGCACTAACTAATGGCCCACCAAGAACCACCTTTAAATTTGGTATTAGATAGTTGATGAAGGATCAGCTATCGAATCCTCTGTATCAGCTACTACCAGCAAACCTTAGCAACTTAATTTTGCTAACCATTAAAGAAGGAAGGTTTAGCCTGTTTTGAGTGAACGTCTTTGATTTCATGACTCACAAAGCATTTACTGTAAAGACACTCGGTAGAGTTGACAGTTCCCTTCCAGATTAGTACTCATAGGTGTATTTCATTAAATCTAGAAAGGTAGATGAGTTGAAAACTAGTTTTTGGATCCTCATTAGAAATGAAGTACTGCAAAAGATGGTCTTGTGAAAAAGTGAGTGTAAAGACACAAAGGTCAGATAAATAAGTAAGTAAATTAGACTTGAAGGTGGCACTGTATTCTGCAATCCTTTTTAGACTTTGGAACAGCTCCAGGCCACCTTATTTTGGTTATTTATTTTAACAGAATTCCAGCACTCTATTTCAGGTGAAACATGGTTGTCTCCTATGCCTAGGCATCCTTTTGTGGCAAGAGAAATGTAGGTATTAACAAGTAATTTATCTTAATTTTTATATTCACTGACCATGTATCTTGGAAGAATCCCTTCAAGTTTCTTTCTTAAATGGGAATTCAACAAACAGATGGAACAAATGTCACAATAAACACAATAACCACGTCAGGTGTTGTTGCACCTTTTACCTGACAAGTCAAAACTGTAAGACATGCTAAGTGGCCGCATTGCTGTAAAAAAGAAACAAAAACAACAAAAAGAAAACAATTCAGCTATTAGAAAAGCAGAGGGGTAACAAAAACAAAAGATTAACTCCACTTGAGACATTTTGGATCCTGTTGCCTAAATCCAAAATGAGTCAGACATACCATTGCTTTACTGTAGTAAAGCTCAAAGCCCGAAAACTACAGTAGCATAAATGGCACTTGCAAACAGAGCAATTATAAATATATTTGTATAATTGTAGAATGAGATTTTTGGAATTCAATAAATCAAATATCAAAACAAGAGGCAAGTATCTTAAAAATGGAGTATTTTCAATTAAAATGAAAGAGAGAAAGGGAAGAGGGGAAAGAGAGAATGGGAAGAGGGGAAAGAGAGAAAGGGAAGAGGGGAAAGAGCTGAAAAAAAATTGAAAGTACAAAGCCACATTTCACACAACTTTCAGTGACCTGAAATAAAGATATTTCTAATTTGTTTAACCATAATCTCCAATGATTATAATTAAGCTAATAAAGAGAGACAGTCAAGCTAAGCTTGAGCAGTAGTCTCCTTGAAGAGGATGGGAAAAAAGGCCAAACACAGTGTGGTTTGTGCTGATTCTTGTTCTTTTTAAAAACCTTAGGTGCACTTCACCTTTAAAATGTAGCCATAATATTATCCTCTTCTTTCTGGACCTCTAACCATTTTATTCCTAGGTAAGAAAGTGGTCAGAAGTTCTTTATTTCCGGAAAGACCTATTTGTATGTCCAATTAAACAGTCTAATTCATGGAGTAGATGCTCAAAATATTTCTCAACTGAAAACAAAACTTCAGTGCATTAATCCAAATAAGCAGGCCAAGCCAAGCGACAAGAATGTATAAGAACGCTTCAAAACTGACACCAGCTTAGCTGTCTTACTTGACAGGTGATAAACATGCAAGTTTATATGAAAGGGCTTGTCAGCCACACATACCACTGCATTAAAAAAATATTTTAAAAAAGGTTGTGCTGGGACAAGTTTTGCTCCTGATAATAAATCTATGTGCTGAACGCAGTAGGTGACTGACTCAGAGCCAAATTTGGGACTCAGGGTATTTTTCCTTTAGTTCATTAACCAGACAACATCAGCCACCAAAACAGTATCTAAATCACGGTCCAAACTTAACATAAAGGCAAACACATTTTAAAGCATAAGGGTATTTATCACCTAGTGCTGAGTTCATAAAACATGTACGTGAAACAAAGTTTTCTCCAAGCTCCATTGACTCAACTTGTTTGAGTCACAAATCCATGCTTTTAATTAAAAGGACACATACCTCAAGGCTCTGTTTGCCTCGATAGCTTACTCTGATGATTTTATGAGGTCATTTGAAAGCTCACTCCAATTCCTCTACTCAAACCTCTCCCTTTGTGAGAGCAGCTACCAAGACTAAAATACCATTTCTGAAGAAGTTTTAGATAGAGAGCGGCCAGCCACAGGCTGGCTTTTCTCAGTGGCAGCTCAGGGTAGAGAGGATCTCACCTGTACGCACGTGTTGTGCAGAGCAGAGGGACACAGCCTGTGGCTGCTGGGAAGCACAAGCCGTACGTCCACCCGTATGGCAGAGGAGGAACCGCAAGAGCACAGCCCCCCTCACCCCAGCAGTCAAGTGTAGTTGTGCCCTTGACTGCTATAAACTGAGCAACAAGGAGTAACTCTGGGGCATGTGCAATGTACCATATACGCCCAAATATTTCACTCCAACACTCTTTTTCTTTCTTCTTCTTCAGAGCAACATATTTTGGTCTGGATGGTGCAAGTGTCCTGCATGGTGTTTCTACCTCCTTAAACCTTATTACCTTATAAGTTGTTACACTAAATTACATTCAGTGGTCATCTAAACTGTATGGCACATCTATTTGAACCATACTGAATGTCACTAGCATTTCTCCATTCCCAATTCTGCACAAACACATTTTATTCTAAAAGGAACTTTGGACATAACGATCATTTCAATGTAAGAAAAACCAAACCCTCACATTTCAACATGAAAAAAAAAAATCATCTCCAAGGCTTTTGCTCTTTTTTCTTCTTCATGCCAGTGGCAAATAAACACTTGCGAAATAAAACTTGCATACATCCCCTTTTACACCAGTAATATGGGATTTAACCCAAACAGTTCACTGGACTTAAAAGAAATTACCACAGTTCCAAAACTCAAAAACTGAGTTCTTTAACAAAAAATGAAGAATTGGTAGAAGACAGGTATCCCTTATTGGAGGCCATACCCTGAAACCAGCCCAGGAAGTCCTAACCATTAATACTAAAAAATTTAACATTGTTTTTAGAAACTGTTTACTACATGGGCTTGATGTCATTTACATCAGTTAGAAATTTTGAAGATCTATTAGATCAAATTTGCTGCCCCCGAGAGGACATTGTAGTTCCTAGATGGAGAACACCTAAAATACTGAAATTGAATGTTTGAAAGAAAAGTAAGGAATTGTTCCACATTTTTATAAGCTTCTAACATTTGGAAAAATGTCTAGGCCTATTGGAAACATTAATTGATATAGCAAGCATAAACTGAATCCAAACCAGAAACTGGAAGGCCCAAAGGAATGATATTCAAAACATGCTTTTAAAAATGCACCCAAGCATTCACCAAACTCTCCTGAGCACTTCAAAACCAATGCAACAAAGCAAGACTGATGAAATTGTTTTTCTCTGGAGTCAATGGGTTGTCACAACCCACTTGAATCCAGACCAGTGCCTTTAAGCACATGTGGCAAGCAAACATATTTTGCAAAAAGCAGTGATATGGAGTACATACATGGGTTATTTCATGCTTTTTAGCCAGATGACGACACTTTTGCTCTTCAAAAATCCAGCTAGCTCTGTTTTTCTGATACAGTTAAATACCATGCTCTTAAAGAAATATAAGTCACAACATAACACTATTTGCCATGCTTTTGTCATCAGAACCATTGAACTAATGCAAGTTGGTGATTGTTGGAAAGCGTAGTATTTGCCTAATTTCATAGTGGGTTGTTGAATATACACCGCAGAAATGAAATGCTTTGCAATGCCAGTTTGAATTATTTGCCCACTGAAAATATATACAAATACATGTTCCATAACTTAGAAAATGAAGCAAAGATTTAGGTTCAACAGAGGAGCAATAGATTCAGCAAACAAAATAAAAGCGTATTTTAAATTAAAATAAGGAAATCAATGATGCTAACAACAGGGAACAAAGAGAATAAAATTAATTAAAAACAGACAGACATGTAAAGAATACTTGCAGGTATGTAATGGATGTTACACTGGGGAGAAGCAATACCCATTCCATTCTGAGCAAATCTAACATTAACTGTCATGTGCAACAAGCAATATAATGCCATTAAATTTATCTAATACTTACATTAAAAACTTGAAGGGAATCAAGCTGAACCATACAGTACCTTATTTTTAAATATAACTTAGCACAAAGAGTGCATAGCCCTAGCAAAGCCTGTAGGTTCTTTCTTTTTCTGAAGGGATGAGAACAATTTTATCTTCCATGACATCTGCACAGACATCGCTAATATTGCTGCTGCTCATGTGGGAAGTTTTCTGTGGATGCTGCAGGTAAAAACTAGCAATGTGCTTACCCAGCCTGCTACGCCTTATCTCATCAGGTGAGACTGGACGTAACTTCCTCTCTGCCTTGATTTCCTCCAGTATCCTTTCATGAAGGCTGCGTGGCCGTGGCGGGGTTGGTTTCAGTTTTCTTGCCGAGGCCTCGGGATATAAAAATAATCATATTTACATACAATAGTGCTTCCTTGAAAGTAGATTTCACACTTTTTTGGAAAAAAATACGGAATGTTGTGTTATGATTTTACACGCACTCAATTGTAAAACTCACAGAAATTGGGAAGAGGATTTTATTTTTTCCCAATTCATTATGATTTCCCAGAGGGATACTGGTTGGTATTACTGCTGGTAACAACAGTTATTAATTGGTAGGTGCAAGATACTACACACTGTTCTTTAGGAGACCACATTCTATATACAGAAGACAGTATTTTTGAAAGCCCATGTCAGAAAATGTAATATTTAACATATTCCCTGGACCCAAACATGCTTTAAAAAGCCACACTTTTGTTAGGAACGAAGCCCAGTGGATTACATACAGGATTTAATGGAGGTCGCGATCGGATGAAATCCAGGATTATTTCATGGGCACTCTTTTTTAATCGAGGCGGAATGTCACCGTTGACCTGGAAAGAAGAAAGTGAAATATATATTTCCATGTTTTGCATTCATATTCATGCAGATGATGAGATCAACTGAAAACTCACAACAAGCCTGACAGAGCCTGTAGTGTTCCGACACCTGCACCAGACGTAAAACCCCAGCAGTCCTGAGCAGAGCACCAATCCATATGCAGAGCACAGGCAAGCAAAAACATAGATAACAGCTTTTCAGCTTTGCAGACAGCTGCAGAATAACCACAACTGCAGCAGTTTAATCAGCAATACTTAGGATTTTGAAACGATGAAATCAACTGTCAAGGCTGCAATCGTGTCTATGGGAGAATGCAGACAAAGATTGTGTCTTGCTTGGTGGAAAAGTTGCCAACGCCATTTTTAAGAACAACTATTTGAACCATGTCTCACTGCCACCCATTACACAGACTCTAATACTCTGTTCTTAGCCTCTGAGAAAACATGGTTTAACGCCCCAGTTTTCTTGATTTCCTTACCATCTCCCAAGCACTGACATGAAAGCAAAGCTAGAGCTGGCAAAATCACCAATGATTTGCTTGTAGCAATGGATCAAAAATATCTTCCCCTTGGTTTTTTGTCTTTACCACCCATCTCTGCTGCTCTGGCTGTGAAGGTGCCCCTGTGTGTAAATCCTAGCAGAACGAGAGGGAAGCCCTGAGCATGATTTCATAGCTACCTCTTCACCTGCACTTTAAAGATTACTCAAGTGTAAAACAAAGTTTGTTAATATGTCGAGAAAGTAAATCACTAGAATGCCATGGCATGCCATTGGAAGTGCGTACAGGAAGTGCATTTCCTCACTGTAAATCATCTGTTTCTGTAGAAGAGGGGCTGGGTGAGGGTTGTTTGCTTGTTTTCTCAGAGAGACAGACGTTTCTTTCTCTCATACCTCACTAAGCCGTAAGACCATATACAAGACATCGCGGGAAAGAGTCAGCATTTCACTGTATGTACAGGATATAGAAGAATGCAATGGATGCTTTCCTATCCCACAAAGAACTTATACATTGTAAGCTGGGAGCAATTGTATGGATTTGCTTTAAAAATCCACCTGTCAGGTTCAGTGTTCATACAGCACAGTGCCCAAGCACACTGTCAGGGATGAAAGAGCATCCTATGCCACACATCCTTCTGGTACCTTCTATTACTACACAGTAGCTGGCTATCAGCCCTGTCCTCCAATTTGACAGAAAGTCCCATGATGTTATATTTCTTAGACCAAGTGGCCCAAATTTCAGCACCACTTTTTTTTTCTTTTTCTTTTTTTACGGGTCAGTTGGCTCATTTTTCTCTCTGAGACTCTATTTGTACAAGCTCTGTACCCACAAAATATATGTAAAGACACAGCTCTGGTTTGTCAAATCACATCCACTTTTGCTAACCAGAAGGAACGCTGTAGTCAGAAAAATGGGTTTAAATGCCCATAAGGTCCCCAGCTGAACTTCAGTAACGCCATGCAGCTTCTGTATAAGCTGCAGTCACCTCAGACATGCCCTGTTTCCAGGCTGAGGCAGAGCGACAGCCTCCCACAGAAGATTCATCCCTTCCCCAATAATAAAGCAGATGCAGAGTCCCTCCTAGGGACTCTTTCTAGAGATACCCTACCCCAGACATGGTCCAAATTCTATTTGTTCCCCTCCCCAGCTTCCTTAGAGTGAATTTCATATAGCTTGGCAGAGAATACCAAGCTGCTAAACTCCACAACATGCATCACCGTCCTAAAAACAGTGCCGAAAAATTAAAATTGGAAAGGTTTATATTAAACAGTGATTTGACATTTTATGATGAGGAGAATATTATTTTAAGTGGTGTGACTGATTTCTTCTGTTTAAAGACTGAGCAGTTTTTTGAGACCAGCAGGCATTGCAGGATTATTAATGAAATGAGAAGTCTCTCTTCCCCAGGTTACTGTTCATCAGATGTCAAAGTTGATAGCTGAAGTTGAGAATTATTACCATCAGAACAGCCATTTTGTAAACTGATAACCTCCGTTCCAGCCTTGGGGAACAACCCTCTGCATGACAGTAGGAAATAAATAATACATGGCTCTGAGCTTTTCACCTCAGGGCACTCTATGCCCTGACTTAATGCCACCAGGGTATAATTAGTATTCCCATTTGATTGGGAAAGGAGAAATGTAAGATTGGCTTAAGTGATTTTCCACAGGATACATGGGGAGGTGGTGGCAAAGCAAGTGGATGTTTCGCAGCCAACCAGCCAAGAGCAGGAGCACCAGTGGCAGAACCTACCTTCTCATACCTGGTGCCCAAACAAGATGCTGACAGGGAAGACACTGGAGGGAAGCCTTTATCTTTGTTGTCCACACTAGATCTATTTCTTTACTCAAACTAACTCTGTCTGTAATGAGCAATTTCACATGCATCTTTTCCTTTAAATGAATTAAAATTCATGGCTCTTGATTAAAGTCTAACTCAGAGATATACTGCACAGATGCAGGCACAATACGTGCAGGGGAAAAAAAACCCCAACAAAATTATCTTTTTTGTTTTTTGGTTTTTTTTTTTAACATACCAGATTGGCCCCAACTGCAAACTAGTATTTAAATAAATACCTCAAAACACTGTAAAACTACCCTAAGTCTTCATGGGTGTAAAATGGCTTTTGTACAGCAGTATGCACTAAAACTGGCAGTGTGGGGAAAACATAACCAATGATTATAAAAATCAACCAGAAATTTAGAGATCTAAACAGCTAAAGCACAGAAAAATTACCATGTAATCATCTACTCACTCACAACCATCACATTTTAATACATAAACATGGATTTGCAGTTAAAGAAATAACTGCAAACGGTACTTAGTAACCTTTGGCTGGAACCTGAGCTTTAAAAATGGTGTTCCCAACCAAGTAGTACATTGCACAGGACTCACAAAACCCACGCCACTTACCATTGACATTCAATTATCTCAGCCATTTATTTGTCTCGCTATAAAAGGTGACAGCATTAAGTAGGAGAGTGCTGTCTCTAAATAATAGGTAACATGAAACTGATACTGTTTTGTCCTGTCTAAAAATTTTGATTTACAATGAGATTGCATTGACACTGAAACAGACAGAGGGGGCATGCTACATCATTTCCAGAACAGCTCACGATAAAGTTCTGTTGTGAATGAAAGTATTATAAGTAGATATATATTGGCCGTCTGTCATTATGCAGACAGGATAGTGCTTTTGTTAATGTTAGACAGTGATTATCTGACACCACACAGCAAGCTCAAGCAGCAGTATCCAAGAATGAAGCGCTTTGGTACTTTATGTCATAAGCCACTGTATATTCACACTGCTGCTCCTGCACGTCTGTTCTAGAGACAAGTTTATGACACCACATGATAACCATAGTACTTACAGAGCGTCACTCCTTCTCTGAACACCCCTAAAGCATGATCAGGAACTGTAAAGCTCACTGCTCTACCTAGGATGACTCCTAAACTTCTGCAGAAACGTGATGAAGGCAGAAAATGAAAATAGGCTGGTTCCCTGCTTAAAGCGGCTGAATACCACTCAGTAAAACTACACCAGACCTGTGCATGAGAGAACGACAGACTCTACAGTGCTCAGCTGGACAAACTGGTCAGTCTTTTCCTCACATTCTCGATGTACAGCTTGAAACATCTGAAATCTTGCTTATGAAAATACTGTCCATGCACAGCGGTTACTGCAATTAACATAAGTACTGTAAGATGCTAAATACTGTAAAGAAATAAATCTTTTCTTGTTAAAAATACCCAAACAGCCATGCCACAGGATTCTCCGATTGGACATTCAAGTTACTGGATATTTTTGATAATAATAGCTTCAACCTATGTGCCTAAACTCCCCTTTTGCAACACGGCCAAGCTAATACTACTTGCATCACAGGCGTTTGTGAAGAGCTCGAATATGAAGACAAGAGCACCGTGACCTATGAAGAATTTAACTGTTATGCAATGTAATGCTGAGTTTGGATACTACATAAAAGGTGCCTGACAGCCATGCATTGAATAGGTAACATCAGCGTTATCACCTACTGTTCAAGAAGCACTGCTCAAGAAATGCAGTGCCTGGTGCACATCTTGGAGGGGGGAAGGTGGGCAGGAAAGAGAACAAATTATGAATTGACGTGGAATTAAAAGCTGTAGCTTAACACACGTGTATAATAAAGAAAAAATAAGCCTGTAAGAGTAATTTAATGCTTAAATTTCCCCATTTCCAAGCATTGACTCTATCAGCGTTCACAATTTTTAACTTTTTGGGAGTGAGTGCTCCATAGGAGAAAAACACTACTAAACCTCTCCATGTAGGCATGCAAAGATTACAAAATGCCGGGATGAAAGTTATCTTGTTCCCACAGCAACCATAGAAACAAGGATTGAGAGATGACAAATCTGAAATTATTTTCGGATGTACTGAAATAGAAATGCCAACGTCACTGAAACTAATGAAACCAGTTATTTACAAAAAGCCCAGAATTTGACATTTTACACCTTCAAAACATTTCGAATATTTGCAGTATGACAAAAGAACAGACAGCTCCAGTTATTGGCATCTGCTAACCCAACACTTTTGATAGGAACTATTTTGGTGTTTCAGACTAAGTAATGCACCCGATAGGAACATCTGTTCCTTTCCTAATTTCTAGTCAGAGTAATGAGCAGCCAGATCAAGCTACTCTTTTAAAACGCAGCATTATATTAATAAAAAGAACAGTTAAAGACTTCATGTTGTATCCCATTTACTTAAAAAATGTACTTAACTTCTTGTTATCATTAGTAACATATATATTTTCACAAGCTACCAAGTCTAAAAATACTACCTATAAATTTAAAGCAAAATTGCTTTTAATAAAAATTTTGCCAAACATCCGTTTTGACTGATAGAAAATATAATCCATCCTTCCCAGGCTGCCTTAAAATTCAGATTTAGGATTCCTGTCCTTTTCTCCTTTTCTCAAGAACCATGACAGTTTTCTCTGATGGGAATACATACAATCAGCTTTGACCCATGACGGTCAGCTGAAGGATGCTGTATTTATGTGATCTAACTAAACCTGTAATTCTGTGTGAATCCTTCAGGCTCCACAGATTTCACGTCAAGCTGCACTCTTATTATTGTGCACGCTTTGCACATTCTTCAAGCAGACCCTGCAGCAGAATCCAAGTTACTGAATTTAAGGTTTCTAATAAGAAAGAAGTTACTGTTCTAACACAATGTCATTAGCAGTTGCCAGACTAAGCCAGCAATTGCATCACAGACAGCACTACAGGTACTGTACCTGCAGCTGATTGTAATCCCAATTCATGTTTATGCCCAGAGGTCACTTTGGACAATCTACCCAGTAGACAAGATTGCAGGACAAAAATAGATGCTTGCACAGATTTTGTATACAGGGAGCGTCTGGATGAGCAGAGGAGCAGCTGTGCCTCCAAGACCTAACATACAATGAAGAAAATCTCTTCTGAAGAGGCAGAGGCTTGCTCAGCAGAAGATGAATTAAAGGCCAGTCTGACAAAAGCAAAATTAGACGACCCAGGGGTTCCCATTCAAACAAAACTACTATCCTGATTGCATACAGTAATCAAGGTCCTGAGGGGACTGTTCCTCTTTTGCAGTGGGTAGTAGGAACACTTAGCCCAGTTCTCTGAATTGTTAGCAGAAAGGCAGATAACATCATTACCTGGGTATGTATTTTACCCTATTGATTTAACATTTAAGCAACATCTGCCACAGAAAATAAATACATTCTGATAGTCTAAATCCAGATCTTGATTAGGAAAGTACTTTCAGCTCATAGATAAAAGGCATTTATATTTGTAACAGAACTCATTTATTTGCTCCCCATTTGTTCCATTTTTTTTCCTCCTTTACTCTTTTTTCTAATGATCTCTGATAGAACAAACTGCACACTTTCTGTCTCTCTCATTTTCCCCCCACCCCCATCTCCGAATTTTTCTGGTGGAATCACAGCTTTCTCACTAACAAAGGTTGTGTGGTATTTTGTCAGGAAAGCAAATCCATTTGAACACTGAATATTCTAAGACAATGCTTTCACTGTAACTAATAACAGATGAAGATAACTGCAAGGTATAAATATTGACATTGACCAAACGCGTGCCTCTGACAAAGGGGTTTAAAATGTCCTACTAGGGATAAAGAGCCCTTTAGATCAGTTGCTAGCTTATCAGGAAGAACATCTTAATGTTGAACACAATATAAACCAAAAGGAAAGAAAGAACAGGGAAACACCAGTAAATATCAAACGGGTTCTGATAAAAAGAGTGTCTCAAGTCAGTCTTACATGCACCTTTATGAGTATCTACCCACCAACACTCTCCAGCTTCCTTTGGCATATGTTCTGGACTGGAAAGCAGCAATAGTATATGCTGAAAATAATTGAGCTCAGCCTCTACAAATTGAAGATCTAACATCTTTTATATAGAGTATTCCTTCAAAATTCAGAACAGGTCATGGTAACATAAGTTTTCAACCACTGCAGGTCTTCCTTTCCTGTCACGCTATAACTCATATAATAACATGGTAGCACTTTACATTCTGGAATTACAAAAATTATGTTGTAACTCAAATATTCTCCCCAATAACAAAAGCCTAAAACAATCTCTCAGTGGAAAGCAGGACAGGAGTTTTGATATGACTCTTAAGGTTATCTTAAAACCAGCACAAGTCATTTGTTCAAGCATATGATATGTAGGTATGTCTTTCAGAGTTTTAAATGCCTGCCATATGGAAAAGAAAATACACAACATTTGTTAGTTTCATGTTTTTCCCCTCAATGTACTATGTAAATGTAAGATGCCATATAAAAACCATGAACATTACTATCTATGTGAAATCATAATTTCAAGGCTCTCAGAAAAAAAAAGAAGAAAATAAAAAAGGAAAAGATCATTTCAGATTTGAAAAATTCTAGTGATTCTCTTGACTTACCATGACCTTCCTTAAGGTATACCGTTTGGATCTAATATCATCCATCAGCATTTCATAGGGTGTGAGCTGATATTCTATTGGGAGTGGGTTGTACTGACGCTCTTGAACTTTCTTAAGTTTAACACCATTCCGTAAATCTCGCATCACTTGTACCCAAAAACGAGCCTGAAGAGAAAAGAGAAATTTTATTTGATACCTTACCCTTGAATACCACCTCAGATTAAACCAAAGTTGTTAATTTCCCTTTCAGAACAGCACCAAATACATACAGCTGTACTATTTTATTTTTAACACATCAACCAAAACGCATTTTATTTTATATAACCCTATTTTTAACCCTCATGAATGTAACAAAGCTTTGTTGCAACTCAGCAGGACTGCAGAGTGTCACCTCAAGTGATGTTCACCTCTAAGATAATACAGAAAAAGGATTTGAAATTCTCATATCATACATCTGTATTTCCATTTAAAGTATACTACAAGCATGTCAGGGAAGTTTCTGGACTTACAGCTAGTACTAATGTGACTTAAACAGTGATTGAATCCAAAACTTTGTTTCCCTTAGGCCCAGAACTTTCTTGCTAAATTTTCCAGCAGTTATTCTTCAAATAGAAATTTTTGAATGGACTCCAAATCCTAAGGTCTAGCATTATCCTCTCAGTACTCAACTTCCTTTTGCTCTGCCTGTAAGAGCACCACACACTAATGCCTCCCTCTCATTTTCTGGGCAGAGGGAATGGCTGAAGAGGAGGAAGAACAGGTGGTGGACAGAAAATTGCGAGATTGAAATCAAGAACTTTTAAGAACCCCATAAAATTCCTCTATGAACAAGAACAGCAACTAGAAAATAAAACAAGCTACCTTCTGTTAAGAGTTTCTCTGTAAGATTTTTATCTCACCATTGGAGAAACTCGGCTGATGACTGTCTACTGACTGGCTGCCCCTCTGAAGGGCAGTCAGCACCATACCAGTCTAAATGTCCAGTTATTTTAAATTATAAAAGCTTCTCCATGAAAAAAGTCTAAAGAAAAAATGTAATGCTTGGATACTTGTATTGTTTCGTCTGTTTGCAAAGGAAGGCTGAGATTTCATTTGGTTCTAACTTGTCATGAGTTACTATTAATTCCTATGTTAAAAAATACCAGACACTGATTTTAACATAAACCAAACAACTTTAGGTAAGCATTATAAAGAAATATAAACTACAAGTAATGATGCTGAATCACTACTCAATTGCTGTCTTACCCAGTCAGCATTTTTTAAGTCATCAAGATCTGTGCTGGATTCATCACTTGCCTCTTTGTCCATTTCTTGAATCTTCCTCAGATTCTGCCAATGAAAAAAAAATTGATGAATGGTCAATAGATGAATAGTGGCATTACTCTCAAGTAAAACTGAAGCTTAATTTCTGGTATCTGTTGAATTACGTTGTTTGGGTATTCTACTGAATGTTTTATTACTTGAATAGCAATACTGTAAAAGTAACTTGAAATATTATTGGAATATATTTCTCTTAATTGAAAAGTGGACCTTAAATGCTGGAAAAAAAATAATGTTTTCAGTATGAAAGTCCTTCAGATAATAGGATGCCAGAGGAAAAACCATACATAGAAATTTTAATATGCCTAAAATTGGGCTATATACAGAAAAAAACCCAAACAACCTAGCAGGTCTGTTAAGCTACAACACAGAAAATGTTACCAACTTGGTGAGGATCCCATTCATACCAAAATTACTGTTATTTGTTGAATTCAAGACAGCTCATTTTTGTAGAAGGAGAAATTCCCAGAAAGTTAGTTGTGAGGAGAAATAAACTATGAGAAATCCTTTAAACTAAACAGTGACAGACTTGCATACATATTGAAATTAAGTAGTCTGTATAACATGGGTATAGATTCTGAAATCTGAGTAATAAAATCATGTAAAGAAGAGAAACAGAACTTTCAAATGTAAAAACTGCTATTTATGAATAAGATCAGATCATGCAAATATGGAAAAGATTATCTGCAAAGGGGCAAAAAAAAGCTTTCATACTTACAAGAATATGAAAAATGACTAAAAGTTACAGCAGACCAAAGATTAGGCAAGCTTGCACAAAAATGCAAGCGAAAGATTTAAAAGACTGTGGCTTTACAGAAATGAACTTAATCAGCAGTACAAATTCTCAGTACTCCATCCCACTTCTACAGAGTTTTCCAGAAAATCTTTAACAACATTTAATTTGATCTGTTTTCTAAGTACTCACTAATGTAATCAAAATGGGCAGTTAAATCCTCTGTTAACTACTTGTTTATTTTATGAGACTAAAGCAATGGGTCAGAGGTCTGACAACTGTATTTATTTATCAAAAATCTTTTTCTCACTTTCAAGCACTCAAGCTCTTTCTTTAATGGAACTGAACAATCAGTCTCAATTTAGTTTTTGAGAAAGACAGACTAAATTTTTTTTACCCAGAAAACTTAAATATAAGCATATTTTGTAAATTTTTTTTTCCTGGCAGTAGTTCCAAAACTGCCAGCATTTCAGTGGGAGAAATGGAAGCACTGGAAGAGTGCTTAACTTGCACATTTAACATCTACCAAAATTGGTTACAGAGATAGTACATGTGAGTCAGCCACCACAGGGGTTTTAGAAAGAGAGCAAGCGGGTTACTAATTGTCTTATTTTAAGTAAGTAACACACTTGCTTTCATATCAAAGAAGAAATACTACCATTGACTTACAAAAATAAAATACATAATTTACAAGATACTCTAAAAAAAACCCATAAATCACCTACACCACAGAAGCAAATACCTCATGGGACAGTGTGGGAACGTTTTGGCGTGACTCACAGTATCGCCACAGGATACCCAACTGGGAAAGAATGTCTTTATGGAAACTTGTGTTGGCCCTGTCGCTGCGGTCAGCAGTCAATCTGACACTTACAGGCAATCACCCTTCTCCAAGGAAAAAGAAAGAAAAATGGAAAGAACGAGTAACATAAAGGTCTTGCCTATGTGTATTTTGCCGTCCAGGGTTTCTTCTTTTCTGTATCATACAGCTGCAGTAATCATTTCAAATACAGTATCTGTAAACTATAAATTACTTGCTTTCTTGCAAGCTGCTACCATTTATTGATAAACTGCAAAATATAAAATCATTCTGATACTTTCTCCTTTTCCTCTTTGTAATCAAAAAGCTAACCAGTACATGAGCTCACAACTGTCAGATTTGCTCCTCCTTTCCATACTGAAAGGTACACATTAATTTTTAAAAAATTAATATGTTCCAGCTGTTTAACCTTTACTTCGACTGTTCAACAAGATCTGCGGCCATTACCCATCTCAGCAACCATGTTCCCTACCATACAGTTTACTAGGCTTGTTTATGCCCAAAGGCTCATGCCTCTGACTGACATAAATATTCCATGAAGCTAAAAAGATTACAACCTGTTTTTCTTAACAGCAGAAAATAAGAAGGGGAAAAAAAAAATCCTGAACAGCTGAAAGATCTTCCAAATAAGGCAACCATCTAATTAGTGTCTCTGGAACATTGCTAGAGGGGGAGTTTTTACCCAAGAAAGCACAGGTGTAAGTGATGCTGGCTACCCTGCACTGGAGAGTTTCAAGAGCAAGACCTGCCAGCCAAGAGATCAGTCTCTCAAAGTTCAGTTTTATGATCCAAATGCGCTGATACAAGCACAGGCTAGTGCCAAAGCTGGGCTCCTACTCTTCCCCATCCTAGCCAAGGGCTCCAGCTGCTTCCCTCATACCGGCACAGACATCCACTTCGTAGGGGAAGTTTATTGCCCTCCCCGGCACCTGGCTCTGATCCCTAAACACAGTTCACCATGCAATTAGTAGAGAACAGTAGAAAGGAAAGGAATTTCCATCATTATAGAAGTTAGAAAGCTTTGGAGGACTGTGGAGAAAAAGAAACGGGAAGCGCTCTATCCTTGCAGCCAGTCCTTAGGGAAGTTTCTTTAAGTGTTCCACAACTGTCAGGTGCTGCTTAGGAAGGAATAAATTCACTGTGACAAATGATTATGTTTAAACTTCTAGACTAAATGAAATATTATCATTTCCCCCCAGCCAGCATCAGTGGGTTTCTGCATCTGTTTCAATCATAAATTATGGAAACCAACACATTCACAATACAAGAGACCATTTCTCAAAACTTAACTGTGATCCAAAACCTGCAAGTAGCCTCAGCTGCTGTAGCCACTTGTACTTACCCTTGGGAGAACGGGTTAAGAAGAGCTATTATAGTACAATAAATACATGGCCTAAATGGGTTTCCATTTCAGAAAGCAGAAATATCTTAAAAGGGTTTTTTTAAACGGTCCCAGAACCTCAGACCCGTACCACAGACCTGATTCACCTCTTACAGCCTGGGCGTTCATTCAGGAAATAAGGGTTGGATGTCTAGGAAGCAAGTGTTTCAATAGCTTTGGCTTTTTTTAAACCATTACAGCATTTGGCCTTATTTTTTTTTTTAAAAAAAAACCCTGCATTTTGTGACAAAAGCTAGTAATAAAAATACCAAATGTCTTCAAACGTCTTGCTGCACTATTAAAAGCAGGCAGTTGATTTGCGGCTGCGGCGTGTCCCACATTTGAGACGCACTCTCTTGGTGACAGATGGGACTTTATGTAAGAGACTTGTCAGCACAGCATCCAAGACTCGCTTCCACAAACCGCTCTCTAAAATGCAATGTTTTAATGAAGACGTGAATCTTGTGAATCCAGATCTGGACTTTGTCTTTCACCAATTGCAGAACGGAGTCTACTGCAGTTCCCAGTTTATATTCTTAATTAGGAATCATTCGTTTGCTAATGCAAGTAATTCTTACACTGCTATCTGTGAAACTAATATATTCTTGCACCTCTAGGCTCAATTTAAAAATATACAACCTGCACATAGGGGAAAACCTGCTTTTATATATTCAGATATCCAACCTGGGTTTAAATTCCAAGGGCTTGGTCAGCACCATTACTCTATTTCTTTGAAAAGACCCAAATCCCATTTAATTCAAATGTGGGACTAGGATCAGTTAAATCAGTCCCTGAAAATCTCTTGAGTGGGTAACAGACAAAATTCTTCATATATAGAGGTATGGGTCGATGCACTTTGCTCAGCTCTGAAAAGGGCAATAGTCACCATGCTGCTCAACATAACTGTTTAAGAAGAGGCAAAAAAATTCCAAACCAAGTGTATGTAACACTTACTGAGTGACAGTGCCTGTGACATTTAAGAAGCGGTTTCCCTTATTAAACCTCCTAAACTGAGGGATCAAACAAATCGTGACAGGGCCGTGAGCCTGATGACAAGACAGTTGCAAGAGCAGAGTCACCAGAAACCTGGAAGTGTGGGCAGAAGTGAAGTTACGAGCAGAAATGTTTGTGAACAATTTCTTTCTCCAGCTGTGCTTTTTGAAAATCCAAGCAGCAGGGTATTTAACAGCTTTTATGGTCACAAGACTATTAAGAGTAACTTGGCTAATGACCATATTTCCAAAATAAGTTAGCCATTAACGTTGTTTAGGTACCTATTAACTATCTCTATTATCATATTTTGTACAAGTATAGCCACATTAAATGGAAAGTAACACTTGACTTTTTTAATTAACTGTTTTCCAACTGAGTCTTTACATGGCATGAAACTAGGAAAAAAGGGAAGGAACAATTTCATTTCGACTCATGTACTTCATTAGCATTTGTATGTTTGCTTTTTCATACAGATCAGATTGAAATATACCCAGGCAGACTGTAAGAGTTATGTTTTTACATGAGGAAGGACAGAAAAGAAAGGTGACGTGATTTAAAAGAATGGTGTGAAGATGACAGATTGGAAGCTTTATCTGTATTCTACCAAAAACTTAATTACAAAGCATACTATGGATAATGAAATTATGGACTAATTTTTGCTGAACTTGGACTTTCACTGCAATTGAAGATGTAGGCAATTATAAAAATATACAAAGTCTTAATTAGTTTGGAAGGAATATTAAACTTGATGCTTTAGGGTGTACAACAATGTCTAAACATTTTTGAGATGTAAGTCAAACCTACTGCAGCAGATTAAGATGCATCTGCCACTAGACCCTTGTATTTTATGCTGGCCAGCATCACACGGTGTCTTTTAGCACCAGCTATGCCAGCTGTGGAGTTTATCACCCACAGCCCACTCAAAAATGCTTAGCTTTGCTACAGGCTGGCATTGGCATTTACTGGTACCACTCACAGAGTGCTTGAGGTTGGAAGGCACCTCTGGAGGTCATCTGGTCCAGCCGCCCTGCTCAAGCAGGGACACCTAGAGCCAGTGGCCCAGCAACACATCCAGGCAGCTTCTGAGTATCTCCAAGGATGGAGACTCCACAGCCTCCCTGGGCAATCTGTGCCAATGCTTGGTCACCCTCATAGTAAAAAAAAAAAAAGCTTTCCTGATGTTCAGAGGGATCCATCTGTGTTTCAGGCAATGCCCACTGCTGCTTATCCTGCCACTGGGCACCACCAAAAAGAGCCTGGCTCTGCCCTCTTTGCACCCTCACTTCAGGTATTTGTACACTTTGATAAAAGCCTCTGAGCCTTCTCTTCTCCAGGCTGAACAGCCCCAGCTCTCTCAGCCTCTCCTCATAGGAGAGATGCTCCAGTCCCTTCACCATCTTTGTGGCCCTTCGTTGGACTCTATCCAGTACGTCCAGGTCTGTCTTGTACTGGGGAGCCCAGAACTGGACCCAGCACTCCAGCTGTGGCCTCACCAGTGCTGAGCAGAGGGGAAAGATCGCCTGTCTTGACCTGCTGGCAATATTTCTCCCAGGACACCATGAGGCTTCTTTGTGACAAGGGCACATTGCTGGCTCACTCAGCCATTAAGTGCACGTGGAGCATTAACTCCAGTAGAAGGCAAGACTGGGCAGTAACAGGGAGCTGAAGGAGGACTAGGGCAGATATCCCCTCAATATAGCAGGTTCACAATGTGGGTAGCAGAGCAAGTGAATGCCTGGTCCAATCCAGAGAAGCAATTTCTGCATTCCTATGCGTGCGGAGTCTCTCCCTGTCTCTCTCAGTCACACCTGATGCCATTTCTGAGCAACGTGTGTGACCTTTTCAGATACTCCACAGCAGGAACATTTGCTTTATCTCATGGATATCGCTTATTTGTGCTAACAAATGTGATATCAATGACCTCTGGATGATCCTGAAAAAGATGAGTCTTTTCTTTTACATGAGGCCCATTTTTAGCAGACGTTCAAATGATCTTCCCCCTCACCACACAGGCATGCATTTCTTCCACCTTGTTGACCATTTTTACATACATACAGCCAAAAAAAAGGGAGAGATCTCCTTTTTGTAGAAATTTCCGATTGCAATTTTAAAAGCTCACTGCTTGAGATGAGAAACAAGCTGTACTCCATTTTTGTCATCAGCTGTAAATGCTTCAACAGCAGGGCACAGAGTTAAGACATCTTGGCCCATCAAAAGACCACTTCTGGATGGTAGCAGATGGTACCCAGGGTGGATCTGCAGCAAGGTCATGTTTCACAGAGCCTGAGCTGCATACAGATGCTGTCAGAAAGCTGGAAAAAACCCCAGTAAACTTGCTAGAAAAACTTCACCTTGCAAAAAGATGCAAATTAGATCAGATTAGTTAACTTAATTTCAACCCTACCTTTGGAGTTACTGCTGCTGCCTTCCACAGAAATACTTATTTTTACTACTGTTATTATATTTATTTTTATTTTTTTATTATTGCGACAGTAGTATCACACCTTTCTCAACTCTGGCTTGAGTCCTGTCCTATGCACCCACTCTTCAAGAATGGAAGTACCATCTCCTTGTCTGCAAGTCAGCTTTACTGCTGACCTTTCATACACAGGGAGTCAGACCGGAAATAAAATCCACATGGCATCATTTATGTGACAAACTGCCTTAAACAATTTTTTTGACATCCATTGAGATGACCCGGACAGCTCACTCATCGCTTCATCATTTCTGATTAATGCACTCACCCAAATGCATGCCAGTAAAACCCTTTCTGAAATTACACTTCATTTGTTATACAACAGTGACGTTCACATGACAGACTGAAGAGCACATGACTACTCAGTGTATATATTAGTAACAAAACATATTACAACCCTATAGGCCTATCCCTCCTGCCTACTGATCTCTCTCTCACAAAATCCTGCAACTTTCAACATCCTGACAAGTTTTTATAGTGCCAAATTGAAAATAGCACCACGGCGGTATTTTTTTCGGCCTCTTTCACAGTGTACTTCTCTTCTAAACCTGTCCTGGGCTGTAGCATAACATAGGTCAGATTTGGTCCACTCCTAGCAAGTGAATTTCTGCAGATAAAAACTCTCACTCTTCCACTTCAGTGAAGTTGGCTGTTTAAGTGCCTACTGAGCAAAAACTATGAACTTCATATTCCTGGGAAACAGATACCTAGATGCCACCATCCAGTGGCCCTAGAAGGAATCCAAGGAGTTTCAAAGGAATTTTTATTCATAGGAAAGTTACTTTAAGTAATTTTAGAGGATTTTTCCACTTTTTAGTGGTTTTAATTTCATTTCGATCTCACATCCACAACTGTGTCTAGGTCTGAGGGATTCTAAAGAAAGATCTCTGAATAAAGCTGTCAGTTTTTGAAATAAACTAACAGGTTAAAATTCCTGGCATCTTTAGCGTCACAAACACAGTATTACACAGTAAAAGGGTTTTTTTTAATTGGAGCTGATGTATGTAACTTGGAGGGGGGTGTGATCTGCCAATGCAATCACCACAAATTCAAGACAACAAAATGTCCTTTAGTATTAAGTGTTTCTCTCCTTTATAACCAATACTCATATGACAATAACAAAAGGAAAAGAAAAAGGAATTGACTTGAATTGTATTTAACTGTATTCCTCATGAATTGAGATTCATCTACGTTATTTGCAAGAGAGGAGAACAGATAAACAATACCACAGCTTTTACTGGCACAAACCTGGAGTGATCATATGATTCCTGCTTGCTTCAGGTATAAACTATAGAGGTCAGTTTAAAATGGTGTAACAAGATTTACAGCATTCCACCTCGTATTTTCTTTATACCTATTTTTTTCTTTGTACGCTACATTATTTTCAAAATTAAATACATTCCAAATCTGTAGTTGGATAAAGCTATAAGCAAGGATCAAGCACGTCATAAAACCAAAGTATTCAGATTCCAGAAGCTGCTTACAAGATAATTTTCCTGGTCACTTCTTGTATGCCTACTGGGGGACTGATCCAGAATAAAACGAAATCAAAAGATCAAAATTCTGGGCTTGGTTAGGTGCAGCAATAAAAGTCTTCGTGATTCCAGTAGCGCCAAAATTCCATCTACAAGGATTACTTCCTTTGACCTAAATGTGCTTTGAATCAATCCCTAATAGCCTTTGAGAGGCAAATGGTTTCTTTCATTTGGGATTAACTCATAGTATGCTCTGTGGTGTGATCAGATGTTGTGGGGTTTTTATGTCCAATTACAAGGTGATTAAATAATTTGCAAATTCAAAACATCCCTCTACTTTTTAAATAAATTTTTAAAACTGTGTTGTTAAGACTTGATTTTAAATGGTTATAAACCACAATATTTTACTTTGACATTGACAACAGAGATGCCTTATTACTGCCTACTGTGGCCCAAATGCTCAAGAACTACTGGAAGCATAATTCCTCTCTGAATGGAAAGAACAACTCCAAAGGGTCTTATCTTTGAGCCTCAACATGGACTTTGCAACAGCTGTTAGTTGAGGTGTTTCTAGCACAGGTCCCTCAATTAGGATATCCAGTGGTCAGAACGCTACAGAGCAGCCAAAAGCCATTAATGATGTCAAGGCTCAGGAGACTCATTTAGCACTGAGACACCATAACCTGCCTGCTCTCTCTACCAGGGGCATTGGATGCAGATGAACCCTAACACAGGTGCTTCAGAAGAAACAGGTGGCTCTTGAGCCATGCTGACACTGTCAAAATTGTCCTTATATGATACTGCTCCAGCTTAAAAATTACTTTCATTTTGAGTAGAACTGGAGGAAAAGTGGGTGAAACGCGACCCCATGCAACAGAAGAACATCTCTGAAGGATTCTTCCCCTTGGAGGGATGCATCTTGACCAGGAAGAAAAAGACAGCACCAGTCCCTTATGCCTCTGACCAGTTTGCATCTTCCACCACTAGCATGAGGATAAAAGCTCTCTTGTGCTGCTCTGAGGCTCATCCAACCCTTTGATGAGCTGATTCAGCTCATTAACCTGACAAGGACTGACTCCTGTTTTCTTTTTTTTTTTTTTTTTTTTTTTTTTTGGTATTTGCCATGTTTGTTTCCTAGAACCAGACAAAGGAAAACAGTGGGAACATGTGTGCCTGGGTAGAACACCTCGGCCCCTCGGCCTCTTACAGCAGCAAGATTTTTAGAATAGCCTGTAAAATCTTGCCCTGCTTTTCAAATGTACAGTAGATCTTGACTTACAAAAGAAAAGAAAATCCTTCAGGGATTTATTAAAAAGAAAAATTATGAAAGTGTCGTTACTTGACAAGTTGGCTTCTGTGAAGAAATGAGCTTTAAGAAGCATGTTTCCCTCCCTGCCCTTCCCCTCACCCACCAGTTTTCCAATGTAACCAACACCCGCACCATGTTAATACAATTGTTTCTGGAGCCCTTCTGTAGGCCAGATCACTGAAAGTATCTTCATTAAAAATCAACCGCCCACGCCCAAAGCTACTCTTCAGCCAGACTATGTAACTGCAGTGGTTCATAGGATGGCCTGTCAGTCAACAGTAGCAGCCAAGCAGGCAAGGAACATGAGCATCACGACCTACAGGCGGAAATTTTTCAAGTTGGCTCTGCTGTGAAGCCTATGTGACAGAGAAAGAAGCCAATCATACATCAAAGGTAATGGAAGCTGCTGACTGGGGACAAAATATGAGCAGGAAGAATCTCAGATAATTCTCAGCCAAAGTCAAGGTATGAGAAGGAGCTGAGGACAACAAAGATCTGATGCTTTACAACATCCCTGAAACCCCAGAGGTTTTAGACTCAAATACATTGCATACACGCATGCAGGAACAGATGCAATATGTAACCCTCCAAGAAAAACTTCTGGCTTACTCCCAAATAGACTAGTTGCAATTAATAACCATTTCTATGAGACATCTGTAAATGGTCACAAGCCAAAAGAAAAAAAAACTTCAGCTGTAGAACTGCTCTCCCTGAACACTGCAGATAATTTCCTCAGGCATCTGACATTCACTACTGGCTGGGTACAGAAGTGATTTTGTAAGCCTAATTCACACAGTAATGAGCTCAAAAGCAGAAAACCTTCTCAGACTGCTTACCTCTTTTGCACTTTTAATTTTGGCCAAGAAAGTGTACAGTTCCATCGTTTCAGCAAACAGAGCCCGGCATACTGCTTGGTAGTGGTTTGGCGCCTCTGATCGGGTTGGCAGGTGGGCAGCACACAGCTACAGAGAAAATAAATAGCAGTATCAAAACAATGCCCCATTGCTTTCATTAATGCTACAGAGCATGAGATAACATGAAAGGGAGTGCAACAGAATATTTAGGGCACAAAAATCCATGAGACATTAAAGTTCAGGAAGAAATTGGGGGGTATTTTCTAAACCTTCTGCTACCATTTATTTTATAAGACAAGTTCTATAAGGATGGTAAGGGGACTGGTTGATCACATCCTGGAAAACTCTGAAAACCAAGACACTGCCTTTTCATTGTTTTGGAGACAGACGACAATTGTGAAGGGGAAAAAAAGCAATCTTGCAGTATCAAATTTTGGGAAAACGTACTTAATTCAAACCAGCTTTACCACTAAGTGTTGTTTACCTTCCTATGAATGTGGAAGTGAACTGTATCCCTACCAATTTATGAAAGGATGGAAAGTGAAGCAAGGAAAGAAGTAAAGCATAATTGTCAAGCTGAAACTCTGATTCAATTTCTTTCAAGCAGTACAAAGATTTTAAAAATCAGCAGGAGCCATAGAAGCGCAGGCTTATTGCTTCACCTCAGACATCCGTGCACATTTCCAGACACAGGCACAGCTGATATAAAGTTAACACTGATAGATGTTTTCATCTATGCTAAACCTACAAGGCTCTGAAAGCCTACTCAAATCACTAATAATCATTCACAACTACTGTTAAGCAGTCGGTGCAGCATTGCTTTTAGAGTAAAACATGCAGCTCCCATTTATTTCCGACAAGAGAAGTTTCACCGAAACCAGCCTTTACATTTCAAACAGAGAACCTGACCGGTATGAGCGACATCCAGCTTCATGAACATGAACATCCAGCTTCTACTACTGTAAAATAGCTCAGCACTGATGCTAATAGTTGTAATATTTTTTCCCCTAAGTCAAATCTATCACCCATAAGTATTCATCACAGAAATCTTGGCTGGAAATGGACAGAACAAAATAGTACCTACAATTTGTTCCCTAAACAGTTTTAAATAGAAAAAACCCCCAAGCCAAAACCAGAGCACCCATACCATGTATCATACTGGTGTATATATTAAAATAAAACAAAATTTTAAACGAGGCCTTAAAATTTGTCTAGTTACTGTGGTTTTATACTAGCTATTTATTTTTATATCTATCTATCTTTATAGCTCTAGAGCTAAAACTAAGAACAAACCAAAACCTGAGGCAGTAGGTGGCCACATTCAGATCTCCAGGACTAAAGCTTGAGACAAAAGCCTCTTCAGGGGAAGAGCCCTTAATTAGCCTAGTGGCATATTTGTCTAAATCTCTCCTGTTATTACGGTCAACACTGTGGTTACAAGGGACACAATGCATATAAAGCTCAGGCTGCTCTTTCATATTGCTTTCAATGTGATTTAAATCCATACTGCCACTAAAAGGTGCGGTCCTGAGGCCTCCAGCTGTACGCGTCCACTGATGCCCTTATGCCGGCACCAGAGTTCGTGCCCTAACTCAGATAGGATTACTCACCCGGAGAAAAATTAACAACGTGAAGGAAGTGGAGCAGGAGGCAATTATTCTTCACGGCACGGACACACACGTAGCAGCGCAGGCAAAAATGGAGCAAGGGGAAAGGGAGGAAGGGCTGAACAATTGCTTTTGGTTGCAGGCAGGTTTAGATTGGCTCAATCTCACTGACAAGTTGCTTTCTAAGGCCATAGGCCCCTTGTTATCTTTTATTTCTTTCAATTAGTATAACAATACAGAGTTCAATGGTCAGATTTGGTCAACAATTTGGACTCCTGCAATATCCTGTTCTGATCATTTTACCCATATATATATTTTTTATGACTAAAAGTATATATATAGATATATATGAGGAAAGTTTATGTATGTGTGTGTATATTTTCCTCCCTTCCTATATACTTTCCTTATATATAGGGAACACAAGGCAGACATGTCCACAAAACTGCCCTCAATTCCTCCCTTTCAAATTTTATACTGCTTTACGATGATGGCCAAAATTTTCTTACATTCTTCATATTTATTTCTGGATAATCACAAGGACGTAGTTGACAGAAAAAAACCCCACTTTTTTCTTCTGTGTTTTTCCTTTCTCTTTTCTACCTTTTTCTTCCCCTCCCCCCCTTTTTTTTCTTTTTTTTTTTTCTTTTTTTCCTTTTTAACAGATCATATAATCTCCTTTGCAGGTAAAGGGAGAAAAAATGAAACGGATACACCTCTAATGTGTGCTACAGTGACATTTAAACGTTCAAAAGACCAAATTCTGACTATGGTTAATTTGTGTTCCTTTCTCTCAATAACTAATCATGTCCTTACCTGCCTTACTATGTTTTCGGTAAGCTATTTTTGGTTATTAATTATAGTACAGATAAAACAGGTTTCATTCTAAAATACACCACTTACAGGAATAACAATAACTGTAAGAATAATAAACCCAGCAATTTCAAAAGGGTTATAAAATGGTACAAGTCTTCATAGCTGAGAATAAAATTTTATTATTATACAGATTGCACGCAGGTTTTTAAGAATTCTTTTTTTCTTTATTTAGAAGCATGTTAATTAGAAACAATTTGCATCAAATATTGAGAAAGTTAATGAAATACAGCAGTGGCAAGTTCAAGCAGGGGATGGATATAATTTTGATTCTATTACTGAACATGAAGTAAAGCAAAAAAATTTAAATGCCTGCTGCTGAACTTAGTTACAAAAGCAACCACATAACAAGTTAACCATTTGGTTTGTAAACGTTAGGCTGCAGATATTAAAAGAGAGCCAGTAGCTCCTACTAATTTTCATGTTCTGAAAAATCAATCTCTGAGTGATCTTCCATTACGTGAAGGTGCATTATATACAAAACCCCCTTGTGGTAACATTAAGTGAAATGACTTAGCATAAATTTTTGGATTGGGGAAGGTAAGCAAGCCTGAAGAAAAAAGAAAATGCAAATAGGACAGACTGATTTTTTTTTCCCCTTCATTGTAATATATTGTACTCGCATGTTGTTCAGAGCGCCTGACAAGCTGTAACTTCTACATGAAAAATACTGCAAAATCTAGGCAGGCAAGGCAAGAAAAGTATGAAATGTCACTTCTAGCCCGAATTCACGATATTTATCCACCTTAAATAAAAAGGAAAAATCACACCTTTAATTTTATGACAGTAGCGTTTGAAAGGCTATGTTACTGCAGCATACTACAAAAATCAGAGTCAGAACATTTTAATAATTGGCATATGAAAGGACAGCCACCTAATGAACTCCTCCTCCTCTTACCATGTCATAGCAGTCATGGTGCAAGAAGGATTAAGATCAGATCTGCAGTCTTTTCCAGCCATTCAGAGTTCATCGAGAAAAGGAAGCCTCTGTATGCTGCTTATTCTGACACTTGCCTTTTCATCCCTCATGATACAACTTTAAACTACCCTAAGGGGAATGAATGCAAACAGTGCCCAGAGCTTAACACAAGGGCTGTTTGTTCTGTTTCCAAAAAGTCCCATAAAGTACGGTTGAAAATAAATTATGTGGTCTTTGTAAACTGCTGAAAAATCAAAAATATTATCAACTACTGAAACATTAAATAGCTCAATCTGTAAGCATTTCCATTTGCAATCATTGTGAAGAGCTGGGATTTTTTAATTTTTTTTTTTCCTAACTGAGCCTATCCAAAACCCAGCTTGACCCAAAGCATTCAATCTTTGCTTAGATCACTAAGAAGATTAGAGACTGTTTCCATCCACATTCAGGGTTCACAGAAAAAAAAAGGCATTATGTAAATACCATAGCCTTGCCAGCTCCTCTATCCAAATTCATCCTCAATTGACTAGGGAACAGAGTACACCAAGCCAAAGCAGTGTTAACAGAAATCACAATTTAACCATCCAAAGTAATCAAACAGCATTTCTTGCATCTGTTTGAATATACTCCATCAAGGGCTCCATAAAATTACCAAAAATACAACTGACGCACGCACTAAAATTCAGGTAGGTTTTGCAAAACCTTTTTGGCTAGCTACAGACTTCATCAAAACACCTGGCCTGATGGAATTAAGATTTCAAAGGATAAAAAGTGTTTCCACTTGCAGTCATCTTGGGCAGAGGGCCTGTATGAATGCACCGCAAAGAAGAAAAGGATTTCTTTTTCCCATGGGCTACAAAGACAAGCTATTGATACTATGCAAAACATACCACCAGCCTGCAAATGCCAGGCTTGTTAAGTGTTTTGAAAGCCTTGGAGTATTAACATAGACTTAAAAGATGTACCTTTTCTTAAGGAACAAGAAGAACTTACTTTAACCAACAGATCACTTAACATGCAACTGTACCAGCTATCTGCTTCATCCTTTGCACTATGGTCCTGCAACAGGTTCAAAAAACCAAAACTCAGCTTGAGATGGCTTCCCAAGTCAAGGTTAATTTCTGAAAGATTTTACCTCTGTGCAGATATACTAGACCTTGTGATTAGGCTTTTAAAAAAAAAAAAAAAAAAAATCCTTTTATTCCTATGAATATGGACTTCAAGGAGCCATCTGCTTTACCGGAAAAATCTCACCAAGACCAGACCTGTGTATCTGTAGAACTCAACCAAACATTTTGCTTTGCTGTATTATCCAGAATGAAGTTAAGGGATGGACCATTCAGAGGAGTATGAAAAGTGTTTTGACATGAGCTTGTAAGGTGTTACTGCCTGCTGAGGACCACCCCTGCGCATAGTACACAGGACTCGGGCACAGTGCAAGTTTTGAGGCGGCTTTCACAACACCTGGTGCCAGCTCGCCTGCTCCCTACCAGTTCACAGCTGCACTCTCAAACTTTCCAGGCAGAGATTTGCCCCTGGCTCCACCACAGGTAACTGCAGTGGGCCAAGGACTAGCTGATCCCTCTGATAAAAGACTTTAGGGGAACACTGGCGAGGCAAGACTGTGATAAGACAAAAGGGATAGGAGCAGAGTTAGCTATTAATCGACAAAATAAATTCACAGAAAGTACAGAAAGTATTCACAGAAAGTTACCCTTCCCAGAGAGCTACCAGCAGAAGCCTTGTAGTTTTTTAATTTGATATTTTAAATGGTCACTTGCAAGTGACATGGAATGTCCAATTGCTTGACACGTGAGCTCCTAATTAATTTTACACACCTCAAGGAAAAGGAACATTTTGTGGAAATTGATGCAAATTGCTAGTTTGCTGGTGTCAAGCACATCTACCTTATTTAAGTGTTCTCCAGCAATCTGGTAAGGCTTTCCCCTCAACAGACAGCAACTGCAAGACTAACACTGCACTGAACTGTCTCACTTACAAATGTCAACTTTTTCCAATGACAGAAACAGTTAAAGGTGGAGACAATTTGTATTCTATTACGTCTATACAATACTATCTTTAGGGAAATAAGTCTTACAAATATTTAGCACAATTTCGAACACCTTTGAAAATATTTAAAACTTACATGGGTGTTAAAAAATGGAAAGCAAACTAAAATATACATTACTGATAACATTTCAATTTTTAAGGCCAATGCTCTATTTTTCATGCTCAGTGAACCCTATTCTTACTCTTTGTTAGATTTCTAAGTACAGAATGAAGACCTCAACTATTGAAATAGACTTCAAACAAAGGTCAACCTATGTTTTTGTGAGACAATGATATTTCCACTGGACATTTTGACACTAATTTTTCAATGACTGACTAATTTTATGTGCTAGTGCAGACTCCTTGACAAAGCTGCGTATATGTAAATTCTCATTTCTTCTTGAAAGCTATTAAGCTCTTTTTACCCCTCAAATACACCCTAGCCTCCCCCCATACAGCTGTTTCTGGGATACGTGTTAGGTGTATGGTTACACTGTCTTTACACAGTGGACTAACAACATCCTGCTCCTCAAAGAGGCTTGTTTCAAAGGAGCCAATTAAGTGAAAACCAATTCTGCATTCTCTCTTAGTTTCAGAGAAACTGTGCTCTGTTGTTTCTTAGCAGAATAATGGAGGAATTAATAATATAAATACACAGTAATCTGAATTTGCTAGCTCTCATCCTTTGACTATTCAGTGGAACGTCAATAGGATTATTCATGAGCAAGGGCAAAATCCTACAATTTATATTTGTCCCATTCTCCTACGTGAAATGTCAACCCCTGCAACATTTAGCAAAACCACTAGTTAGCCTGTCAGCAGCAACCGTTTTCTAAAGCTTTCTGCTTCACAACAAGGCACCAGCTCCTGTGTACATTCGGCGGCCCTCATCTGTACCCATCACACATCTGCATTTCATGCAGGAGCAGCAGCGTGGAGGACGGGACGGAGGCATCTGGGTAAGGAAACTGGCTTCAGAAGCTGAGTAGAGGCGTAGATGGGGAAACATGATCAAAGTGGATCATTAAAGGAGAAGGGGAGTGGCTGTACATATTCACAGGGCTACCTGTAGCTGTTTAGCTAACAGCCTATTAAGCTGTGGAACCACCCTTTACATTATTTAATAACTTAGACCCAAACAATTGATAGCAAAGAGTTGCACCCTTGTAATGTCATTTTGTATGGTTGTCTGCCAAGCTTCTCAGGTCCTCCTTAGGGCTGGAGGGTGCCTTCTTACTGCAACTACTACTTTTGTTCAGCAGAAAAGAGAGGAGAGTTGGGTTTTCTGTACCAGGATGCTTGGCATATGCAGCAGAGAATGAGACCAGGATCTTTCCTCCCCTCTCCCCAAGCCTCCATACAAGCATGTAAAGCAGTCATTATGCTCAAGGTACTGCTTGAAAAACAACAGAGCATCTCTTGGAAAAAACAAAAGAAAATAGTGAAATTTTCTAACAGAAGAAAAAAGAAAACAATTTTATCAAAAGGCAACAGAAAATGGCAGGGAATGACTCTTAAATCAGAAACCAAATCTCACTGACACACACAGAAAAGGAAGGAAAGAATAATGCAGAAGAGAGGTTGTTCCTCTATCAGTTTTTCAGTAATGCCCATCAATCTCATTACTAAACAGTACAGATGTTTACATACGTACTGAGAGACAATATATTAATGTAAGGAAGTTTTATTCATGAGCCACTTAAAATCCAATTAAAATGTATCAGCTAAAATAAAACCATGCACTTTCCTTGGCAGCAATTTACAGTTCACATATAGAGCTTTAAAATGTATGTGTGTGGGAAGCTTGTTTGTTTTTATGTAAAGTGCTGAAATTTTTCTCGGTAAGCATAATAATAATTTGCTTTCATGTTTTGTCCCGAAGCATGACTTTTTATTCCTATCCAAAACCCCCCAGATTTCCAGCTGCATAACAAAACAAACTGCATTACTAACATAACAAGTTTTTAAACTTCACTCCCAATGAATATATCCAGCAACTTCTAACCAGTCTCATTTTGCTTTCATTAGATCCCAGTGCATGGAAACCTATTCTGTTCCTTCATGTATGCCATACTCCTTATTTGTAGTTACCTGGAAATCAGGTCTTGAAACTCTGATTGCATGAAAAAGGCCTATAGAAAAATTCTTCCTCTTCTTCTAGACAAGTATGCTTAACATTTTTTTCTTAACATTTATAGCCATTGAATCTACATTGCAATTGTCTTATCAAACATATCAGTTACATAAATGTTAATACTTAAAACATATGCCACTCCAATAAGTATGAACAAAATTATTTAACACACAATTTATTGATTAAATTACTTGATTAAAAATAAAATACTGTAGTTTTGATTCAAGTACATATCCTTGCTTATTCAAGCAGAACAGACATCCAATAAATCAGAACTTAAAAGGTGCTATTTTCTCCTCAATTCCCTTTATTTCTAGTGGTGGTGCCCTTTTTTGACCTTCTCTGTGCACACTCCATTCCTGGAAATTGTCTCCAGTATGGTAATTACTAGAAATTGAATTATCTAGAGTCAACGGCTTTGACATACGCCCTGTTATAGGTGGGATTAACCACCTGTAGGGACTGCAGATGGTGTTTACACTGCCCTGCCTGCTCAGAGACTTGAGGGAAAGACGGCTTTACTGGTTTGCCTTGGCTCCACACGTTTCTCGCCGACAGCAGCAACAGGAGTAAAACCAGCATTCCATCAGCATTCCAGGCCACTCCATATATCCCAAACTGCACTGAGTCTATACTATGGGGACTGTAGTTGTGCTGTAGGGGCTCCCTCCATCATAGTTGCCGCCTTGCAGTCCGTGCTGCATGTATTCTCACACCCTTGTGACACTAGGAATTACCAATTCTATTTTGCCGATGGAGATCTGAGGCTGATGCAAAGCCCACTGAGCTGATCAGGAATCTTTTCTGATAAAATAAGAAAATTCTGTATGAAAGCCATAGCTGACCAAATCACATAAGATGCTACACCATATTCTTCCATCATGTCCCTGCTTTGTCAGTCCATTTGCACTCATATCTGCTAAAAAGATTTCAGTCGCCATATGAAAATTTCAAGTGGACAAGTGTACTGTATTATTATGCATCTTGTAGTAATTGGTGGTTTCCCTGAAATCTTAGGTCCTGAACTCATAGGAATACATACAAAATGTAATCTTCATTATTTCTAATTAAGAGATTGTGAAAATTCTAGTACAGTCTAAAGACTGACCCCTTGCTCCAATCTTAAAATATATTAGCTTTATTTTAACATCATGACTTCTTGGAGGAGACAGGAATGAGTCCTTGCTTCTAAAAAGGCTGAACAACACAGACCTCAACACAAGATAAGAACCCAAAGATACAGAGAAAGGGAGATTGTATCTTGCTAATAAACTAAATTCAGAAACATTTATTTTTCTTCCCTAAGGTTTGGCTGTTCTTTCTAACAGTTAGCTTGCTTATTTCAAAATATGCCAGTTGTAGGAGGAGGCAAAGCCATGCACCTTGGCAAATCTGATTGCAAAAATAAGCCAAGTTTGTTATGTTTTCAAAAAGAGCTACTTGCACTTCCAAATGCTTAGCATTCTTTCTGAAATTAATTTCTTTGCACACTCAAAAAAATTGCATTAGAAAAGAAATACATGGTTTCAAGTATTTGAAGTGTCTTCCCAACTCTTATTACCCTGCTTTTAATTATCATAAAATAGTTTTGCACTCTAAGTTATTTCAACCACATCAGATAAGTCTTACTATTCTTATCTAGGAAGGAGCCTTGTAGAAACAAGCATGTTCTGCAGTAGAAGGGATGTGTCCTTGACAGACAATAGTTAAGGGAAAAAACACACAACAAAAAACAACAATAAAAAACCACACACCGCAACCCAGCTACCAGCCGCCTCTTCATCAAAATCCTATTATCTGCAAGGAAAAAGAGAAAATGGAAGGAGGCAAATCACTTTCCTCATTCTCCAGTCAACTGCTGCATGAGTGCTTTGTTTTCAAACACAGCTCTTAAAATAATTAAACGATTTCATGCCAAGTGTTCTAAGGACCTGCACCACAGATAATTATTTACATGTTCTCAGTTACATATCATGAAAGATGTATCTCTGCAAGTCAGGCAGGAACTCCCAGCTCAGTTCTCCAACTTCAAAGCTTCCTTTAAAACCCTTGGCACTTGCAGAGGCTTCTACTGCCTGTCCATTGAAATAGATGCTTTTTCATGATACACTTACCAATGCCTTCCAAGGCAGAAATATAAAAGGAATTAAATCTCTGGAAGGTAATTAATACTGTAGTGACCTGAGTCCATGGAGAGTAAGGTTATCAAAGGGGTGATCGTGGTGGAGCACTCTCCTGAATGTAGTCAAAGACCAATTGTTACTCTTGGGTAACTCTTTTCTGTACTGACATTTTTCATGATAAAGCCACTTTTGAGGGCTGAAACTCAGGGCAGTTATTTTTCAGATAAACAAAACTTAAGAGCAAAGTACAGGCAACTAGAAATGCAAGTATATAAATCTATTTCAAACACTGCTACCTTCAGCATGATGAAAGCCCGTTTAAGATCAACTTCATGTAGAAGGACTTGGTAGAGATGGGTAAAGGGACAAATCCAAGCCACTGGCAAAGTGCCTCAACTGGAGTTTGTTGACAGCTCTGAACTGAATTTAGGATGTACCGTCACATCTACAAGGAGTCTGGTGTGAAACCGATGAGTGTTAAAGCTTACAGCTTGTTCTGCCAGCAAAGATAGCTGAAAACATCACTCTCTTGTCAAAAAGCCCCAAACTAAGTGTTTCTAAGGGACTTTTTGCCAGGGTCCCACGAGAAAGATGACTTCAAGTGGAAGCTGGGGGAGGCAGGGAAGGCGAGGGGGGCTCAGTTCCCTCAAACTCTGTGTGACACCAGCAGGGAGCTGCCAAGAAACCACTCTGCTTGCAGCGTCTTCATTAAAAAGCCGAGATAGCTGCCAAATTAACCTCAAAGAGAGGTTATCTTCATCTGTCAGAGTGGTGAAGAAAATTATTAATCATTTTATTGTGGTAGGCACGTAAGACAAAAGAGGTTAGTGGGGGTGGGGGGTAGGGTGGCCTAGTTATCTCTCCAGTCACCTCACCTCAGCAGTTTGCCGCCCTGCACCCAGGCAGAAGTAATACCCAGTGGGAGATTACAAACCTCTTGAGTTTCGTCTTTATGGCAGAAAGTGTCCTGGATGCGACACAGACACCCGTCCTGTTTCACCTGCTCGCTTGACCCTAGAGCCAGGCCGAGGGCTGATGGCTGCCGTGCATCCCCTGGCCAGCAGGGGGGCGCCTGGAAGGAGCGGGCACGTCCCCTCACCCCCTCTCCTTCCTCAGCCACTCGTGACAAGAAGTGGGCCCATGTAGGAAGGAAAACCCAACCCGCAGTGTTCAGAGGTACACTTTTGGCAATTATTTTGCAGTTTGGTTTTTTTTGAAGGTTTCCCGTAAGTACAGATTTCAGCACTTCTGCTGAAGATGACACCATGAGACCAAGTGCCTCTGGCAGCCAGACTCTTCACTGGAAAGTCCCCGGCAAAGTGCCTTGGCTCTGAACACAGTAAGCTCCATTTCCAGGACAAGAAATTGCAATAAATGCCCCTCCTTTGCTCACTAACACATTCAAATGTGAAAAGAACTGGCATCACCCTTTTAAAATGAGCACAGCGGTTACTCTCAAAGTAAAGCAGACCACGTGTTGACCTCCAGTTACACTGCCCAGAATGAAAAATCAGGACAATTGTTTGAGACACCAAATGACATCACTTTAATTAATGAAACCTGTCTATCAACATAATTCACTTAAACACTTGTCACGTTCAAAGCTGCTTTAAAATTACATTAAAGGGATTTACAGAAACCGTCCCCAGCTTTCTTGGTCAAGCTAAGGTACAGGAATCCCTTCACTTTCTGTAAAGGTTTGTAAGACATTAAATGCAGACACAAGGGCAAAATTAACTTACTGAATATTTTTATTTCCAAACTTATGTGTTGCCTGGAAAACTTTCTATTTGTTTTTTACCTCTGAGCCATTAAAAATATTTCTACTGTGACACGATTCTTCTGTCCAGACATGAAAAAACTTAATAAATCATGCTATTACTCTCCTGAACTTTCATTTGTTTGTTAATATTACACGACACCACAGAAGTCAAAGATTTTTTAAAAAACAAACCCTATAGCTCGTTTTCTTCCCCCGATGCCATCATGTTTTCAAACACCACCTTATAATCTTTCCATTTTAAAAGGTGGATTGAGGACAGTGACATTTTACATCTACCTGTGCAAGTGCGTGTGACTGCATAAAACACTTATATGGGGGCTTGTTACACACAGTATGATATAGTGGACTGATAGACAAGAATTGATTAAAAAATTTGGCTTTGTGAGAATTTGCTCATCTAAGGCAAGTGTTGGTCTTAGTGCTCACATCAAGAAAGCTCGGCATGCTGAAAAGGAAAAACAAATACAATTGCTCATTAGGACCTTCTTGTCCCAACTCCAAGCTTGCTTTGTCCTAAGAGAAAGCCAGGCAAAAAACCCATACAACTCTCTTTGGCTTAAATCACCCTAAGTATCTTGTTCTTCCTTGCCATCATGAACTCAATAACAATAAAACAAACGCCTGTTTTTTCTAGTGTTTAAAATCAAGTTTCGAGCCTCTTTCTCAGAGATGCAAATATATAAATAACAATAAAACAAAGGGGTTTATTCTCTCTTCAGGGCAAAGGCAAAAAACCTCCTCTGTTTTCCATCCAACCAAGCTTCCAAAGAAAGTCTTCCTAGTGCCTTCTTTACAGGCTTTACACAAAGCAAACTCAGAGCAGCGTATGAAGCATTGCCCTGCGTGCAGCTGGCTTCCTTTAGCACGATCCCTTAGCTCCCTGCCTTTGCCAATCCCTCAGCTAATTCTTCTTTACATGGTTTAAGTCTGGGTCTCCAAAGAGCAAGCAGCCGTTGTTGCTACTTGGCTCTGCCAGTTCGCTTCGTCTCCCCACACAAAATCCCTGAATTCCCATGTCTGCTGTCTTCCTACAGCATCCAGGTTAGCCCACACCTTCCCTTCGACTAATGCTCTGCCAGACGTAGTAGGTTCAAGGTGTTTTATCTCTTGGGGCCGTTTTGTTCAGTTGCACAAGTTAGTGCGACTTCCTAGGAAGGCTGCTAGATTAAAATGTTCAATAATTCTCCACAGCTATGCATACAAGACTCATCTGCACAGGTGCACAAGCTTTGGGATGGTATGGCCCAAGCAATCCAGTAAGGCAAAGCTAAAACTACCTAAGACATGCACTGACACCATCACCCAGAAGAATACTGCTTTTCCCACTGTGTTATTTAATTAAAAATATTTAAAAATCAATCATTTAAAATTCACTCAGGGCCATGCATCCTGTAGACAATAATCCTTTGAAAGCTACCCCTTAAAGACTGCTTCAATTACAATATATTTAAGGATGTTGCAACCACATGTTTTAAACAAAAAACAACTGTAAAAATCCTTTTACTAAGAAATGCAAAACATTCCCTGTCTTCAGACCAATCTTTGGGATAAATACAATATTCTGACTTTTAGATTCAGACTTTCAAGGGACAGCACAATCTAATATACACTTCCTTCTTTGTATCAAATGGCCTTATCTCACTTAAATATTTTTCTGAAATACAGCAGGCAACAGTACAGTAAGCAAAGAGGAGCAGAAAATAGCATCATGGGAACACAGTAATCAACAGCATTACTAAAAAAATCACATAGCTAAAACAGAGAGACTATTATTTTGGAAAATTAGTGGTACTTTTAAGTCAAACAACTTTCCTCCAAATGTTTCATTTCTTTTAATACTGTTACCAGCACTGAAATAAATGCACCAAAAGAAACTTTGCCTCAAGCCCAAGGCTCCCTCTTGAATAATTCAAAAGCAAGAAGATCACAGTGGCTTAATTAAAGGGCCCTTGCTCCGTTTCTTTCCTTTTCCCATGTTGCTGTTACAGTACAATATGTCTCTATAAGGAATTAAGTAATTTTGTAGCATCTATGTGCTTCCATTTTCTTTGGCAATACAATTGTATCATCCTTAAAGTAACTCTGAACTAGCAATACTGACAACTGAAATACCCATCGTTTTTTACACAACTGCTATCAGCAAGGAAAACTTCTGAGCATCCTCAAATCCAGTCACCTGTGCCCTGGCAAGAACTAGAAAAAGCAAAGCTTCCACAGCCACTTTTCCACTTGACCCCTCTCCTGAACGGGGTGGTGGATCATGAGGCTCTAACACCTCATAGAAGTTACAGACTACAAAATTTATAGAGGACAAGCACTGGCAGACTCTGCCGTTGGACCTTTCATTTCAGCCTGGAAGGGCTAACATACTTTCCCTGGGCTAAATCAGTTGGCCTAATTAAGAAGTTCTCCCCCACCCCATAAATCCTGCACCTCTCCCGTCTGTAGAGCATCACAGCTACAAGAACACCTATACTGCCCATTTCAAACAAGAGCTGTATATGCACAGCTTAAAAACTGCAGAAACAAGTTCATCTCCTGTTTTGAATGTGGTCTGTGAGGGCAGCTACTGGGAACCTTCCACACATAACGCTATACGAGAGAGAAAATTGTACAGCAGCTTTGCATGTCACCGTTATTTTACTTGTCTACTAAAACATGTATCGCACGCATAACGTAAATAATGCAAGCAGCACTGATAAGATACATGGGGTATTCCTTATGGGATGTTGGCATTACATGGAAATCAAAGAACACTTGTGCCTTGCAGACATGATAGAAGATGCCATGAGAATCTGTATAAAAATGGCCTGCATTTTTAAAGTAGCAAAAGGAGCCAGTAGAGCTAAAAAGCTAGCTGCAACACCACGAACACCCAAGACTGCAAAGCCTACATGGGTGGAAACCACATTCTGACAACGTGAACCTTTGCCAGACAAGCTGCCATCCTGGCCAATTTTTCTGAGCAGATCTACTGCCTTTACCAGGCTGACAGTGAATCTGAAAAATCCATCGTGGCCTTCTGTGCACTTATGAGTTTCAACACCTGGAGAGGGGGGAGAGGGTTGAGAGTTGAAGAGAAGGACTCTCAGGTGGATCCCTTCAGCTTCGGACGGGTTGGTCTGCACTGCCCAGCTGAGTGCTGGAGTGAATCCATAGGGCAGAGAAGATATGGGTCTCTTTTGTAACGAATGGCAGCTCTGCTCTTTTTTTACTTTGTTAAGGGTCACTACAGCATTACTGTGTTAACTGACCAACCATTACCCTGATTTCCAGTCATTACTTAGAATTTCAAATGAATCTGATCAACAAAACTTACCTTGTGAAAGTAAACACTTATTGATCTATTTTAGTCTCCAGGGTCTACTTTAGCAGCGCAGGCTAAAACACAGGTTCCTTGATACCTCAGACTAAACCTCATACTCAGATGTGTTATTTCTAACAGACTGCTCTGCATGTTTCAGATGTTTGTATTTTTAAAAGGAAAACTGGAGCTCTGTCCTGACAAATTCTGCACTTTACGCACTATGGGACACCATTACCACCAAAGAATCCTTCCACCTCCACTAAAAACTGGAACTTTATTTTTACCCATGCGTAAATTATTTATAATAATTGCAGCATAAAGCAGATGGTAAAAAAGTCCATGCCCTACTCTGCTTCTTTTAAATGCATAAAGGCCACACACAAATTTCAGGAGTATTCTAACCTCCCAATAAATAAAAATAATCTGAACTCCCAATCTGTGTTTCCTGTTTTTGTTGGACAACTCCTTGGATTCCTCAGACTATTTTAGACCTTGGACAGGTTATACCAGTATAATTATGTGAATTAAGGGTACAAGGGTTTTTAACCCGTGTAGATGCATTACTGTGAGCCATAATGGGGAGGTAAAAATCACGTCAGAAAAGTTGATTTGGTTTTGTCTCCCAGCCTGGAATAAGACACTCCAACCCATCTAAGCCCACACCTATGGGAGGGATGTTTCCACTGTTCTGTATGAGAATAATTAAAGCAAGGGGGATAAAAAAAAAAAAGGCCTAACTTCCTTGCGAGTACTTTTGGTATAATGCAGTTCTAAGCAAAACCTCTCAAAATAAACATTGTGAACAGTACAAAATTGCTTCCGCTTCTACTTAACTTTCACTTGCAGCTTTCTCAGTTGTCATAAATCCACTTGCTCTGCAGCTGTTTATAAAGCCCTTCATATCAAAACCCTACTATTATTGTTAAATAAATTTATTTTAAAACCAACAACATGGAGATACTGCTCATACATTACGAAGACTCAAACATAGAGAGAGACACTTCTGCTTTATTTTGCAGAGTTTGTCCTCAACTCAGCTCCCGTACCGGAACTTCAAACACTGACTCCGTTCATGCCTCAGCCAGCAAGCAGAGTTTACTCTGCCAGTCCTTCAGTTGTGCCTGCACAAATGTTTGAGGGGACTTGCAGCAAACCAAATGAGGGAACTGATAGAGTTAAAAAAACCAAAACAAAACAAAGCAAAAATTTCGGGATGCTCCAACTAAAAAACAGGTGAAATGGATCCCAGCCAAGGTGACAGCACAGACAGAAGAAACACATTAATATGATAATGAATTAATAACCATGATGTACAAGGCTTGTTTGGGCAAGAGAAAAATAGCAGGTTTACTACATTTCTAAGACAACTCCAAGTTAGCTCAAAGAATGGTGAAGGAATAAGAAAATGCCTATGGATGGGTCTCACTCAGTCAAGATCCACACATACCTTTGTTAACCCAGTCTCAGCAACTGTTTTTCCCGGACCTTCGCAATGTCTGTGAGTCTGGCTGAAGACACTCGGTAGTTGATACAAAAAAGTGTACCCTCAGTCAGCATGCTTTGGGAGGGTAAGAGCCCAAAAGGGAATGTTTTTAAGCCCCTGAGCACAGGAGATGAGCACTGGTCCTTGGGACTTCGCTGCTGAACTCTGTCACTGAAGTTCCCACTTCCATCAATGCATCCCAGAGATTAAGGGTGGCCAAGGAGCACGCCAACACAAGTCATCTAGCTGCTCAGAGCAGCATCATGAAGGGCCACCTTCAGGGGCCCAAACTCCCCAGGGGCATCCACCTGAGGGTGCCTTGTCAAAGCAGTATGATATGGGGGTGTGTTCACAAAATCATTTTGGGACATCTTTGGGTTTCTTTCTAGCTTACAGTCTAGAAAGAGTTAAACTGCAAAAAGGAATAGCCAAAGGAGAACACACTCCCCCTCAGAAGAGGTATAAAAACTAGATGGTTGTACTTTCAGGGACCCCAACAGTTGGGACAGGAGGCCCAACATTACAAAAAGTGTCTCAGGTCTGTGTGGACAGCTGAAGATCCACAGGTAGAAGATGATAAATTTTTGGTCAAGCCAGTAAATCAAGCTCAAGTGCTGTGACAACAAAAGTGAAGGGAACTGAGGACTTCCAACCCACTGTAATTTCAATTTTTCTCCCCATCAACACGTGGAGGCATAGATCGCCTTTTTCTAAAAGAAGATCCACAAAGATAAAGACTAGCATGTGACATTTGAGTATACTACAAACAAGACCCAAGAGAAGACAGCTGATCAATTGTTGTAATTTTTGAGTGTCGTGATTTTCACAAATGGCCAATGCTTTGTAATATATAATGAACTGACAACATCTGGGGCATTGGTTACCATCTCAGTAAGGTTCCAAAATGTTCACCAGCTTCAGACAGAGTTACAGGGTACACTGCAAGTTGTTTTGCAATGAAACATAAATACTGTTCTGCAGGCTCATACAAAAAATACTAAAGCTACATCTTACTAATTTTAGCCTCATGGGCCAGGCAAAATTATGGGCCTTTGAATTCCAGTAACATGAACTCTTTAACTGTCTGTCATAAACAAATATCTAGACTTGTTTTTAACTGCATTTTCTGGTTCCTCTCTGACAGGTTCCCATATTATACTTACATGGGGTCATACCATCTATATGATAAAAATGGATGTCCTCAAACGCAGAAGGGAGCCTCCAAAATACTTAGATCTAAATGCAGATCTTCTCATCCTACCTGTAATTGCATGGAGACAGGACATACTCTTCTTTTCCTCTGTAACTCTACACATACCATAGATAGTTGATCTGTACTACTATCAGAGTACTCAAAACAAAACACAAGCAGATCAATATCACCCAATGTAAATTTCAGTTCCTTCCAGCTGAAAGAAGTCAGCCAGATACTTGAACTACCAAGACATGTGAGTCACCTAGACCTACAAGTTTCTCATTTTAGAGACCATGCCAATGATTTAAGGACAAATAAAAGATCTGAAATATGATGGGGGGGGGTGTTGACAGAAACAATTTATTCTTCCTCTTTGCTTACAAGCAAAGCACAAACAAGAATTTCTACCAATAGAAAAATTGCAAACCATAATATTGTTTACATTTGTTATAGCAAGATAACAGAATACTGCACATGCTGCTCTGAAAATAACTTCCATACAAATTAAAAGGTCAGCATGGAGATTTCCTAAGTATGAGTTTTGTTTACTATGGGACCTTGGTCACTAATTCATCTTTGTGAAGCAGCAGTCGCACGACAGTTAATTTTTGGTCAGATTTAGCAAACATAATTACTGAACTACCTAGAAGTGATTAGGTCGGTAAGGCCTGGGACCAGAGGCCACTGAGCACCAGGGGCCATCCACCTATATTTGTCTTTGAGACAAGAAGGCGTGACTCAGCTACAGATAAGGTTCCTGTTAACCTTTGGGATGAAAGGTGAACATAAGTGAGAGCAAGATACTGGTTCAGGAAGACCACTGCCTCCTTACATATTTCCTGAGACCTGCAGAAAAAGGTAGCAGAGGCAGTGACAAAGGTTAGTGTCACAATTTGCAGATACTACTGACAATAATTCTGCTCTGGTAAAGTCTAGTACTGGCAGTAGCAATTTGGCTACGACAACGTTCAAAGCTGGAGGAAATGACAGGGCTAGGGCTAGGATGGCAGTTCAGCTCAGTAAATACCAGCACAGGATAAAAGCCTGCTATCAAGGGGTTGTGTGGCTTTATTTACATCTGGAATTAGAAGAAGGTGTTGGCCTACAATAAAGGATAGTACTGGAACTGGGTTTAAGGTTGGGGCTCAGGCCAGCAGATAGTGATAAAATGCAACTTAGAAAGCACCACCAGGTTAACGTGAAAAGTGGTACTGGCTTAAACCACGTGACATCAGAGATCTGTGGGATAAGGACTGAGATAAGATTAGGAGTGGAATTAGGGTTTGAGCATACTCTGGAAGAAGTTGATAAACTGCATCATCTCGTTTCAGTATCGGGGAGGGCCACACGCCGTGATAAAGGTGCCACGTGACAGGATTTTGCACACCCTTAGCAAGCCCTACACCGCTCAGCGTGCCAGGCCTACTCTGCCTGTACCCTCTGTCGACCCAAGGCTCCCCAAGCTGCACGTGTGCCATCAACCTGATGCACTCCCGACCCCTCAGGATTACTGTATATGTACACTTCTGCCCTTGTGTATGTGCACAGCGACCCTGGCACTCCTGAGACGTATGGATTTCCTGTACTGTATGTGCAAGGTGTGTATGTGCTGCAGATGGGGGCAGGGAAGAGGGCCCCAAAGAAGGAAAGCATCTGTCTGAAAACATCCAGTCCTTACTGTCTCTATTTCTCCCTTCATTTGCACTAGGGCTGCCCTACCCGAAATACATCAAAGACTGGCAACCAATGTCTCCTCTCTTCACAGACGCATTTCTAAAAAGGTCTGTGCAGCAGTTTGGTCCTGCCAAGGAAATCAAAAGCCAAATCAGTCAAATATACCGAGAAGCAGCACAAAAGCTTGTCTGTGTCTTCTGCAAACAAGAGCTTTGCCAATGATCATCTTGGCAGTACTATTTAGCACCTGCCCTTTTCCCAATTCTTGGGAATAGGTGTCCACCACATTATTCAGCATTTTCCAGCTTAGGGGAGGGTTCAGGACTGACCTTGCTTGCTTCGCATTACAGAAAAACCTGACACATATCCATCTCTGTGTTTTAATCACAAAATAGGCTCAATGCACATTAGTGATGAATGGTGAAAAATTCAGTTTTAGTGGCAGACAGGCCTTGGACCTGACAATGACACTTTCTGGAGAAGGACAAAACATATAATCACATTTCAAGGACAAAAGCACATCCTTACTGATGACTATATAGTTAAAAACCTTAAAAATCAATATAAGTAGCACACAGTTCATCTCTACCATTTTCCAAGCTTGCAGTTTAGAAAATGCAGGGTAGGCAAAAATGACAGTTGCCCAATTCAGCGAGCAAACTTGCTTCAGCATTCACTACAAACTGCAGAGGAGAAAACTTCCCAGTGAGTCTGGCCAAGAGGGAATTACAATTACTGAGCCTCATGGTCACAAGACCACACACTACTGTTGTGAAACAGTCACTGGGTAAATAAGGGTGTAGCCTGCAAGACAGTTTACCACTGGTGTGTGTGTGTGTGTAAGAAAAAGCCACACACAAAACACGGTCTTACCCCTGAAAATGTACGAAGTCAACAAAAAAGGATATTACAAATCCACACTGATGTCAAAAATGTGGCAGAATGATGCTGCCATTCTAGTACATCAATGCAGTAACAACTCAGAGTAGGGAATAAAAGCGAGTCACAGAGTTAAGCCTACAGGCAAAAGCAACAACAGCAAGAAAAGATAATTCCAAGGGATGGAGGAGTAGACGTTAGAATGATGTAGAAATGACAGCTGCACTTCATTTCACTAAGGTAAAGTGACAAAAGCAGTACATTTCCAGAATGATAAAAAAAAATAGCAAAAGATGATAAAAATTAAAATGTAAGATGCTGATTTAAAAACATATAAATAAGCAGGTACCTCAGACTAGCAGAGATAGGTATTAACAAAGCAGAACCAGAAAAATGCCATTAGCTGCCTTAACAGTTGAAACACAACCAAACATTTCATTAGCCTTTTTGTATTTCAGGGATGTGTAGCAGTGTAACTGAAAGAGTTCAGAGAAGTTTCCCAAACTTCATCTTTTCTTGTTTGCAGAAATCAAGGAAAGAACTTGCAAAATAATCACTTCTGCAAGCTACTGCCCTCAGTTCTGTGTATACAGATGTCTCTTCTGCCTCTGCACTAGACAAAACTTCCTCTAATGATCCAACTTTGATTATCCCACCAACTCACAGCATTTTTACCAAACTGGGGGAAAAGAGGATATATTGCATCTACCCTCTACGTAGCACCATGCTGTTCGGAGCAGCTCCGACAGGGGCTTAGCAGGGTGCTGCTGGCCACTTCTAGAGAAGATGACTGGGCAAGGGGAAGCAGCAGAGGGAGGAGCAGAGCAGCCTTCACTCCTGCCTGCAGCGAGGGCACCGACTCAGCACAGCTGGGAGCAGCAGGGGAGAGTACTTCAGCCAGCCAGGCCCTCCCTATCACAGAGGAGCAAAAGGCTGTTTCATTCATTTCTCCCTCTGACGCCTGCTTCTCTGAGGGAGGGAGAAAAAATGAAGGGATTAAGCATTTAGCATTACTTCTGATGCAAGGAGGGTGCAAAAGCATCTGATACAAAAGTTACTCCCATTCCAGTCTCCCTCTTTACTGTCAACCCATCAGAAGTGGCAGGTGTCTTCTTTCTGCGTGCTAACATGTCCTGATTTGCTACCTGGGACAGTCTTCTAGGCTCAGCTTCCACCACTACACTCTTAACTTCCATGACACACTAAGCTCTGTGCCTTAGATATGACTTGCATTTATGAAGAAGCAATATACAGGGTTCAATCCCCTGGTACAAGTTAGCATACAATTTTCCAACCTGTATTAAACTCTCAGGTTATTTATGAGGTAAACTAATTACACAAATTTTGTCAAAATCCACTCTTATTAATACCTTTGTCTGTACTAAGAGCTCATTGGGCTCTAAAATTTGTACTGAAGAGTACTGTATAGAAAACAGAGGGTTAATACTTCTAAATGATTGTTCATGGTATCCCAGATAACATTAAAGAACCTCTTGCAATTAAAATTCATAAGCTGTATTTCCAAATTTCATAACTCAGGTCAAGAACTGCTTCAGTAGAGGAGGGTGGCAAAGGAAGAAACTGCTAAGGAATAATTAAACTAATACTGCACTAATGAAAAGGTGAATTAATTGAAACGGCCCATGAAGTATCTAAGCGTACACAAAGTAATTGAACAGATCTCACACTGGAATGCTGACTGTCCAGTGCATGGATGAAATCAAAATAGGATGTTAATGGCACATCCAATGATAAAGTTGGTGATGGATTTTCTGTTGCTTATTGTCAAACATGAAATACTCCTGCATGTCATTTTTGGAGGCAAACCTTACAGAATGACCAGGGAAATCAGAAAATGATACAGCAAGTATCACACTGGACAATAACATGGAAAATAGAGTTGATTTTCTGATTGATAAAAACAGTGAGATATCATATAAATTGCCTATTACTGTACCTTCATGACATCTTTATAGGAATGAATGGCCTCAACTTCCTCTTTGTCATCATCATCGTCATCCTCCACTCCTTCGTCCAAAGCATCATATCCTTCATCCCTACTCCCATCTGTTTCTGTGGTATTAGTCATGTGGTCAATAAGCTGCTCCAGTGGAGGACTTAATTCCCGCTCTTCATTGTCCTTCAAACCATAGTCCAGGGCTTTATATATAATAATCCCTAGTGATTCAATAACCTATAAAAGTGAAAAAGAAATATTTATTAATACCATTTACATGAATGAACAGGTCAGTCTAAGAACACCCTTTTCTGGTGTAGCAACTGAGAAGGCAATAAACATCAAAATTAGAGAGAAAAATGATCTTCTAATACCTACAGTAGTACTTCGGTAATGCAGCACAGAACATGCAAGAGCAGGCCATACCACATACCTACCACTTTCTTATTTCAAAGTTTGAAATAAAAAAAAATGTAATTTAAAACCAAAGCAGGACCTTTTTAGATTATTTTCCCTTTTTCCTTCTAATATGACAAACCTCAAACTATCATTACTCTAGACTTTGTAAGACTATATTACATGCATATGACCTTTTCTGGGGGAGGCAAGTGGAAAGAAATTGAAAGAAAGAATAAACTAACATGAGATGCCTCCCTCCTCCCACAAATTAACGACACCTGGAAACCACCCTTCAGTTTTGGCATCTCTTCATTGACCTGAGAGGTGTCTGGACACAGCTGTGGACATCCCAGGATTAACTCACTGAGCACGGGGACATCAGCCCACAAGAACTCCTTTGCCTGTTGCACAGCTGGTGGAGGCACACATAAGGCACTGAAACTACCAACAACTGGATTTCATAGTAATGAGGTAATACCTCAATTCTTCATTGAACTTGAGGCTTTTTTTGTGCTCTGTCAAGAGCAAAGCAGACAACCTCTTAGTGTAAGCTAGCAAAAAATTGTCGTGAACATCCCAAAATGCTAAATACACATTTTCTTTCTTGACATTAGTTATTTTCTTTACGAGTAATCTTGAAGCTTCTACCATTTTAAAGATTTAAAGAGATGGCATTTCAAGCTGTGGAGTTTGGGTATTTGGGGTATTAAGAGAGAGGGAAAGGAAAACGGGCTTGCAAGAGTAAACCACAAGAAGGTCATGTCGCTGTTGAGAGATCCTTGTCTGACAAGGGAAGCAGGACTGGAGTTATTGCATGTAATCTCTGATCTTCCTTGCGTGTTGGGATGGCTAGCATGTCACACAAATGAGCAGACTCCAGTGTAGGAGTAGCTGGCGCTAGCACAACTTTAATAACAGGAGCATTTCTAAACATACCAAACCTTGTCATCAAATGCCATTTTCTCTCATCTGGCTTTCAGTACTATCCTGGTCAACACACTTTTTACTGCAGATTTTTGAAATTCTATTTGGGTAAATAGGACAACACAAATGGATTCTTAAAACATTAAATTTTACTCTAGCAGCTTACTTATTTCAGCACAGCAAAGTATTTTTGGTCTGAGAGGCTGGAGATTAGCAAAGACTTGAAATGATATCCTATTAGTTTATCTAGACAGACAATTTAATGAACTAGCTGTAGCCTGACAGCTTTACACTTGGATACTGCATTCCTCTGTTGAGATTACTTTGCAGTGCAAATTCACTTTGCAAGACAGTGGCTAATAAACAAACAAACATAAACCCCAATACATAAACGCCATCCTTTTATAACTTATTTCCAATAATTCTGATAACTCGATTCAATACAAATAATTTTCCTATGCCATTCTCTTGAAATGTGTTTATACATATTTGGAAAATATTCTTAAAATGCAGTTGAGAATAGTGATGAGGCAAATTAATGAAGAAAAAATGGTCTTGATTTATTTAGTTCAAAGAACAGCTCTGACTTGGGAAATGCTAGTGAGACAGCAAAGTATACCAAGGAAGCATCACTGCATGCTTGCTCAGCTCTCGTACCCTTGCCCAGACTTCTGCCATGACCCACTCTGGAGACAGGACACTGCACCATATAGACCTTAAAAAGATAACAGATCAAACTGACATTTGCAGCATATCTGGCTTGCTTCTTAGAGAAGCTACTTTGTAGTAGCTGTCTTGTAAAACTTCTATTGTTAAAAAAAAAAAAACTGAAAATGTGGAAATGTCACAAAATAAAATATATTCTACTGGTAGACGTAGACATGTATGTTGCCTGTAACTCAGGTTCTGAGTACAGTCTCAACACACACCCCTTCAGCAACTGAAAGGGAACAAAAAATACCAAATTAATTCCAATTTGAAGTAGGCCTAAGTGAAAATTAAGTACAACTGAATAATCACTTTGATATTTTAAATACTTGGGAGTAAACACAATGTGAGTAATCTCTAACTTTAAGAAAAACTAAATTTGTAAGAGCTTACCATACACGAGGAGGACTGAAATGTCCACATTAGATGCAAAGAAAATAATGTCTTGTGCCATGCAGCGCTGGCTGCTGAACACAGCTTCTGGATTTTGCTACACCAACACTTCAAAAAAATAGAGGGGGGGGGGGGGATAAAGAAAGTGCGCTCTCTCTGCCTCCTTCTGTTTGGGAAGAGGATTAAGGCATTCAAAAGCACCGTGGCTAAAGCTGGATGACAGCTGCTGCTTTCTTTGATGTATCAGCAGCGGGGCTTTTGCAGTTCAGTAATATGGCTTGTGCATTTTTACCTACTATGAACAGATTTCATAATCCATGCAAAGCTGACACACCACAAAAGCCCGCAACAGCACCAGTTCAGGCCTATATTGTAGTCTCTCGGCTCCTTATTTGGGAGTCGTGATCAAAACCGTTATTTATTCAATGTCTGTCAGTATCACAGATTCTTCTTGCTGAAAAACAAAGCAGCAAACAACTGAGAAACTTTGTTTTGACTTGCATGAAAACTGAAAACATTGAGCACTCTCAGTAATACTGGTTTACTGAGGACCTTGTAAAACCACACAAGTGCCAGATGCATATCAAACAAAAGTCACAGAATCGTCAATGCTTCTTCACATGGTCAAAGCTAGTAATGCAACTCCACGCAAATAAAACTTCTATGGCTACATAACTAGAAACATAATATGCAAGGTTAGGCAGTCATCTCCTGGCTGCTTAAGCAGGAATGCTGTCACTTTGCCTGTAATACAAATCAAATAAAACAAAAAAGAAAAAGCTTTTCACAGTTGAATAGATGAATTGATAAATACACGGAGTTTTGAGTTGGATAATCAGGGACTATCACTTATTTTTTTTAAAAAGCATCAATTATTTACAAAGGAGTCACTGGTTCTAAACTGCACCGCTTGCTAATTTCACACAAAATAAATAACTTCTGGCACCTAACAAGTGACAAGCACTGGCATCATTTTCAATTATATCTGTGAAAACAGAGGTATAGTAGGAAAAACAAGGCTAAGAAGGGACTTAGAAAGGCTCTTTTAAACCACAGAGTTTTACACTGACACTCCAAAACAACTGTACGACACTGAAATAAGTGCCAGCACTAATGATAAATGATGCTGCTTGATTCAGATTGAAAATAAAATAAAATAAAATAAAAATAAATCAAAAAAACCAACAAGTTCTGCACCTTGAATTTTAGAACTAATTTGTTCCTCATTGATTTACGTTTTGGCAAAGGACCTGATCTTTGCAAATCAATCAATGGCTAAGTAGCTTAAAAAAATAAACAAGGAATTCTGCATTATTATGCTTTACACCTTCTCACCAAGTTCTTTTGAAAGTCATGGCTTCAGACCAAAAAAAAAACAAACCACGTTTCCCACAGACTGAACTTGTACTCTGTTGTGCTTAAATCATTAGTGAAAGGGGAATTTTGTCTCACCCTGAGTATTCTTCCAGTTCCTACACCAGCCTGGACTCAAATTATACTGCTCTTTTGTAACAAGTTGTGATAAAGTTTCTGGAAGACTTTGACTTCAAACACAATGTAGAAACAATATCCTCACACCCCTTTTACACACACAGCAAAACCAAAACCCAAACCACTCAGATTATTTTCATGCACAAACACTGCATGGAACTTTCCATTCCGTACACCCTCCTCCAAAACATTAAGGCATGCCTCTTGGAAAGGGGTTCAGTTAGGGTTTCAGGACTTTTACACAACACAAATTGTTTTTCCCAGTGAACACTGCCAATTTAACATTCTCAAAAACTCTTCAAATATACAGCCTTTTTAGAGGAACCAAACATGTTTGAGACTTGCAAAAGTCTCGCGTGAAATTACTGTGAGTACTTCACTTATCTTTTCTTTTTTTAAATTTCAGAGAAAAATCTTTTTTTCCCTCAACATATATATATAATGTCTGACTCTTGTTGAAGCGTAGATGAGAAGAGGCAGAATCCGCCTGCCATTCCCCCCCACCCCACTGCACACACAAAAGGGCACTGTCTGAGCCTTCATCCCCTTCCTAGGCTTTAAACAAAGCCACAAAGCCTAAGGACAGGCTTGTACTTACAGCAGCAAAGGGCTTTTTTTCAGCTCCAATGGCTGTCCCTCCCTAAAGTTCTCCCTTCCTCCAAAAGCCACTCAGGTTTTGTATCCCTAAACTGGCATTAAAGATGCCGTAAAGCTCCAGCTCCTAAGGCGAGTCAGCTAACTTCCAACTTTCCCACAGGGACCTTGGATACGGCAACCAGACACAATAGCTGCATTACTCCTGCCCCGTCTTTTATGAATTCTAATAAATTCTTTATTAAAAATGTATATGACAATTATTATTTTTAAGTGCTCCCATTTCTTACCAGCAGATCTCCAACACACTTTACGAAGGAGAATCACTCTGCCTTATGGTGAGAGTGCCGAGAGCCCGGAGCTGGCGTTAGCCACGGCACTCCTTTGGGCAGAGCTCCTCTCTGCCACCAACTCTGCCACCACCCCTGGCATTAGGCAGCACTTAATCTGCAAAGGCTAACCTGTCCTACTGCTGGCTTTAAATTACCCTTCCAGGAGATCCATGCTGAGCTTCTGGAATCACAACACGCAGTATAAACATATCCATAGACACCCTTGAAGGCAAGAGTTACGTATCTTAAACTTTCTATGCAGACAATTTCTATTAGGAGAAGACACACAAACAAACACAAGTTTTTGTGATAAAATTCTGTAATACAGTCCGAAAGACAGGGACTGTTAAAAGACAGGCATGTTAAAATTTTATGTAAACCCAACTGTTCCTCTCCAGCTAGATGACAGAGGGAGCAAGCCATTGCTCTGGTTATCATTTCCATTTGTAACAAAGTAATTTGTTGTTTCTTCAGTAACCAAGCCTGGAACTAAAAAAGACCACGCTTTTAGGAAGGGTGAACAACTGAGCGGGGTTAGGATAAACCAAAGTACCGTTTTCGGTGATTCACCTCACCCTTAGATGCCCTACATAACTCTCAGGAGTACCCCACGAAGAGTATGTCTAAATAGGTTGTTGTAGGATATGCATTGCTGTCACTGCATACCTCAGGTATACTAAAGTAGTTTTTACCACAGCATTCCCCAGTGGAAACAGGCTAGCATTACCCAGGTTTTAATAGCTGGGGACATTGCTAAATTTAAATATGACCTTCACTAAATTAGAGCAACTTGCAACAGACTGTCAAATGAGAACAGCAAAAAAACTTCCAAGTGCTTCCAGGTAAGCAGCAAGGATTCAGAATATTTCCAATGAATCAGATGAATAAGTCATTTCCAAAGAATACAGACATAAGATACAGGATCATTTAACTTCTGGGTGATGATGGTTTGCTACTGAAATAACAAGATACTGCTTTCTGCAATATAATGAGCCTTGCTATTTAAGACAAAGCAGTAATATAAGCAAAGAAGAAAAAAATCAAAGTATGTCAGGTAAATATGAAAAGAAATTAAATACATCCTTTTAACAAGATTCAGTCTGGTTTAGATACATTCAGAGTTAGGAAAATTTCTCTGCCATATTTAGGGGAGATCTTTTTTCAAAATGATTTTATACTCATGAGTCTTTGAATGCACTAAGTGCATAGAGAGACCTACTTACTGAATTCTTATATACATTAAAGAGATTCAGTGGAAGAACTGCTGAGCAAAGACATAGAACAAGCCTAAAACATACAAAGGGGATGCTTGCTTTTGGGGGTTTTGTTTTGTTCCCCCCAAAGTGACTATGTAAAAATTTAAGCAGTTAAATGTTGTTAGACTCGGTTGCCTCTAATAAAGTAGCAGTAATTTAACTGTGTGTTTATTAAGGCTCAAGTGTAATATAACTCTCCAACTTATTCAAACGTTCTGATAATTATAAACAAGTTTTTGGTTGTTCAAGTTTCACTACAGATGTTATCTAAGAAGAACTATCATTTATTAGCATAAATGAAAGCAGAATTTATTCCACTGGATCACTCTCAACTTATGTTTTATCTGCTGCATAAAAATATTGGAAAAAAACCCCTCATTTTTCTTCTAGTTTTTGTTCATACATTATAATCTCCAAGATTAAGACACATTGTTACTCTGTTATTAAGGAATTTATCCAACCTGAAGGAATTTCACCGAAGTGACAGTTCATCTCCAGAGAAAAACAAAATTAAATTCCCTGATTTAACTGTGGAGACTCCAGTAACAGCTGAAGCTCCAGTAAAGGAATTAGGTGCAATAATTAAGTAACACAGATGGTGAAAGTCATTTGAAAGTTCTTAAATACACCTCTATTCATATCACACTTTTAAGTACAGGTCACGTTATCCTGATCCCATTTAAGTAAATGGCAGAGATGGTGATGACATTAAGAATTCTAAGGTCGGCGTGTATTTGCTGAAACAAATAGTCAGAATGGGTATGCTGTTACATTTCCCTACTGTAGGCTTAAAATGATCTGAAAATTGTCTTAAAATACCCCACCTATTTAGGATTTTAGGCACAGTACCTCATCTTGATTTTTTAAGAAACAGTTTATTATCACAGCCTATAAAAACAATTTGCACAACAACTTCATTCAAAATCTTAGCAGCTTCAAAATTACGTACATCAAAATTAAGTTTGTGAAAGCCTCAATGACTATCGAAATGCTATTTTGAAATACAGGGAGAATATATGGTTTTTATCTTAAGTTCAAGACACAAGATCAGACCATGTCACAAACGTCTGTTCTAGTCCCCTTCTCATGTACACCAAAGCCATACATCTGCTATTACTCTTCAGAGTAATGCTTCTTACACGTAAGAGGTATTTTTTAAAGAAAAGTTTCGATGCCGTAATAATCTGATAAATCAACAGGTAGTAGTATTAAATCAGAAGCATTTAATACTACACCTATCCAACCAAATCGATTATTACTCTTTTCAGCACACGTAACCCTTCAGTATTGCTGACTTGACTAAATGAAATCAGGTCCAAACAAAGTTTGTCTTTTTTTTTTTTTTAATCATGAAATATAGCTAAACATCTATTATATATAGTTTTATATAGGAATAGAAAGCAATCAGGAATAGAAAGACAACAGAAGGAGCAAAGACTTTAGTTGACTACCAAAACCATAACCAGGCTACAGAAACTCCAATAGGGTCAAATTTTGTAAAAGACACAAATTGCCATTTGCCATATCAACTTTGAATAAAGCTTTACTTAGATGACACAAAAGTATCAGAGTAACTACAGCAAAAGATTTTGTAGTGAGAGAGAGAAGCGACCAGCTCAAGGAAAATGGTACGAAGGAGAGTGAAACTAGTTCAGTAGCTCTGATCCGGAGAATTCGTGTGCGACTGGTTTAAATTTGGCTGATATTGCATACCTGCCTATGGTCTGTCAGACAAGCTATAGGAGAAAGATAATAAAATGCTTGCAGTAGCTTTGATTCAGTTCAGTTTATGGCAGTCATGAAACAATGCAAAATCAAGGCGACTTTTATTCAAAAAAATCTAAACAGTTCAACTAATCTACTCAAAAAGTCAGTTTGCATTAACTTCTCAGCCTTCCCACACAGATTTCATTTAAACCACTACAGTTGCCTGCTACAGGCTTGGCCCCCACTTAATTAATCCAAGAATTAAAGTGAGTAAACACCTGCTGCAATATAACCCATTTCTTCTCCTGTGAGTCAAGAACTTTCTCACACCTGTTTTCCCCAAAATTAACAACTACAAAAGCCAAGCAAACAAAATACCTGTACAATGAAAGCTATTCTTTTAAATACAAATTCTTGATTAGTTAAAGTTTTACATTTGCATGTATGTCTCATAAGCTCATAAGCAACAGCTCTCAACAGACTTTACAAAAGTTAGGCTGGTTTCACCATATTTGGCAGAGGTACGTGTGCATTTCACGTGTTTCACATACGAAGAAGTTCACAGAGACAGGCAAAGCACCCGAACAAGTTCGCACAGAGTTGGAAACATGACAACTCTTCTGGTTTAACTGTAGCTTTCCTAAAATCCATCTTTGTCCGTTCCTGAAAAAATATGTCCTTCTGACTCCTAACAGACTTGTCAGCCAAACTGTTGCAATTCCAAGATTTCACGCCTAAACTCAATGATGTCAAGAAACAAGCCCAAATGTAACCACGCAAGAGGTCCTTTTTAAAGTGATGTGCCACAAAAGGAGGCTGACAGACGCTGCTGCTTTCTAGCGACTGGAGTATTCATTGACCATGCACAAAGCAATAGGAATTTAATGCTGCTGTCTTAAAGGTACTGAATATTGATGGGAAGTCAAACAACCACCACAAGAAGGTTGTCATTTTCATCCAGAGTGAAGGAGAAACTCCAAAGATGTCTATGGATGTTGGCATTTATTATCATAGCCAGCCAAGACAAACCATGCACAGCTACCACCGCTGTCTTGTGGAATAGCACTCAGCCATACCTAGGCAGATACCTGTGTATGACTTCTTCCCTAAAGAAACCCAATGGGAATTCACACACAGGGCCTGTGAACAAAAAGCTAGAAATTTGAGACTCTCACTGAGAGGTTTTTTTGTTAGTCAGATGTGCAAGGAAACTTGAGCTTGACATTAAGGACATAACTTGATCATGAAATATGTAAATTTTCACATGGACTCCCATGATAGTCCAAGGAGTTACTAATGTGCCAGACAGCTATTCATTTAGGTCATGTATGATCTCTTACTCTGTCATACAAACAACACTACAGGCTGACAAAAGCCTCTGCAAAGCTCCTGATTTTAAGAATATTCTTCCACATCCTGTTCCCCATAAGCAGCAACACTGGATACAGGCATTTGGATCACTGGCATTCAAACAAATACTCCTCCAAAACTGAATGCCTAAGTGAACATAAAAATATTTTAGTAACGAGCAAAGGGAGTTACCGCACAATTATGTCCGAGCTCTCGCAATGGCCTCATTGGAAAGACTGGAATTTGCTAGAACAATTCAAGAAAGCACCAGCAGGCACTGTTGACAAATTACCTACTCATAAGAAGATATAAGCTTGACATTATTCTTTAGGTCTGAAATTCAGATACAATTGTAGCGTGGAAGGCTGACTTACCCTAAACCAAAAAGCAGCAGAATGTGTGGCCAAGCCTCTACAGAAAGCTACCACCTGCTCTTTGGGCTGCAAAACCCCAGAGAATCCAATCACAAAATGACACTCACAGTTTTCTATTTCCTTCACTGTTCCTTCTGAACAGTGAGATCCCCCCCAGAAGAAATCCATATTAAAAATATACCTCTATCACAGTTAAAAGTTTTTGATATATAAAACATACAGTTTATAACCTCAGGCACGACGTACCATAGCACAAGATATTCTAGCACCTGCCATCTCCCAGTCATCGAAGTGCTGAACTATGACAGTTTATTATCCCTGCTGGGGGCAGCCATATTCCAACTGCTGAGCATTGCTTTATTGCTCTTTGCCAATAATGATAATATCCGCCTATTTTAGTACAGCAATGATAACAAAGATTTGCTTACAGTCACAGCTCAGAAGTGTTGTGCTATTTAAAAAAAAAAATACATGTGCATTTTATGCTTAGATTGAAAAAAAAATAAATAAACAAACCAAAGCATTCCTGACTCTGGCTCTCTGCAGAAACCTGTATCATACAGCCAGATTTTTTACAGTGCTCAGCACTTGGTCTTCTAATAGAGATATTATCTAGCTAATTTATTTAGCTGCTTAGATAGCAGCCACATTACTAAATATCCAACCATTGGTGGAGAGGGATTAATTCCAATACTTACATCTATGTAAGCTGCACAGGTACTTGGGAACAAAAAAATAAAAAGGCTGAAGTTTTTTTTTTTAAAGGTATGTGTACATGAATTAACTAGACTTACTGTCTCAAAATCTGTAGTGAAATTCTCTGTCCTATTCAATGCATTTTGTGCTGCTTGGGAAACTTGAGAGTTTCATAAACTTTAAGCCTAAAAGAGCTAATCTTAAGTTTCTCCTGTGCTGAGACCTTGCTAAGGGATGTGCTAAAGTCAGCTCCTGTACAAGCCACCCTGCCATCCTCAGCCCGAGGAAAAGCAAGATATGTAAAGATGTGTATCGCAGGTAACATGGCAGCAAGGGTAAGGGGGAACACCAGGGCAGATCGCCCTGTCACATCCATGGGACCACTACAGGACACCTCTAACAGTCCTACACAATTCATCCCCGGATCAAGGATTCACAACAAGCTCCTCAAAGCTTCCTTGCTGGGTTGCAAAGAACAGAGCTGAGCGCAGGTGTACAGGGAGTATAAATCCCCTTAGAGTTCTCATGCTTTGGAAATTAAAATGATGCTACAATATTCCCCTGCCTTTCTAGCCATGTTATTATCCTTTAAATGACAGAATGGGATCCCTACTGGGAAAAAGAAAGTCCAGTTTGTACTGTGGCAAATTCCCTGGTTTTGGAAACATCGCACTTTGTTTTTTGTAAAATAACAACTACAGTTCAGAATTTCTAATTTCTAGGTAAGTGTTGTCACAGCATCTCTAAGTCAGCATATAGTTGCCTCAACAATATTCTTAACACAAAGCAACCAAAGAATTCAAATCCTTAATTTAGTCTCATCTTTACGGCCCCAAAATCCCTGGCAAAATAAACTGAAACGCCCTTCCTAACCCCATGGTAAAACACAGGCACTACTCCCTCCATCCAGTACTTGAGCTGATGTCAAGTGTAGGGGGCTGGAGGTCCTGCGGGGTTTTCCTAATTGCACACTTCTTGTGAGACCTCACACTGGTCATTTCCCCTCTCCTGTAACAGTTTTACCGCCTGTAATACGAGGATATTGACCCATTTTCAAAGCTTTGGATGAGAAGTGCTGTGCCAAGTCTACATTATATTTCTGCATGTCACACACACAGGCTTAAACTCAGCTGGAAGTGCCTCTAATCATCCAGTTTTGCCTATGACTTTTGTCCCCTTTAAACTAGGGAAGAAAATATGAAAAAAAGTACATGCCTGAGGCTAATGGTTAGGCTTATCAGCTGGGTGCAATGCAATGCACAAAACTGCTTTTCTTTGAGAATATAAAGCAAGACGTAAGAGTGATTTATTTAAAAGTAAGTAGCACAGGTAGCCAGAGAAAATAGCTACTAAGAATAGACTAACAGATTGTTCTAAATTTCACAGGAAATAAATGTTGACAGCACCATCCCTTTGCCTTGTTATACCAATGTAATTATACCTACCAGTCCACACTCTAGAGAATCAATGTCTTGAAGTTTAAGAAATAGGAAAAATGGCAAGGTTTTAATGATTTTGGACATTGGGGCTTTAAATTTTGATCCTTAATTTAATGAAGAATCCCTAATTACTTTTAATATGCTTTAAGATTTTAACATTTTACAAACTCAATCATATCCACACGCCCTTTTGAGAATACCTTTTGTAGTACACACAGCATGACAGTTCAAACTACAGCTCAAAAGAAATTGCCTATCAATTTCTAGACCAAACAAAATGAAAAAAAAAAAGGTTGTTGCTTCAGATAATTCTCTAACAAGTGAAATAATTTTCCTGGAGGGAATAAAAAAATTACAAAAAAAAATAATAAAAAAGGCAATATAACAGTCAGAAGATCATTACAGAAGGAACACTAAATTCTGCTGGTCTTCCATAGGAACCACAGGTTTAGAATAGCAAAAACATTCCTGCCTAGCCAAGAAGCAAGTTACTCAAAAGTAATCTCTTTAAATCAGGGAGATATCAATTTGATTCCATCAGAGGATCTTTTTTTCTTGTTCTTTTGTTTCGTACCCCGCCAAAAGTTTAAGATATTTGAGAATAAAAGAAAAATACTGCGTTAGAAGCAGAAGCCTAGATTTCTTTAACCAAATGAGCAGAGTCATCGATACTCTTGAAGGAGTTGAAGATCTTCAATCAAATCAGTTTGAAAGAGCATCTAATCAACTACCTCCAGGGAATTGGATGCTCAGTATTTCAAATGCCAGTGAACAATTTATATCTGTGAATTCTGGAGCTCAGAGTGATGGCAGAATTTGTTTTTATTTTCTTCTCTTTAACCCTTTTGCATGGATTTTTCTTCTCTTCCCCAGACGCACTATACTTCATTAAGCTGTGCATTCTCATGTGAAAACAAACCAGGCAGCGGCATGTAAATGTTAGCATATAGGGAGGCGAAACCTCACAAAGGAGGGGAGTCTTTTTTAAGGATCGGGCCCACAAGGAAGCGTCACACAAACTGCAATGACACCATTTCAGAGCACACTGGTTTTAAGGAATAACTATTGCTTGCCAAAGCCACCAGGGGTGGGTGGGTGTCACCCTCACCTCCCCACCTACCCTCTGCTAACAGCACAGTGTGGTCTGCCAGATCAGAAAACCGACTTTGCTGAAAAAAGTCACGTTCTCCTGACCAGCTAAGGAAAAGACAAGACAAAAACCCCAACAAACCCAGCCCCCAGCTCTCTATGCTGCTGTATGCACCCTCTAAGCATGTGCATATGCACTCTCTGTGCTACCACACATCAGCTTTGGCTTTAGGCCAAAAGAAAGCATAGCACGGCAGAAAGCTGAAAGCTCTACTTACAAGTAAAAGAAATGTCTATTTTAACTGGAAGCGCTAAAATTAGCCTCAACAAGGAGTGACAGCATGACTGTTTGCAATAACTATTTAATATTTTTAGATAAAATGCTTGGTGTAAACATAATCCTTTCTCTGACAATTTTTCTACATTTCTACAACACACTGTCTTCCCTAATGTCCAGTTTTACCTATGGACATCGCTTTTTACTGAATACTTACTATGACAGTTAGAGCTGGGAGGGGGAAATGTTAGAAAAAAAAAAAGGTTTGGTTATTTTAAAATTATTATATAAAGATGAATCAACTAAACTAAAAGCAAGACACAATAAAAAAGCCTAACTCAAATCATAACATTATTTTAAACTAACATTTATTAGTAAGAGAAAACTAATAACGTTAAAGATATTTCAAAGTAGAGCAAAATACTCCAGATACAGTGTTTTCTTTTACTTTGTTTGTTGGGGTTTTTTTAACCCTAATTAAATAAAAACCCTTAAAATCAAATTGCTAAGGATTTTTTGATGACACTTAAAGGTTTTTTTATGGAGTAATACACAACATTCCAGCAAAGCCCCGATGCAAAGGAACCTGGACTGGAAATGTAACTTTCCTGCTCATTGCCCTTATTTAATTAAGCTAATAAAAAGTATTCTACCAGAAGAAATTAAGCTTTTCTCTGTCCCAGAAAGCTCTCTATTTTTAGATGGTCAAACTGAGGTAATGAATAATGTTTATAAACATTTAAAACACATCTCCCAGCAAAAACATTTATTCCATGAATTGACCAATCAATGGGACTATGTAAGTGTCTGACCTAGAAACTTGTACAAAACCAAAAAAAAATTCAAGAGAGAAAGAATTTTTTTTTTTCTTATGCAGAAGGTACACCTCGAGCTGTGGATTACTGCTCACTAGAAAGCACGGCCTAGGGAGAAACTTCTTCCCCATCCCTGGAGGTATTTAGAAGACGGGTAGACGAGGTGCTTAGGGACATGGTTTAGTGGTGGAATGGCAGGGTTAGGTTAACAGTTGGACTTGATGATCTTAAAGGTCTTTTCCAACCTAAACAATTCTATGATTCTATGATTCTTTCAATGAGCAGATGCTTCAGTAGTTGCTGCTCATATGGAAACACTACATGAAATATGTAATGTTAGGCAGGATGACCAGAAGCCACCACAGATACAGGCCGTAACAATTCCTGAGAGATTTTTCAACCGAAGGCAAGACTTAATATTCTTAGAGTATAAATTATATTTGCCCAAATCTCTCTGGCCACTTGACTACAGCAGATTTTTCTGGACTGATTGGCAGCTGCTTCCTCCAAACATACCTCATCTTACTATGAAACTTGCAGTTAATTCTCTATCAGAGTGTTTTGCTCTTTTTCAAGTTTAAAAAACTCTGGTCAAATGTTAACATTAAGCCGTTTGCAACAGACCATTGCCACTGTTTTCTAAGGAACAGTAGCCATTAAACCTGGGAGAAGAAACTTGAGATAACTCTCAGACCTATCAGGTCTGCTACGAACATTTACCACTTTTGCAGCATTCATTACTGAGGGCCAACATTTATGTCTTGTTTAATCATAATTTTGGGCTACAGCATTAAAAACACACTGGACCTGCAAAATACGCTTTCCTTCTCTTCTGTAACTCATTAATTAAGAAGTAACTGCTTACAAATTATAAACGCATAGAAAATACATCACCGTCCTGTTTCTGCATTCATTAGCCATCCTGTGATCAATGTGCTACAAAGTGGAATGATGTTTCAGATTTACTGTGGGTTGCTACACTGAGGTAGCACTTGCTTTGGATAAAGCACCCACAGTCACTAAAGGGTACTACGGCACTTCGGTGTTTAAGTAAAATGGGCTTTTGTTAACCTTACTAGAACAGATGACTTACCACATTCCTCTTTAGGAAACTCACATTAGTATTAAGGTTAACAGATCAGAACAGTGCTTTTGAAATTACTCTCCCCATCATCCTTATCTGAGCTTTTGGGTTGCATCATGGAATGCTGTGCAAAATGAGGCTCCTTTTGGATGAAGCTAAAATGGAAGATGAAATCCAGAAGCTCACCTAACATACTCATTTTGCTGATGGCATGCCCAGCCTAAGGCTCTCAGAAGATAATCTGAAATAAAGCAACCAGGACACATATTTCATGGATGATGGGTCCTCAACACCAACCTTCTTGCTCTAGAGACTTGCGACGTGCTATTTGTTAATGCAACGGGACGAGTTGAGACTGAAATGTCATAAATAACTTTAATGCAAGACTAAATAACATCTGAAAAGCTGTAAAATAACCACAAACCTATTAGCCAGTACAGAAAGAATAACAGCAGACAGTATCTTGGACAAAATTCTGTAATACAAAACCTGTGGGTTTAGTTGGGCAGCTCAGATTCAGTGTGTACTTAAGTTTCTGTCTAAATAGAAATTGATGGCAGGTAGCTGCACCCCTGGGATATCTGGGCCAGCACTTGTACCCTCTGCCGAAAATCTAGCGATGTCCACTGGAGTTCCTTCCCCTAGCTGAAGGAGGATGAGTATCATCATGGCTGGATATGCTGATGGTAGGGGAGACAGTTTAATAACTTCTGTATTATCACTATCTCTAAGCTACTACATTAATGTTAAGGCATTTTACTTTGAGTAAATACACACAATCAGCAAGGCAATGGGAAAGATGGAAAATGTATTTTATATTGTTCACCTTAATCACAAAGTACACTGGAAAGAGAACACAAATTTGGTACAGTAAAATACTTGGGAAATCCCTTCAAAATACTCCCTTACAATAAAATTGAAAATACTGACAGAATAGGAAAATTCTTTTTAAGATGAAAACCACAGCCCTATTTTGCAAACCTTTATTCTCCCATAGGTATAGTACAAGATGATGCTTTTCACCAGTTTTTACAAAGTGCATTAAATTCAGTCAAAGAGTACTGTCTGATTCCTCTCCTGCACTTTAGCTTCTACTCCGATGGAAACTTCAGAAATTCTTAAAAAAACATGGAGTGGATGGTTATCATCATTACAAAATATTTTGAATTCAGTAGAACAAGTGGAAGAGCTAAAGTTTCTTTTAAAACCAGAAATGTCAGTAATTCAGACATTCTAAACAAAATAGCCTGGTTTTCCTCCTTTAACATCATCAGTCTATTTTTCTTGCTGCTACAGTGTTGTGAAACTGTAAGTAATTATCATCAATGCAAAATTACCAGAGGAATGTAACAACCATCATAATGTAAAAAATCTAAAATAGAATTTGGAGCTATGGATATTTAAAAGTGAAATAATAATACAGGTACACTTATACTCCAGTTCAAACCAGCACCTTCTACCCACTCTTCTTTACCTTATGTGAAGGAAATCATATACAGACTAGGCAATGCATACTTTAAGTAAAAAAAAAAAAACTAAAACCAAACGGGTAATATTAATGACAAACATTGCTTTTTAAATAAATAAATACCAGTGTATTATATGCATTGTTCAGCGATCTATTTGTCTTCTTTTAGGACACCTATGTTTCTTACTGCAGGTCCAATTTCAATGGGACTACAGGTAATGAAATATGGATGAAATAAGGTTAGTGATATGATAAACATTTACAACGTCCTGTGAATAATTAAGGCAATGTAATTACAACCTCCCAAGCCACACACTTCCTGTACAGAATCCTTTTCACCTATGTAGTACCCGGCATGCAACTTGGGGATCTCCTCTCTGCCGAGTCCCTGCTTGCTGAGCAGAAGACTGAGATGAGAGTGAGGCAGGAGAAGGAATTCACCATGACTTGGCCACTTCTACAACCAGAAAGTGGTTACATCTCATAGTACCCAAACCAAGGGATTCAGGAAGGCTAGAGGGATTCTGGATTCTCTGCACTCACCAAATCTAGTTTCTCTTTCCACCCAAGGTTCAATTACTTAACACTTTTCAATCAGCAACTGGGAGAACAACAGCTTTTCAAGGAAAGCCAAACAGGGACTGCAAGTTTAATTCTCAAAATTTTTCCCTTCTCTCCTGCAAAATGAAAAACATTATATTCATAACCTTAAAAAGGCAGGAAAGGAGGTATATGAAAAGAGCTACTAACAAGAAGTGACATTCTTGATTAAAACACATAGGGGACCAAAAATATTCCCTACCAAAAAGTTCCTCAGGGTAGAAAAGAAGGCTTCTTTAATCTGTCCTACGGAGCCTCTCAGATACTAATAAGCACTTGCTTCACGACAACAAATATTATCAGATGACTTCGGACACTATATAGTAATATTTTTTAATCTCATCTCACAATGGTTGATAAACTCACTCTGCTCTTCCAAAATCCTCTTCTTTATACCATAGACTTTGCAATAGGTTAGAAATCCCATACAGGTGAAACCCCCCACATTTTTATCTATGTAACCCTCACCTGAGATAACCTGTTTCCTATAGGAAATACTGTATTTGAAAGTAAATCCTCAGACAATATGTCATCTCTGAAAACCTGCAGATGTGGTGGTATCACAGACAAACAGTAGTAAGGGAGCTTTTGAGGGATCAGAATCAGGGGCGGAAAAGGGGAGGGGGGCTGCAAGGAAACAGGGTGCTTAAGAGTAACTTACAGCTTGTACAACCACTCACACATATGTGAAACGGCACTGCTGAATCTCTGTAGGGGAAAAAAAGGAACCAAAAAGTCGAGTGAAAACTGATAACCTGTGTGAAATGCACCTGAGAATACAGTTATTAATTGTGATCCATGGTTCCTAAAACAAATGGCATTGAGAACACAAGTGGATGCAGCACTCTAAGCCACTAAGATCACATAGGTCTTAACCAGAGAGATCCCTCTCAAATGAGCATTTATTCCAAAGGGGAGATAACTTCTGAGCAGATCAGCATTTGTCCAACATCACCTTGAACAGTTTGCCAGGCTGGAGCTGCGCTACGAGAGACTATAAAGGACTCTAATGAGGACTTGACTCACAAAGCAGCATTGATGTACAAACCTACTTTACAAGTAGTTATTGTAGTTATTTCACAATGCCCAGCCTGTGAGATGCAATCTCAGGTGGTCTACACCCGTTCTGCACGGCTTCGGGCTGTCAAGGTCAGATATCTTGAGCTGGTTGTAACTTGAACTCCGGCAGAGTTCAGATAAATGCAGTTAAATAGAGAAGAGAAAGCTTTAGTGTCTCCCGAGTATCCTATTCCAACAGAGAGCAAAGGGAAACAGAAAGAAAGTTTGTGTTAGTAACACAGGCTTGGCTCTATCTTCCTTCCTTCCCTCTCCTGTCCCCAAACCCGCACGCATTGTTAGATGCCTAATTTTAGTTTCAGATAGCACATATCTTTTTCATAGCTTCTCCAAAGAATATGAAATAACGAAGGGTGGCTTCTTAAAATTTTAAGGGGCAGAAGAGAACCTGTTGAATCTCTTGCTGTTACTGTTAATTATTGACACTAAACAGATTTAATTAGAGCCAACGGCACAAAAAACCATACATAATCTATGCCTTTGGCATAGCGTGAACTATACAAATGGCAATGAAGCAACCTCCTGCAGGATGATTTCATTAATTTTATTTTAAGAGGACTAGGAAGACCAGGATTCAGCGAGGATATTTCTAGTAACTGATATATGATCATTATTATGAAGGATAAGCTTTAAAACCACATTACATTTGAGACAATAGAATGCCTCGTCATGATACATGGAAGTCGTTATGTGCACACAAAAGGTTTCCTATTGTGATTAAATGAGCAACGCTAATTTTGCTGTTTCCCAACTCTCACATGCATGAGTTCATAGGTTTTATTTTGTGAAAGCAAGAAGCTGGGGGGGTAGAAGCTAACAAAAATGAGCTCTGTCAAAGCATTACTATCAAGACACCTGTAAAACTGTAACCTCTAACCCAGAATCTAGGGACAACACGAGGCTCCTATCTTCCACATGGACTGATTTATCCTTGGCAGATGTTTGCAGAAGGAAAGAGATCTCCCTGATAATTCCGACCATGAACACTTCAAAAGTGTGTGGCCTGTCTCTATCCCACCCCCATGCTCTTCAACCCATTCTTCACCCTGTTTCTTTTCCTTTTAGGGAAAAAAATGAAGATATATTGTGATACGCTTGGGACCTTTTATTGGTAAAACTTTAGTCCCCACTGATTGGAAGAGTGGCTTAAAAAGTACGTAGGTGTCTATAGCTTTGATTTCAGGAATGACTTTTCTTAGCTTTAATAAAATCTTCCACCATTTTGTCACAGCAGACCTTTACAAACACCCGCAAGACCAGCTGCACATACTTAGCACAGTTAAGACACTAAATTTTGTACCCCTCTTTTCCTGTAAGCCTGAATTGTGGAGGTAGGTCTGAACAGCAGAGGCACTGGGCCAGTGGAGCTGAAACAGCAATCATTGAAGGCTGCGCTCCCAAGGACTTAAACACTGTACAGCATCGGGTACTCTGACAGTCAGGCTCTAGTGATTCAGAACGGGGCACCTAAGATTAGATTATCTGCACAACAAAATGAAAACATATTATGAAAATATACATTTGTAAAACCTTTTGAAATTGTAGCAGTTAATATAATAGTAAAGCCCATGAAAGAGTCAACCCTTCTTTGAAAACTGATTTGAATGTCGCAGCTAGAACATAGGCTGACTCCGTGAAAATCCTGTGGAAAACCTGTAAGGTGATGCAAACACAGAAAGGAACCAAACTGCTCTTGCAAGGCCACCATCAATTACGGGCATTCTTTGTTTGTCAACTCTGGAATTTACAACCTTAATAAGTTTTTTCCTTTTTTTAACATGCATGTGCGTAGAAATAGCATCATACACAGACATTCCTTCAAAATGATCTTTTAAAATGTATCTGTACACAGCCCAATTTACTAATGTTTCGACACATGCGCACATACACGCAGAAACACCATTACCTACAGCAGTAAACTATTTTCCCATCTATCCCCTGCTATGGCTTTGAAGATAAGCTGCTTATGTTAAAAGAGTTGAACCTACTCTATTTACTCTGGAAGCTTATTAGAAGGAGCAGTTTTACACCGTAACTGTTAAGAGGGACAATTGCTTTAAGAAAACAAAGCAAACCAAAATATAGGTTTGCCTTTTTCTGAAGGCCATAAAATGTTCAACCCTCTGTCCAGTGCCTGAGTATTTCACAAAGTAGAGACCAAACCTGTGCGTCGGTAGTTTTATTCCTGTGGGAGAAGCCACTGCGGAGAAGACAGGCCGCCTTTGAGATAACGCTGTCTGAGCCCATTTAGGGCTTTGAACATAAGCAGCCCCATTTCGAGCCGCACCCAGGATGCGACTGGCAGCTGAGAGCTGTGCAGAGCATGGGCACGGCATGAAGTGCTCTCATCACTGAGCTCCACGGGGTAAAATGAGCATTTGTTCCCTTCATGTGGCCTCTCAGTCATGCAGTCGTGAGCTGCAGGAACCATGACTCCGTCCTTCACAAGACAACTATTAACTACCGGCAGAGAAGCGGTCAAGAGGAAGGGGTTCGGAGCTCCATCAGCAAAAGACATTAGCTGTTAACCATAACCATTTGTTAGCAGCTTGCTTTAAATTAAAACTAATAATTTAAAGAAATGATGCAAGCTTTTCTTAACTACCAACTGCTAGTACCACCTACAAATTGCAAGCATTAGGTCAGCTCCACCGAGCTTGTGAAAATCAGCTTAAACCTTTTTAATGCTTAATTTTAGCAAGTCTTGTTTACAAGTGTTTTACAGTGTGAATAAGCAAATTGTAAACTCAAGCATAGTCTGAGCATACAGAAGTTCCATTTGTGAAATGTGACTTGCAAAGGTATTACGTGAAATTAATTGGAAAAACAATAATCATCTAGAACATAGTAATTACATTTTAAAAATTAAACCCTTAGCCAAATCACAGCTATCCAGAATTAGGGAGTTCATAGCTAATATAGCTAATATACCACTGTTCTTGATGCTCCTTTGTTTGTTTGTTGGTGTTTTTTTTTTTTTAAAGGAACAGCCATAAAGCCTGTAAAAAGATGAACCTTTATAATCCTATCACTCTTTCAAATTAATGATGCCATACAGGGAACAAAACAGCAATTATTTCTAGACATTTAACAGACTTAAAGATTTTTAAATCAGCACTTAACAAGATCACAGATGAACACGTGAACTTCCACACCTCTTCAAAGTCACATGAGGAGACAGACAAACATTTCAGCCAATACAAGCATTACCAGCAAGCTGAAATGAGAGAACTTTGTCGTGACGGAACGGCTTAATTTATTGTATATGCTTTCACTGTGTACCCATTCACATCAAAATACTCTGCAGAATTCCATTTCAACACAATTTCAAACACTTTTGCCAGCAATTGCTAGAAAAAGAAGTCAAGGGTGATTACATATGTCCTGTTAAATTGAAATCTATTTACAATTTAATTTTGCAGATTTTTGTGAGATGAGAGTCCATGATAGCAGAAGAAAACAATTTTGGATATATATGCAAATATTCTGCCTAATAAAGCATATAATCTGAACATTAATGTTACAAGTATACAGAATAGATAGCACCAAAGAAGATTTCCTGGTGGCTTTTAATTAGAGAGTTTGTTAGTAAACACACTTGACTAGCAGCATAACTAGCAATTTTGCTCTGTGTCTGCAAGGGCAAAAAGGTCAAGAGCACAAAGCTCCTTTTTTACAAGCAGGAAGAAAGAAGGTTAAAGAAGGTGTCAAAAAAAAATTTTTTTCTTCCCCCTCCTTGCTTTCAAAAAAATAAGGGATTGGAGAAAAGCTTGGTTAACTTTTAATCAACACCAAGAACTTTTTTATTCACATAGAGAAGCAATTTTATTACAACAAGTATGTCTACTGTTTTGCGTCTGTACTAAAAAATAGTCAGTCCCAAGAGCGTCTTGAACATTATAAGTTTAAAGAGTTCAAAACAAAGGATGAAGAGAGTATCAGAATAAGTGCCAGTAAAATGAATGATAAAGATCTTTGGTTTTTAAAAGCAACAGACCTTCTTGCAGAATGTTTCTTTCACTGACAGACTGCTTTCCCAACATGACATACTGTTTCCATGAGCACTAATTCAAAACTATTGATGTATCTCAGACATCTCCAATTCTTCTTAGAGCACATTTAAACAAAGCCTTGACAAAGCAATCCAAGAAAGTCTCCAGAAAAAAAATTACATGACTGCTTACAACAGATTCAAGAGTCAAGCAAACAGATAATCAGATAATATGGGAGAGCCTATTATACTGCATGGTTCAAAAGCTTAAAACCTCTCCTCATTAAGATTTCATTTTTAATCATTAAAATATCCTGTATCCTTATCACAGTAAGGTTCTTGTATCTTTATACAATGCCACATTTCAAAGCAGTGAGGTCCCCAGACAGGCTTTGGGTGTGAACAGGCTGAGTTTCCTTTCTGCTTGACTTCACAAAGTTCTGGAGGTGTTCCTTCCTGCCGCACCTCTCCCCTCCTCTGCTCTAATTAGCCCTTTAGTATTATTTTACAGTCTCTTAAAATATAATTTGCTGAAAAATATTTTTAAAAAATCATAAAACCCAAGAATTAAAAGGACAAGGAAAATAATCCCTGGATGAGACTGTCTTTATTTCCTTTATTATAGGTGGTTGAGTGCCAGAGCATTTGCCATTAGAGGAGAGGTAAATGGCCCTGGGCTTCTTCAAGGCTGGAAAAGAGAAATTTTTGAGGGAGCTAAGCACAGCCTGTCAACACCTGCAAGGTGGTCATTGAGAAGACAAAGCCAGACTCTTCACTGAACTGCACAGTGTGAGAACAAGAGACACTGATCGTAAACTGAAAAAGGAGAGGTTTGGACTTGATAGCAGGGGAAAAAAAAAATTACCTGGAGGACAACTAAGCCCTGGGACAGACTGTCCAGAGATGTTGTGGAACTGTTGTCCTTGGAGGTTTTCAAAACCCAACTAGACAGAAAGCCTCGAGCAACCTGGTCTGAACTGAGAGTTGACCAGAGGCCCCTTCCAACCTAATGGTTCTGCTTGGAAATTTTTAGGCAAACATTTATCTTTAAATTTTAATGTCGCAATTGCAATGGAAAGAGTGGTTGGCCTAAAGTCATCATACTGATGGCCATAAGCTAACTTATGAGCAGCAGCAAATACAGAAATGAAGAATTTTCTTTTTCTATAAATACCGTGATTTATCATCATCTATATATGATCAAAAAAAAAAGGCTGTCCTTTAAAACCCAAGTCTTAGAGGCTGTCAGTACTTATTAGGTTTTATCTTTTCTTAAGATGGCATCTTTCCATGGGCATGAGTTCATGCACATGCATATAGTTTTATCTCTTTATGGAATAAGTGCTATTGTTATGTGTTATTTAAATGAAAATATAAAAGTCATTACATATTTATGTATGGATATTTTGGAATAAAACTGTTTACAGGATTGGTGTTTTGTCCGGCTAACAGAGAATAAAGAATTTTCTTGGCAAACTGATTAAAAATTTGCATATGGCAATTCATAATCTATGTAGATAATTTATAATTTGATAATTTATACAGTCTTAAAAGTAGAGTTTACATCAAATAGAGTGCAAGTCATTATCTATAAAAAGTCTCCCCCTCCCTTTTTTTTGAATAACAAACATAAGCAGTTACCTTACTTGAATCCCTGTATTTTTTCTACTATTATTTTATGTCCCCAGGTGATAGCAATGTGCTGAAGAACCACCAAACTTCTAAACACTGTGCTAAATTATAATATGGGAAAGCAACCAAACATACCAAAGAAATAAAGGTCACTAAAAATCTGTAAGAGGTGGAACCCACTCCTGATGTAGTAACTCCTTTGTGCCACCTGATTGAGCTGCCTGCTGTGCAGTACCAAACATAAATGCATCCATCTTCTTTCCAAGCCTGTACCTTAACAGGGAGAAGACCAACTTGAAAACAGTCAACTTCAACTGATGGTGGGATGGCACGGTATAATATCTGAAGGACAGCAAATAGGAATAGATTGGGCATAATGGGGAAAACACCTAGGAAGATTCTGGCATATTCAGGAGAACTAAATCATACAGATACTTTATCGAAAAGATCAATACTGACTAGTTCGATATGGTTTTCCTCATCTGAGGAACTAAATACCTTAACTGACTCACAGAAGTGCTGTTGTTCGACAGAGCCGACTCTCTCAAATATTATGAGTCGTCGTACTATAAAATCCAGGTCACTCTCTCTTCTCAGTAATTACCAAATGCATGTGATATTTCCACGAGAACAGCCAGTCTGTACCAGCATCACAAAAATATTATTTGTTAAAAGCAGAAATTATGCCAATGTATTCTGACTTTGCCAGATGAAAAAATACCTTGATTTCCATGCCTGCCCAAGAAGAGGAGGCTTCATTACAAAGATATAGCTCTTCAGATGACTCTCTATTCAAGGACACTTATTATTTTGCTGTTCTTGATGCCAATTTTTGTAGCATAAAAAGGCTACATCTTCTCCCAATTGTTTCCTAAAATATTATGTAAATATTATGTTTACTTCTAGTTACATGGTATAGAATATTTTAGTTGTATCAAACGAATGCAGTAATAAAATTTCTGTTCGAAACATTCCTTAGGAGTCCAATAAAACTTGTCTTGAAAACTTTCTAATGAAAATATAAAGACAAGCCCCTAAATTACACAGGTCTTGGTTTAAGACAACTGATGAGGTCTGTAGCGCAGCAGTTACGAAAAACTATCTAGACATATTTGTACTAAAACCTGTTCCATCTTGAGACATCTTTCCAATTGCACTTGAAATATTAGTTACCAGTTCTCATGATTTCATCAAAAGACTCATGCAATTTAGCCTGTTCCTTGCAGTCCCAATTCCTGAGTTGTGCAACAGAGTTCAAGGATTTTTGCCTGTTCATTTTGAAGTGGGGGGTTTTTTTAGCCTTTAAAGTTCAAGTAAATAAATTCTAAAAGACTTGGGGCTTTAAGGAGGAAGTGAGAGAATTCAAACTCATGAATTTCTGAGGGAGAAAAAAAGGGGTTTCTAAAGCTTGACCCAATTTCAAATGCTTGGATTTTATGCTACTGCTTTGCTTCATTTCAGATTTATCATTCCCATAGCAATAATTATATAACTTCTTCTTTTTAACAGCTGCAGATTTTCTAGGGATATACAGGCTCTATATACATTTTATACCGGTATTACAAGTGCTAGGGAGAAAAATCAAAAAAGAAGAAAAAAACCCAAATTCACACTACCCCACTATTAACATTCTTTCTCCTACAAACATTAAGCTATTTTTAAACACCAGACAAAAATCCTACTCAAAAAGGGCAGTACTAGCAATTATCATTATCATACTTTCCCAGTATCTAACCAAGGCCAAAACACACTACGTTACAAAACCCAAGCTTACTGCACCCTGTCTTCTAATCACATGCAGTAAACCCACGCACTCCCAAGCAACTTATGTAATGTAGCATACAAAATAAAAGCTGAATACAAAGAAAATCAAAAAGAAACACACCATTCTTCAAAAATCATCAAACATCCAAGAAAACATTACAAATTACATTAAATTTCTCCTGAACTTAACCTTAGCTAGTTTTTCACTCCATCATTTACCCAGACAGAGACCAGGCAGCCCTTTATTGTATCCAAAGGACTTAAAGAATCAGGAAATATCATCAAGAGGATAGAATATTCACAGCACAGGTGGTAGATCTATTGTGTTATGTTACCTCAAAGGCATGAAAGCCACCACCTAGAAAGCAAAAGATAAAGATTTACATGGCTTCATAGCTTATAGCTCACTTTTTTTTTTCTCCCCCCCTAAGAGCATTAATCTTTTTTCTTGGTAGGGAGAGCAAGAAGAAAGAGGAGCAGCACGGGAACAAACAAGCAAATCAACTACTTTTCTAAGAAGAAATCATTTAGAGAGTGAAAGGTGATGACATAACTTAAGATTTTTTTTTTCTTTCTTCCACATAGAAGGGCGAATTGTACCAGATTTCTAAAAGTCCCTTCTATCTACGTGTTTATGATTGTGTGCTTAATACAGCTTCAGGCAGCTATAATCACCAAAGCCTCCCACACTGAGTATGCAAGATGTCATGAGATCTAAGAAACAGAATGTTTCTATTGTTCTGATGAGATGGCAATATCCTAAAAAATATTTTCACTCTTCTTCCTTAATGGCAGACGCAACCTATTTATACCATGGCATTATTCTCTTAGAAGTTTATCTGTCTTGCAGAATTTCATGTAAGACCTGCACCCTTGTGAGATTTCCCACTTTCACATTCTGCTGCTAACCAAAGAAAAAGAAGCTTCAACCAGTCACCCGTAGTATGGCAATTTTTGACTTAATGGAAGATACGACATCAGTTTTGGGCACATCTGTTAGGTTGGCACATGTAATACAGCAAAGTGACTTCTGTTTAATCTTCCTTTGGAGAGTACATTTATATAATCGTATGAAGTTTGTATAAAGATACTGCTTCCCAAGGAATGTTCGCAGGGTAGCCCACCAACATTATGTAACCATGAAATAACACTTTTCAATAATGAAATTGAGAGTGAACTCATCACATTTTTTCTTGCTTGTATTGGGAGAACTGTTGCAACAGGCAAAGTCATAGAAAGTCATCAAAAGAGATGAAAGAAAGAAAAAAGCATTTTGCTAGAAAAATAAAAATCAGTTGTTCCTTGACTCCCTGATACTTTTGAGTCCAAGTACCTTGAATATCCTCTCCCATAACTGTAATAAGTTTGACTCATCGATCACACCCCACATCAGAGAAGAGGATGTAAGGCTGTATGTAGGACTCTACAGCCAGTTTTGCTACCAAAGAGCACTTTTCAGCAGCAAGAAGAGCACCTATTCTGCACTGACTTTGAGTGTACAAAGTATATGCCCACACCGTGCACACCACCAAAATTTCCAGCCAGCTACAGCTTATGCCAGAAAACTGTCACGCTAGCCGAGAGCTGCAAGCTAACGAGTTTACAGCAGTGTCACCCACCTGGAGCTGTGGGCCACCATGGTTACCTGCATTCAGAAATAGCTCAGGCAGGCTGAAATGAAGAGCCAGGTACTCCCTGTGGTTACAAGTATTAAATTTTGTATTTTCTGTTTGGAAACTGTGGCTGTCACAATCTTGCAGCAAGACAGACTCAGGGCCCAATCTCCTGCACAAACACTGAAACGCTTACATTGCAAGGCAATTGTTGAGCCAGGAGTTGGTTATGTTTCCGATTGAGATAACAGGCATTTATCCAACCAAGGCGGTCTTTCTACATTAGACATTACTATATAGATGGCAACATCACAGATGCATAGATAGTCATTAAAAAAAAATAATTACATATTTGACACTTTTCTAAGTATTTCCTTTCTGGAAAAACTGCATGCTCAAATCCAAAGCATTGTAATCTCTGCTCCATTAAGCCTCGAAGGCAACCCAAATACATCAGTCAGCTCAAGATTGAAGAATCTCAGCTACGACTCATTGGTTGAGGAATTTCTGCCCACTCCACATCAATTAGGAAATGACACAGTCATGCTGAACAGAGTGGTTCTCTTGCAACACAGCTACCAAAGAAAAAAATAAATGCGTACACCAATTCATACTCCAACCACTCTCCCTGATTCACAGCCTCAGCCAGTGTGCAGGCAATCTGTAGATACTTTAGTAAAAAAAAAATAATAAAATTTTCATGTAATATGTGGATATTTTCTGTTCTCGTTTTTAACGAATTTTCTATATTTGTAGAATATCAGCACCTAATTAGAGGAGCCAAAATGGCAGAAGGATGCAAAAAAGGCGGTCTCAGATGACGATGGGAGGCTCACCTTGTAGGATTTGTTAAATATAACCAGTTGACTAAATAACAGATTCTTCATTTAATGCATGATTGTTTTATTCACAGAGTAGCCACATGGCTCAGGTAACAAGCGTCGTCATCTCTGCAGAGCTCTTGTGAAATATTGTCTTAGTTATTTAGAAAAGGAATATTTTTTAAGTTTTCCTTTGCCAGTTTGCAATAATAGCATAAGCAAAGCCATCTAATAAATACTTCTAACTTAAAAGCTCCAAAGATACGTGAAATATGTCATCATTCCTCTTTGGAGAGCAATGAAAATGGGCAAAGGACGATTTCCTGTGTTCTGCAGAGTCCAAAATTAACTTTGGTATGAAAGTAGGGCTTGTTTTGACTAATACATTAACACTATGGAACTTACAAAACTGATGTTCCTTGAAAACAGCTCCCAGTTTAGATGTTGCAAGAGGACAAAGGACATAATATTGACTTTATTATGCATCCTGAGAAAGGACAGGCTTCACAGTAAGTGAAGTTCCCTCTCTGAATGTACTATCCTCTCTTCTGAGAGAGAAGGGACACAAAATGTACTTGTTTGCTTTAAAACTGTTTTTGCAGTACTGTGTGATCATGTTAACGCTGCTAATGAAAGTAAGTGGGGACAGTTACAGTATTAGATGAGATTTAGTATATATTGTATTATTTTAGTTGGCCTGAAAGTTTAAACCTGCTCTTTTCTGACTCATAACGTAGACATCATAATTTCTCTCTCAGAAACTTAGTGAGAATATTTATTTCCAAATATAATTTGCTATGAAACAATTGAGATGTTTGTTTTTCCACACAGGAATTTCTCTCAATCACAAACAAGTCCCTGACCTTCAAGCAAACAGGCACAATGATCACAGTAATAATCTAAAATTATATTGTGACTTGTTCACAATGGCCACATAAAACAGACATCAAGGGTGGGAAAATGGAAAAATGGGTATGCCACAGTCACCCCACTGGCTGTTTGGTGGCTCTTCTGATGTTGCCCCTGTCACAATGCCATCTCCAACGGCTGGGGAGAGGACGCAGATGTAAAATACTGCAACAAACCTGGAATGAATTTCTCAGACACTGGGGCATGCTGACTCCTGTCAGCAGTTAGGGCATGGCAAGGCACTGGGACAAACACAGGACAAGTCCTCGGTATTTACTTTGATATCCTGCTATGGTACTCTGAAGACAGATGAGGCATTAAAGCTCTGACTTTTCCAGATCATTTGTAACTTTACCTTAAAATACTTTGTATTCTATGTTCTGCAAAGCTGTACTCACATGTACCTGCTGGCTGCCACTGCTGCAGGGAGAGAAAAGCGCATGTATCCCCACCTACGGGGTTCAGCATCCATGTGTGCCTCTATTTTCGATACTGTTTTTGATATGCAGTGATCAGAGAAAGGAAACATGCCTCCCTCTTTTTGAATGAGCAAAGAAAACCGCACGAGGAAGCCGCAAGGGCAGCCATCTCCGCGAGGGAAGGTGAGTCAGGAGCTGAGGGTGACCACAACAGAGGCAGGGGCAGTGCCCTCACTGACCGGGGACGCAGTCCCGGGTACCCAAACAGGAAAAGCAGAGCAGGTCTGGTGACAGAAACCAGGGTCAGCCACAGTCCACGATCACCAAAGTCGTCCCACGGTGATGAGGCAGGTCTAAGGCTTGGCCAGGAAGGCAAGCCAGCAGGTCAGGACCAGCAAGGGACACGGCTGGGCACAGGAAGAGCTGCAGCATAGCCCAAGAGACAAAAAGCAAAGGCTCAGCTTAAATGCTGCTCCCAAGATAAAAGGAGGAACGCCTGCAACGAGGCTTGTCATGGTTCTTCACAGCTCTGACATGGCTGTTTTCACTGCCACCTGATCCAAGGCTACAGCTGCACCACAGCAGAGCTGGCCTTGGGCACAGAGCGCCCACCCCTACCCGCAGTGTGTGCACAGGGCCCTGGCACGGGTGCTGTGCTTCAGTACCAGGCAATACCAAAATACTAGGGGGAAAAGTGCATATTCTTCTATTAAACGGTATGTGGCAACTACCAGAAAATGAAGTGTTACTGAAAAATCAGATGTCTGAAGTCAAGATCAAGCATAATCCAGAGTTCAGACATAACATAAGATACTGAAATACATACGGACTTTGAAAGTTAGCTTGCAAGAGAGCTGCATGGAACTCTATATTTACCTTGAGTTTTCCTGATCTATGAGACAAATTACTAGTCATGTTCTTCAGGAAAACTTCATCCCCCTGAATGAAAAAGATTTGGCAATTTGCTTGCTACACTTGTTTCATAACCAATCATGAGACCTACTAACAAACCCGTGTTGTTCATTTTTTAATTAAATGAAGTCTATTATATTTGGGAATCTCCTGGAAAAAACTTGTAATAAAGTCATTGATGGTTTATGTAAGAGAACAATGGCCTTTTTTAGCAAATATTGTTTATGAAACGAATACCAATTAGATCCATCAACAGTATCACATAAACAAGACTTTCCTTTAAAAGAAAGGATACCAACAACTATTGCAGGAATTACTGAAAACAAACACACACGCAACTTTCACATCCGCGAATCAGTCTTGGGTATCACGTTCCTGTGACTCCTGCACTGGCAGACTCATTTTGGGCAGCACCATCCTCCCCATCATAGACGTGGGTGCTGTAGCAGCAGTATCCTCGTCCTGTTTGTCCTTCTTATGGGCTCTGACTCTCTTTAAAGGAACTGAACTGTCTTAGCCAACGTCATGGCTCGTTCCTCCTAGCCATCTGACCATCCTACGCTCCCAGTGACGCTCTGCGAGTCAGCCGGTAGTCGGTGCGGCCAGGGCAACCCTTCTGCCTCCTCCCTGAAACCTCCTGGCACCGTCTCTGACACCTCATCTCCGTATGCGAGGTCAGCGTGGGCGTTTCCAAGCTATTAAAATATTTCAGGACTCCAATGCATTAGACTGACTCTCTCCCTCCTCTCTGAACCTGGAAAACAACCAAACTTTCTTTCCATCAAATACTTGGAGAAGATAATGCAGACAAATAAATACACAACTAAAATAACCCTGATTCTGAGCATTCAAGGAGCAATAAAAAGGACTGAATTAAACACATGGATTTGGGGGGTTTTATGTAAATTATTTCATTACAGCAACACGAACAAACAAATCACTGAAGTGCTCCAAACAGCACGTGTTTAGGCTGGTTTAACAAAGCGAGCAGCTAAGAAAACATTACTAATATCTGGTAAATACATAAAAATCTTTGCTTATCTTGAAGCCTTCTCATTTTAAAACTGAATTATCTATATAGGCATATACATGAGCAAATGTTTTAGAACACGTTGCTTGTTGTCAAGCAGCTATCCTTCTACAATATAAAATAAATAAAATATAAAATAATCTCAGAGGTATGTAAAGTCTATACAAATAATCACTAGCAAACATGTATCTACATTGAGATATCCGCATGGGAAAAAAAGGATGCGTACAACAAAGTGAGAAAGATCTAGGATACACAAAGAGCTATTAGTTTATGTAGAAACTGTCCAGTCTGATACGTCTGGAAAACATTTCATCACAAGCTTTACTGCAAGTAAACAGTGATACAATCTAAACCAGAAAATGAAATATATCCAACTGTCTAATGACAACAGTTGCCTAGCAGTCTTCTTAAGATAATTCAATTAAATTTGAAACTGTCTACATTATGGTAATACACATTGGGCATTTTAAACATTACAATCCATAAGACTTGTTAAGTAACAACAAACTTTATGTAACATTAGGTTCAGTGATTCGAAGTCTCTTCTAGAGCTTGTGATCAGTCACAAGGCTCTATGACTCTCGAGATTATCATTTCACTTGAAGGGAAACTCTTGTTTCCCCCAGATATTTACATATTCAGAATGAGCACATATCTACTTACCATTGCTTAACAAAAAGCTAGCAAGCCTCACTTTACTTTTACCTTGTGCAACACACGCTAATTCCTGATGTTGTTTTACATGTGTGTGAACCAAACAACACAGTTCCGCTGCTAACAGGGAACACCAGCATATCCACTATGCCTTCTTTTTGTCTGTTACTTCACCATGACAAAAATAAATATAAATACACGCATACAAACACTCGTATGTGGTTTTGGTTGCTATGCACGATAAAACATGAGCTTTGTATCAAAAAAAAACCCAACCAAACGACTTAGAAAGTATTTGCAAAGTTTAAATAAGATCACTCATTGCAGACTGACATGAAATTGCTGGAATGAAAACCATGTCAGCCATTTTCCAAACATACAAATACAAGGTTATGTGGAGAAACTAAGAACAAGGGATTTATTACAAGTCACCCAAGTTCCTCAAGATCTGTAACCCGAAGTTTTAGTACAGAAGGGTGCCAGAGTTTGCAAAGTGTGCTTCTAGCTTTAGCAGTACTCTGAGAAGGAGCTCGTGCCTTTGTCTTTCATGTTGTGCTGCCACATCAATGCTCTGCTCTGAGCACGAACCTCCATGCCCTCAGTGTTTCTCAACCTGCAATTCAAAACAAGTGCTAGTAGATTAAAGACAAGACAGAAAGAATGTACCCATACCTGTGGACTACATTTTCAAGTAACTACAGCTACTACTGAGAATTTCTTTTTCTGCGTTTGGGTGGCTGTCTGCGTATGTGTTCTTCACAATGAGGGTGGCGAAACAGAGGAGTGGATCTCCCAGAGAGATTGTGGAATCTTTGACCTTGGATGCAATCCAAACTTGACTGGACAAGGTCCTTATCAACCTCATTTAACTTGAATCTAGCATTGTCTTCAGCATGCTGGTCATCTGGTCCACCCCAGATGACCAGAGGTCCCTTCAAAGGTCCCTTCTAACTGTATTATTCTACGATTCAGTAACATAGTAACTTTCGTCAATTTTAAGCCCCATCTTACAAACTTTCAGTCATTGAAAAGCAAATTACAGAGGCCTTCATACATGAGAGGATCCAGAGTCCAGCATGGTCCTTAGCAAACAGCAGTGTTGCCAGAGTTTTCAGCAATGCTACACAGGTTAATGAAGTTAGAGAGCTCTTGGTGGCCATGCCGAACAAGTCAGTGCTGGAAACCTTCCCAGCATCAACCGTGACGCAGCTAAGGCTCTGATGAAAAACATGGAAATCAACAAAGCCAGCATGACCACAGGTAATATAAATCAGTCTTGGCACAACGCATTAGCCATGTCAAAAGGATTTGAGCAGGGATGGCCAACCCCCCCAGTTACTCCACAGTGGAGGCAAAAAATCTAACAGATAATATGAAGGGCTTGGACCTGTGAACGTTAGAAGACAATTTCTCACATTCAGGGCAAGTAATAAAGCTCATAAACTTTGTGCATCCAGAGGAAAACACAAGTAAATTGTCTGCATAGGAACAGTTGGCATAGGATCTTCAATGTCTCCTCATAAATAATGCTGTGGTTGGAAAACCAACTTCATAGAAAGATACATCGCTACATAAGTTGCCAAAGAAACAAATTCAGTAGGATATTGTATCATTCAGAGTCCCAAGATAAAGAAATCAGGTCATTTAACATCCTACAACCCAACAATGTTCTCTGCAGGCTGGAAAAGGACAATGCTTGTTTTTCTTGACCCCAGAAGACATTAATAAGTCAGTCACCGTAGTGGAAGAAGATGAGGAAATCAGAGGTTTTGTGTAGTAATTACATCTCTAAAATGAACTGCAGCAGCACAAGTTATTCCTCCACCTCAGTGTCAAGAGGACACAGTGCCACGCAGCAGGAATCATGGAGGTCAGATGCCAAGAACATATGATAGAAGGTATTAAGAGGGACATGGCATCCGCAACAGTCAACTATACATTCAGGATATGCTGTAGGCATATCAGAGAGTGCAATGGCAGCAGCTGCTAGGCTTAGGACAATCAGAATTTAGCAGAACTTGTGGCTGAGGACAACTATTTGTTGTATCCATTCGTATCTGTTGCTTTTGCTCAGACTTTTTGGCTCAGGATACCCTCGTGAGATCTGCAGGCAAAATCCTGCACTAGGACGTTGAGGACCCCCTGCAATTTGCAGCCCTTAGGGCCATGGCAGAAGTGGTCAAGCCAGGGACAACAGTGGAATTAGCCTGGAACACCAGTGGGGCCAAAATTGTCTAAAAAGCCACCCATCACCCTTACAATGAGGGGTTCTGCAGGTGTGGGCTTTGCTCCCTCTGTTTGTGGGACTTGAAACCACTGACAACTCCATGCTTAGTTAGAGGTCTCTCTCCAGAGGAGCAGAGATACTCAGAGTGTGGGCGGATGACCAGAAACATGCTTTGAGGAGGCTGTTCTCAGGAGGCAGACTGTTTTCTACTATCAATTTAAAGGAAAGCAGAAAAAAGGCAAACAGGGATCCTCTTTCACTGAGGAGCTAGAGAGGTCTGGCACCAAGAGGTGACAGGCTAAGTAATTAGAAAATAATTATTTTAAGGGAGAAAGGGATGCAAAAGAATAGTAGAAGTGAGTCAAGATTATTCCAACATAATGAATCACAAGAAAGTAAATTCAGAAAAGAACAGGTCCATAATACAGAATTCCTGTTGTGCTGGGTGATTCAGGGGGATGGGTGAGCTCTTAACTTCTGCACGTCACAGGGAGCCACAACAGAGCAGCTTGGATGAGCACCATAAGAATCTCTGGTCGTGTGTGTCGGTGGTACACAAAAATCCAGGTCCTGAATGAACACGGGAACTATCACACCGAGAGACAAAGCATTATTTCTCATTTAAATGTATGTATCTGTGTAAATGTAATTACACATGCAGTTGCTTTGGATATGGGATTGGGACTATAAAAACATAATTTTTGAGGAAAACAATACTCTGTTTTGTAGTTTCTGTACAACTGATTTTAGAAGGGCTTTTTGTTTTGAAGACTAACAATTCTCAGTTTCACTGCATCAAAGCCACAGAGGTTGTAACTATCATAAAGCCTGAAGCAGCTGATGTTCTTTGTACCTATAGCCATTAAACAGGGAAAAAGCACAGCAATCAACACTGTTCTGTCTTTTAGTCAGAAAGCTTTTTGAAAACTTGCTTTCACAGTCACTTTATAAAAATCTGTAATATGCCACATCAAGCAAAAACGCTAGTGTCACAAATGCAGCCACCTTTGGTGAACAGTACGTTTTAGTTATATACAACAAAAATACAAATACAATCATCCGTTAATCCATAACATTCAAGCTTCCATGCCAAGATAGGAAATGCAAGACAGTGTGTACGCATATCTGCTGCAGTGCCTGCTGTCTGGTAAAATCTATCTATCTATCTATTCACACAGACATAAAATTGAAGAGCCAAGATCTGCATACATATACAAGCCATCTTTTTCAAAAACAAAAGGATGAGCCGCTGACAGGCGAGTGCTTGGAATCTCATTAATTTGACACTTTGTGTTTCAATATGACATCTGAAATGCTAGAAGAATACTGAAACACCGTATTGCACTGTAAATCCACACAGTGAGGTTCAGGCTGGTTTTAATGATTATATCTTTGTTCATGATACCTCTGCTGAAAAGTGATACCAGTCCTCTGAAGCAGATTTTGTGAAATGCAATGCTATTTTTAGGACCACTAGCTTGCTCACTTCTAACAATTTTTTTTTTTCTTTCAAGTTCTCTGTCCTACTACCTACTTATTACTAGAGTATTACCACACTGTGAAGCTAAACATTATTTCATCTGCATTTTAATGACAATACACCTCATCTGTTTCACTGCCTTTCCAAATGCTGCAGTAAAGAAAGGTTTCCTTATTCACTGTTAGTTTTTGATGCTTCTTTCCCTTATTAATGGAATAGATTCCCTCTTCTCATTCCTAAATACTAGTGGTACTTCAAATCCCCCCAAGTTTGCTTTTTTCTTCTATGAAAACGATTCATTTTGATTTTTTCCCAAACATTCTACATCAGTTTTGAAATGCTTTCTCTGTCTGAAATGTATACAAGAAATGTATACAAGAAAAGTAGGGCTGTTTGTCTTCTGTGTAAGAACAAAGCTCAGGCTATCTACTGCCAGCAAGTGAACAATAGAAAGTGAAGTCTGCTTTTGTACCAGCATGGAAACATTTACATGTATAACCCTGAAAGATAAAGAGATTTATTTTGAAAGAGAATGGCTTACTACTTCTATATAATTTTAAAGTACTTAAGAAATCTATACAGAAAAAAAGGGATAGACTAGCCTGAACATAAATTCCTAGTATCTTGATGAAATGTCTCTCAAGGGAATGAGTATTTTCTTGGCAGTAAAGTAACAGGTTTGTCATTTCAGGTAGTATTTAATATCTGAAGAAATTATTTTGGTTTTGTGATTAAGGCTTAAATAATCTAGATTCTACGCTGGCTCTGCCATGCAACTCAAATGTCACACTGGGCAATCTGCCTGATGCCTTCAAACTTAATTTTTCCTTCTCTAAAATGAGAACAGCATTTATTTTCTCCTACCAAACATTCAACTTGCCTACTTCAGGGTCCATATAACTAAGTCACTGGGGCAACTCATGGAATCTCAAGTTCATCACACACCTCATTTACTGCTGGTCTGGGTTTCAAACTGTAAAGTCTGCTACTGTGTTTGGATATAAAACTAGCATAGCAAGACACAGAAATCAACTGGACGATTTTAGAGTTGCAAGCAGACAACACGACAGAAAGTTGGGAGTCCAGAGAGTAAAAAGACTTTAACTTTTAAACAAACATTTTCCCTGTGTAAGAGAATGAAGTACATCAAATTGAAAGAGAATTTCACTATAATCTCTCCAAATAAATAGTAAAATTCTCTCCATCACAATGGCATGTTTTTCTCCCTTTCTCTCATTTAACAATTCTTACCCAAGTTTTACAGATTAACTTTTTACTTAATGTCCAGTAATGAGCCTGAAACATGAAAACCAAATTATATTCCAATACATTTTTCTAGTGCCAATGCTTTAAATGTTACAGGTGTAAACATGCAGTGTTACTGTTCAAATGTCCCTGAGTCTGTGCGATAAAAGCACCCCACTCTGCATAAAGAAAGCCAGGTTCAGCACTAGCTCTGTCTACCAGATCTGAATAAAAAGCTAACTATGAGCTGACAAAAGTAAAGGCAGAATTTTGAAGAAAAATGTATTACAATAAAGAGTTTATGAAATGAAATCACAGCAGAAGTCCTCAAGTACATTAAGTTGGGCGATGAAAGCTGGAAGTATTATGAAAAAGTAATGCTGGATTTTATGAACGCATCCAGGCCAACAAAATTCATTAAGAACATTATTTCTGTTAGTGTATAGACAGATAGAAGAAAGAAAAGGGAAAACAGCTATTTTCCGCATGCCTTACTAGTTGTAGGTTTAAAGCAAACTCCAGTAGGAAACAATACAGAGAGTTATAAACAAGAGCAGCCCTTTGGAAAATTACAAGGCAAGAAGGTGGCCAAGAACCAGAGACCATAATTACTTCACTGTTTTCATGCAGTTTCAACTGTTTTTATTTTCTCCATGCCCGACCAAATGGAACATTTGTGGAAGACCTAGGAATTGCAGAGATCTTTCACGTGGAGAATAAAAGCAAAACACTCAAATATTCAAGCACGAGCAACACGCTCAGAAAAAACCAACTGTGATCTGACACGGTACAAAGTATATTCAAAGGAAAGTATTGGTTCATCATCACCAAATGGTGAAGGAGTCAGAAATACATAGAAGAATACACGCCCATTTTTCTCATCTATGTTCTCTGAAACATTTGTAAGAGCTTTGCTCCAAAGCAAACAGAACGCACAGCACAAGGAAGGGCACATCTTCCTAAACAACCAGGCCAGATGGAGCAACTTGTTTACTTTGCAGTGAGTGTCTGCTCCAGACCTGCAATAGTAGGAAAAATATAGTCGGAACATGCAGGCCAGAGGTGAAGAGAAAAGCTACATATAGCAACCCCAAACCCACAATGCAGTCAGAGAAGAGTCTTTCAAAGAAATATTTTACATCACTGCCTCGAAAAGGATTAGGTGGCAGGCAGTTTGCATTAGCCAAGACAACCCAGCAAAAAACCACAAAGCCTGAATTATCATCTTGGCAACAGAGAAGAGAGGGGTGCTTTTAGCAGACGGCAATTAAGGATTTGGCAAGCATCTGGAGGAAAGAGTGTGAGTCAAAGATAAGGCTAATATCACAAGTCCAGATAACAGAGCAAGATAAAGACACAATGAGAAATCCACAGCAGAGTAATGATGAATTCAGGTAGCAGTACAACGTCCACTAGGACCCACAAGATGTGCAGGGAGCTGTGAAAGAACACATTTGGAGCAAGCTCATCTCTGCAACGTTGAGACTCATCAAACATCGGGCTGAGGCAGTAGCACACACCCACAAAAGCAGATGATTAACTTTTTGGTTAGGGAGAAACAGAAATAAAGGAAGTTAATGAATGAACTGTAAAAGCTTTTGAAAGGAAATAGGAGAGGAGGCTTGGAAATAGAGGTCCAACACAGATGAGAAACAGAAGAGACTGATACAAGTGTTTCAGGCTTAGGGACGAATACATGGAAGAGAAAAACTGACAGGTTAACAGAATACCCTTATAATCTACTAAGTGTGAACAGCTTGCCTTGTCCTAGTTAATTATTTAACCTCCACTTCTTCCTGAGGGTGAAGTACTAAAAACATAATGCTTCATAATGACTACTGGTTAATAGAAGAAAGGGACACGATGAAATACACATTTCGAATTCAGTCACCCCTTTGTTTTATCTGTATGGTTAATTTACCCTCTATTTCCTTTTGGTAAATAAAAGTATTTTACTTCATGTGCTACAGCACATAGCAACACTAAAATGATAATTGAAGAGTTCAGCAGTGAACATTTTTTAAGAGTCTCTTCTTCACACCATTAAGGAGAGATCTTGGAGCTTGCTTTGTTTTCCCATGATTGACATTACAAACATGTAAGTGGCAGACAAAATTAAACAGTTTAAGATGAAAATGTTCACACTGGTAGGTCACGGGGAGCACAGGAACCTACCAGTTGCAAAAAAGTTCCCTTTTGAACAAAAGCTCAAATGAGTTGCACTGTGTCAAGCCAAACAAAAGAAAGTACAAAACTAACAAAAACTCCTTTTTGCCTCAGTGAGTCCCAAGACCGATTCAGTATCCTCTCTGCCAAAGAAAGCACGCAGCGCTGCACACTCTCACGACTCGACTGCACATCTTGCTTTGTTTAACGTCTCGACTTCTCAGGTCAAGTGATTTAGATAAAAAGCTACATGTTAGTGTTCATGCAAGGAAAAACATTTAGTCATAGAGCTGCAAAGCAAAAAATCCCACCCGTATTTGAGTATGTATTAACCAAAACCTAGAAACTAACCTAAAAAACCATATTCTTTTCAACAGTTTGCTTTCTGCTGATCTCACTGTATGCTAGAATAAGCCTTATGACTTTTGAACGCTCAAAGACGGTGTTACTGGGAATTTACGAACTGGCCACCATGACCTGCACTGTTACTAACCTACTGAAAATGCGTATCTGACTAGAATTCCAATTAAGTTTTACTCTTAGTATTTTCCCCAAGGAACCTTTGGAAATCCTGTGAGGGGACACAACATTTCTCCTCTCTTCTCTTGCAATAACTGAAGCCTCCGCATGTTCACAACCAGAGGACAGCAGCTCTCCTTGCTCCCAGCAGAGAAACAAGATAGGAGAAGGGAGCAAGAGAAATTAAAGGCTAAACAAAGATTATCCACGCTGTCTACTTGTTCATAAAAATTCCACACGTTCATCTGCATTAGGTCAGCTAAAGCTGCATTTAAAAAAAAGCCTTTCATAATGTTATTTTCCCAAGTATAAATTGCTGGGGGTTCTACACATGTAGAGTGGCTAACAAGAATTTATATAGTAAAGCATGATATACTTCATACAAGAATGGTTTAGATGAACTAGATCGATACTTCTAAGTACATTCAAAGCAGGACTGTTAGAACGATTCAATGTTAATAGAAGTTATCACTGAAATGAGCAGGAGAGGTGCCGTTAAAGTAGGTGGGAGCACTCTGGATTTCACCTCATTCACAAATAACTATTTCTCTCCCTTTAAATCTCTTCACATTTTGGAAATAAACTTACTGATATTATCAGTTTCATCTTTCAATCCTTGCCTCATTTTCTTAATGGTTAAATTTAAAACAACATTTGCTTTTAAATTATAAGCTGGGAAACCAGTAACTGGTAACTGAACTGCTGAAATTAAATGAAGTGTTTAGCTCCCTTGAGTTCCTGTTTCCTTTGACCACTGACCAAATCCAAAACTGACAAACAAGCAATCAAGTTATCTAGCTACGTTAAAATTAGCCTAGTCCAGTAGTGCATGGTGTAGTCGAAATAATGCTGCCTTTATGTTAGAGTCAGAGCATGCTACTAAACCCAGCCATCCAGAAATCAGAAAAATTAGAGCTCAATTAGGAACACACACAAAAAAGGTTTATTTGAGCAATTTTCTCTCTTAAGGTGATTTAATAATCTAGTAAGACCATAACATTTTACCAAAAAAGTCAATGTTTGTTCTTCACAGAACGCCACTAATACCCAACTTCAGTCAGAGGAAGTTACCTCATGGCCCGCAGTGACGTAACTATGACATCAAAAGCAGAACATCTGGAATGCAATATTATATTCGGATACTTAACCATTTCACCAAAGTGCTCCTTGCTCTCCTAAAAAAAATGCACTATTTCCCTTGGCTTCCCAAAAATCTAACCACCCACTGAACCTATTCAGTACTCCCAACTTCATCACCACAAGTGTAAGGGAAAGAATGGCTGTAAATGACAGGAAGCCTCTAGAGATTCAGCTTCTTTGTGTGCTTTTCATCTGTCATTTAATCTACATTTTATGTACTTTATTCTCATCCCATCTTCTGCATATTTTTAAGTTGTGGATGTTGAACTTCTGAGTGAATAGAGATATTCAAGAGTGGAAGGTTTGGGTTGGGTTTTGTCCCCTGTAGATCAAAAAGCCAACACTATTAGGTCAAACTTACCACTGAAATTGAACTTACTGAACTCCAGGGGTATATTTTACCTCAGTTTCAGAATTGCCCTAGGCAAAATCCACCAAGAAATAACAAAGAGCTCCCTCCATGCAATCATTCTAAGAAATATTATCCAGTTTCTATTCATCCCCAGAACGCGTACCCCTTGTTTGGATTACATTTTTACTATTAACTATTTGGTTCTTAGCAAAGAGGCAGGAAAACACAGCATCTCTAACAGAAAACTCATAAGTAGCAGATTTTATGGAAAAACAATGTCATATGATCTCAGAAGCCTTTGATGGATTTAGCAGACCAGAAATGTAGTTAGAACTTTTGTAAGGACAAGCAAAGAAAAAAAAAGCATGAAACATAGCATTCTCATCTCATACTGATACTCTAAACTTGTCTTTTATTATATACAACAACGAAGGACAATACAAGGGCCACTAAATTGTAGGCATGCAAACAATATCTAAACAATATCTAAAACTTCATTTTTTCCTCCAGTTTGAATGAGCAATTGGATCACTCTCTTGGTCTGAACAGACAGGCAAACATGTCCACTGGCACTGGTCTACTAAAAAAATAGCACCTTAAAGCTAATTGATACGATAGCTATCATATCAATCAGTATATATGATAGCTAACATAGATATGATAGCATGCCATTGATATGATAGGTATCTCCTTAAGCACAATATAATAGAATCTGTATAGGAAGGGTTCTACAAAAACTAAAGACCTGTACAAATTACCTTATTGTCCGAACACTCTGGGATTCCTTTCAGAGTCACATAAACTATATTTGCAAACTTTCATATTTAATCTCACGAAAAAATGGGTAATTCTGTAGTTACCACAGGGTAACGAGATAGGGAATATTTTTGCACTTCGACATTTAAAAAAATGCAACCGAAAAATATCAGAAAAGCACCACCACCACCACCTAACTTAATGCTTCGTGCTCTGCTATTTGCGCTTTTCACAGGCAAAACGTTCCCCAGAGGGACCAAAGTTACTGCAAGACCTAGTTTTCTACCAGCCAATATCTGAAATTGTCAGAAGACCAAGGCTGAAATCTGCCTCTGGACTCTTCCCCAGCCAACTGAAAGGTTTACTGGTGGCATCACTGGAATGAAGACTTTGTCACAAATCCCGTGTGACTTTAGGGCACATAGATTATTTAAGGCACATCATACTACACTGCAAAATTACAAAGCCTTTACAAGGAACAGTTGAATTCTCTTAGACACTCCAGACAGATGGCAGGATTTGACTGTCACTAAATCAGCTTAGTCAAATACATTATGAGTTCTCCAGCGCAATACTCACTGTGTATTCCTAATGAAATTGCTGAATGAAAAGGGTGATGTGCCAAGCTTATAGCAAGCAAACAACAGAAATCCATACTCCTCCAAGATCAACCTCCTCCCGATGTGCTGTAAACGCTTATACAAATTGCAGAAAACAAAGCTCCTCTTGAAAAAGCAGCTCATTACAAAACACAAAAGATCAAAACCTAAATTATTTTTTGTGTGTGTTTACCATTTAATCAGGTGTCTGTTAAGCTGTTTCTTTGTGACTTTGAAGTAAGGAAAATCAGGAGGTCAGACTGACTGCCGCAGAGCCACCACATCAGTGCACTCAGTGCACAAGCATAATGGGCTTTCAGGTATCTAAAATAACAGGTCCCTCAAAGGTTGGACATGCAGCTTCTCTGCAAGGTAATTTCATCAACGAGAGATGAGAGCTTCACTTATCAGAACTGGAACATAATGCTCAAGCAGGACTTAACGCTCACAAGAAAAGATGCATGATTCTACCTTGATTTCTAGAAGGCAATCCTGAGTTCCTGTGAATTCTCCTCTTAATAGCACAAGGTATCAAAAGCTTCGATAGAATTGCCAGATTTGTAACCAAGCGTTCACACAGAATTTTATTTTTTCAATGCATAGTCAAAACTTATTTTGATGGAAGTGACGCTCAGTCATATTTCACTAAGACAAATGATTCTCATAAAACCATTTGTGCTTGTCCTCTGTGCAGTGACCTTTCTTCTCCCTTGTCACCGTGAGGTTAATGCTCAGGAAGTAGAACAAAGTGATTATCACTGTGCATGACAAGGATTCTTCACTGCAGCAATTACCCCTCAATCAGAATGGTACTCTTGTTTACACTCAACAGGGGTAAAAAAATGAATCCTAGATATTAGTCTAAGCCAAATACACCCATTTTATACTGCTTGAATTTTGAGCAGGTAACACACTTTAATCTAGGTGTGGCATTATTTTTAATGCAAAATTATGACACCTCTTTTGAAATCCTAACATTCTGTGCTCTCTCATTTTCATCAGCAGGAGAGAGGTGGTTGATTTTGTTTGCATCAATACAATGAACTTACAAGTATATTGTTATTCGTACCAAAGCAAACACAGTACCCTTATAACCTATATATTTATTTCACTGAATTATTATGTGAAATACAGTCAACAGTTCAAGTTCCCAATGAAAAGGTTAAAAAAAAAAAGCTATTTTAGCTCCATAGACAAATACTATAATTTTCACTGTATGTTAAGGTTTTTAATAATTAGATATACATATAACTGATAGCTCATTAATAGAATTTGCATACAGGCACATGAAGTCTCCCTAAAACATTTCTACAATTGATTCCTTTTGTGGTTTGACATGAGCCGAATGGTGTTGAACAATTTATTCACTATTGTTTGGGACAAGGTATTTAATTCATTTCTGACTGAAACAAATGTGAGAGGTTGCATATATCTTTATATTAGCATAGATACTGGTTAACTGCATTAATCATACACAACAGGTCTACGCTCACTTAGGTGGGTCTTTTCAAATACCCAGCAATTAAACCCTCCTACATATGAATCACTTTGCATTCACAGAATACTTCCTATATGAGTACTAAATGTTTACAAATGAGGCTAGCATATTTTCTATAATCTTCACCACCCTGCTTGAGACTACTAAGGAGTGCTATCATTATGTACAGAACAGAGTCATAGGCACATGCAGATTAAATAAGGTCACCTTATTCCTTACTCCCATCTCCTCACTGTGGCTATGGTATCTGGACTCTGAACTTGACACACCACTCATATCGCTAGCTTGAAATAAATAGTGGGCCAATTCAGGACAGTTTACATGTTTTGCAAAAATTTTGTAACTGTTACTAGTTACGTTTTTAAGAAGTTTACCACATATTCCAATACATTCAATCAGGCCACACTCTTTTCCACAGGGATCAAAAAAGTGAGATGGGCTGTCTCTGCTGAATTCCTAATTCTGAAAAACACAAACATCATCAACTCCAAGTCTAAAGCTGCAGCCCCAAAGGAATTTTGGAGGAGGAAAAAGCCACTGACTCCTTCACAGCCTCCTTCAAAATGACAAAGATAAAAAGAAGAGTCAATATGCTAATGGTCACAGTGCTGCTTATTAGACACAATTTTAAATGAAGCCTCTGTCTCATGGGAAATTCTCATCTGCTTTTCTTTCCAACTATCACCAAAAAATATTTTTAAAAGATCAAAATTAAAAAACTCTTTTCCCATGGAAGATAAAGTATACCATATCCAACTGACTCTCACTAGACATTTTCATTAGAAACAAAAGCACTTTTACCGTCCTAAAAAGAAATATTTTATATTTTCTTAAAAGTATTTTAACAGGGGTTTATTATTATCTGTATTTTTAGTGTTAGGTCCTTTCATTACCTTCCACTAAAAAATGCAAAGAGAAATTGTAAACAATATTTAGTATGCAAAGCAAATGACACACTAGATTATCATTTGTAAATAAGGTACTAGATTTATGAACTGAGATTTTACAAATGCTGAAAAAAACCTAGGATGCGTTTGCTTAAATTGAACCACATGAAGAAACAAAATGTGCCTACTTTCAATTTCTGTACTTAAATCAGTTAGGAATTACTCCTGACAGTGTATCCTGCAGAAAGGACACTTCCTTTTAATACTTGCAAAAATCTGGATAGCCTTAGCATTTTACCATTTGTAGTTGAATTAGCTGGCCTTTCATTCTGCCTTTAAACCAGCCATTTTCATGCACAGTTTATCTATGTATAAACCGTTCGGTAACAGCAGTTTGTCACCTTCATATATGTTACTGATGAGCCAACAGACAACCCGCCCATTAAAATGCATGCACTTGCCCCATCTCCAGGCTCAGCCTGAGGTACTGATGGAACAGTTGAAGTAAAAACTCAGTTTTACATTTCAAAGACAGTTCAAAGGCAGTGAGAGAAGACTGCCCTGCAAAGGACAGAGAAATTGTATTTACTGCTGGAAAAGTTTATTTAAGGAGAAGACCATATTATGTACTCTGTCTGGTAACAAAAATTATACTATGAGTCCACATCTTGTTCAACAACATGTTCTACTTAGTTTTTCCTTTCAGTCTTGGACTAAATCTATGAATGTGACAAAATGATAATTTGAACATTCTTACAAAACTAGTCACAGCTTAGTATCTAAGAGAGAGTCAAATAATGGTCAAGATATGTCAGGCAGATTTAACTGGATTTGTGTTTCTCTTGCTGCCCCAGCAAGACGTACAACAATATTTCTTGGGCCCCAAAATATTGCCAAGTGATAAACTAAAGGAAATGTTAGAAGTATCTGAAATCAGGATGTCTTTAGATGGACAAACAACCCTAAGATCACTTGTCTTCTCTGCTTCCACCCAAATTCTCAGGTTGTCAAAAATCACCAAGCAATTCCATAAACACTAAGTATTTATTCCACGGCCTACTAGTCTTTCCTAAACTAAGTATAACAAGAGAATTTATGCAATAGAAATTAACTAAAATATTCTGCTAAAAAAATATATTTTGAAGAAATTAATATCAAGCAAGATTACATTGGCTGCGTAACATATCTCTAACCTTGTTTCTGGAAAGCCACATGGCCTTTCTTTCCTCTGTTTCTGAACATAAGACTAAATATCCCATGTTAAGACACATTTATGCAGCTGTAAATTAAAGTCATAAATACAGTACACATTTCCCAGTACAACTTTGCAATAACAACCCCATGTTATAAATGTACCGTGTTTACACTATAAATTAATGAAAAAATGCTGAACTAAATTAGCACTAGCAGAGAACACAAAATATTTCTCTTACCTCCATTTCTGTGCAGTGTAAACGGCCTGATTTATCTGTAATTAAAAAAAATAAATCAGATTAAGTAGAAGATGATGGACAAATAAAACAAAAACCTTGAGTCTTTTTTTTTTTTTTGAGTAATTGCCAAATATTCTTTGCCTTACTTTAATCACACATTTCAATAATGTTTCCATTATATGAGCATCACAGAGTTAACAACAAGAAGGCCCTGCCCTTTTTGGATCCTTCACAATCCCTTTTAAAAAGATGTGTCTTTAATGCCTGTCTTCATTATTTAAATTGTATGACTGATGCTTGGCCATGAAGGGAACATGAAAACATGTTGGCTTAAATTAAGCAGCAGCAAATAATTATTTCAAGAAAAAAACCAACATTAATTCATAAAACAGGGAAAAGCCACTGTTTCATCTGATACTTTTGGGATATCAAAGAGTTCAACAACAACATGAAGTTCAAGCAAATTAAAGTTGAAACATTACTGTAATATTTTTGTAAGTCCCTCTTGCCAATTTTTGCATTTCCTCTGAGTTCAGAAACATCACTTTGGAATTTATATAATACAGAAAAATTAAGTTTCTGAATCGTTTCATCAAATTGAAATCTCAATTTTCTCAAAGACAAAACACTGATATAAAAGTGTAAGTGGCTTGACAGCTTACAGAAAAGTAAGACAAATTTCACAGCGTATTAGAAGGTACTATTTCACTAAAAGCAGCAAGATTATAATTTCATATTAATAATTCATATCAAAGTAGGGTGAAGTAGTTCTGACAGGATGATTTTTATTTGGAAAAACCATATTTGAGAAAGTCAAGTATTCCACAGAAATACATCCATTTCAAAGGGGAGATAGCCAAAATTTTAATTTCAAAACACACAGAATATTGAATTTTACTCTTTTTGTCTTGGCTTTTTCGTTGCATTGCACCCACACTACTAGTCTAAAATTTGCAACTTTGGGCCTGATGGCACTCACCCTAGTAAATGCATGACACGATTTTGAGTCCCCGCATACTCAAAAACTAGAACGGCGGTGTTTGCTGGACTGTGCGTACACCGAGAGCACGTTGCAGGTGATGGTTGCTGAACACCACCCCGTGTAGCTGAAGGACTTATACTGCAATAGTTCAGAAGAGCCTGCAATTTGTAGCCATAACTAGAAGGGCTGTTTTATCAGATTGCCCAGCAAGCCCAAGGAAGCTCAACCAACTGGTTAGCATAATGTTTGCACAGAGGAGTAACCGTGCTGACTTCATACTTTAAATCTGAACAGCATGGAAAACTGTCAGCACTAGGGAAGAGTCAACCGCTTGGGAAAAGATTAATTTTTCATACTGAACTGGTCACCTTCCCTTTGAAACTAAAGGGTAAACACATCTTGGGTGAATAGGAAACAGCCACCTAACCGAGTGAAAGTTGTTTACCTTCATTTTGAACCATTGCCAATGCAAGCAGAATGCTTAACACTGGTGTCTGACTTCAACATGAAGAACAGAAGAGTGACTTAAAAAGGCAGCTTTTGCATCACGTGTCATCTTTTCAAAAGGACTGCTGATTCTGGTCAATTCAGTTCAAAATGAGACATTTTTTGTGTTTAATATGGTAACACTCATGCGATTGTTATAAATTATAAGTGGGAAAAATTTACTGACAACTTGTTGAAATAATCCTATGATTATCAGCAGATTTATGAATATTAGGGGCTACTTTTGTGAAACTCAAATGACAGATGACCAAAACAACATACCTCCACGATACAAGATGACACAAGACTTAATTCACAGAAACGTAGTCAAGATGGGGAAAACACAGTGTGCTGGTTGTTTTTTTTAAAAAAGTACTATTTTTTAAAAATTACTACTTCAGAAAAAAATAGTAATTTTAAACCTATAACGATGCAATGGCATACTGAAGGCCACTAACGTTTGCAATCACTGATAATTTAAAATATCTTGACTTGCAACACCTATGGTCTCATGGAACAGGAGTCAAACTATCTACCAGATCCTCTCAGTAGTACAGACACAAAGTACCCATTGCTACACCTCAGAGCAATGCTGAGATCTTATGAAGATCCTTTTCATAGAAGTCCTAACCAAGTCCTGAAGCACAAAACAAATAAATCAGCCCAGACCAAAGCAAGTAAGGCAAAAATTGCTGAAAGAAATAGCACGAAGTTTATCTCATAGCCCCTTTGACAGATCTTCTTTGATAAAATTCCATGAAAGCTGTTCTTCAGGGAAAAGCACTCAAACTTTGGAAACCTTCCTTATTTCATATACGGTACTATCAAAATTTACTACTGCTTTCAGAGCAAATCATAATTCTTTTTTGTTTTTCTTTTAAAAAAATGTAGGGAACATCTTGAACTGGATTATTTATTCCTATTATTTGTGAAATGAGCAACAACACAAGAGAAGGGCAACATTTACACCAGCGCTTTAAAAAGCAATAGTATTGTCATGATTCTATGTGCTGGGGCGGAAAAGGGGAATAATAAGTAGTTTACGTCTCACACCAGCTCAAATGCACTGCAGACAGTATTCTAGACAGCTGCAAACTACTGACTTACAATATTTTAATATTCTATTCCACATTATGGTAATTATTAACCATAGCATTCCATACCCCTCTCTACCTTCAGTCCAGCCATACACTTAACATATGTCCCTGAGCTGTTTGCAGTGACTTACGGGCCCACTCCTTCGGGAATTTCCTACATTTACGAAGAGATGAGCATTAACAGTATTGACCCAAGAAACATGCATTTACTTGCATCTACCAAGACGGAAATTAATTTGCCAAAAAAATTCAACAGTATTTTTCCATGACAGCTTTCCAATAGTGACTAATGCATTCATTACTATTAAATAGCGTAACTTTAACTGTCAAGTTAACTTCAATTCATAAACAAGCTACAGTCTGGAAGATTATATGATGGTTGAAATGCAAAAAAATTAGCAGTTTTTGCAAGAAGGAAAGAGACTTCATTTGGAGGTTTACTGTATCTCTGAAAAAAGTCTTCAGAGAGACATATTTGCCACCAAAAGAAAAAAAGAGGGGAAAAAAAAAAAAATCAAACCTTCATATTCATTTTTCATTCCTCAAAATTTCCATTTGAAAATCCTTCTTATTTCAAACCCTCAGCAAGAGGAGTCATGCCAAACTTCCATTAAGCATTAGGGCACACTGACTCATCCCTCAAGGCAGGAGCTTCAGGCAGCTTCTTAGACCAGGAAAAATAATTCTTTTCACAAAAATCTCTCAGAATGCTGTTAAAAAAAGACTATCCTCAATTTATCTATAGCACATGCTTCACTGAAGCACAATGTCCCTGTTTTCAAAGGATTAACAGGTCACAGTTAGAAAGGGTCTTCACAGATACAGAAACAAATAGCAAGCACATTAGGTACTGCAGCCAATAGTAAGAAGCACACATTTAAGACTGAATTTTAAAAGCAAAATAGATAATTCACTATGTTAAAATGGACTGACACAGGATATTTGTAAGAAAGCATGTTTATGCTCTGCTATCTGAAGAAAAATGAAGCTACGGAGTTGATGTTAGTGATGTGAGGCCACCATCACATGGCCGCTGTTTCAGCTATAACCAGCTACTCCAAGAGCTTTGGCGCATCTTCCTAGCATTCCTCTAACGTCTCAGATTCCTTTGCATAGATCCCAAAGCATTTGCTGTAGGACAGCTTCTTGCAGAACTGGAACTATCAGCACCAATTTCCAGGCAACAGTGTAGCTGACACACGCATCAGCAACAAACCTGACACTCATTTTGTGTTAAAGATTAATATTCTAATTAAAATGCCACAGCCCATTTCTGTGGGTTTGGGGTGAAATCAAGATGCTATTTCCACAACAGCAGAACTCAAGTTGCCAAAGAAGGAGCACAGGGGCTAATTGAAGGAAAGGGAGCAAGGGAGAAAATGGGAGTCACTAACTCAAGATCCTTATATTGAACAGTCTTTAGTCAGGCCCCCCCAAATTAATGATAAGTTGAATTTGTATTTGATTTCCAGCTTTTATGTCTTCAAGAGGCACTGTAGCTACAATAGTAGTCTTTTCCCTGCCATTAAGAGAATGAGGAACTCCTTTAAAAACAACAAAAAAAAGGGAACAAAGTTCAGACTTGCATTTAATCATCTGATTGCAGGAACTGGAGCATTAGTTATCAAATCCGGTAAGATTGTCAATATCAGAGTCAAGATTAGTACCAATAAAAGGAAAGGGGAAAAATTAAGAAAGCAAAGGCAACTAAGAAACATAAGGAAAAGAGATGAATATGCAAAGAACAGGATTCATAATTAAATTAAGGGAGAGGAAAATATTGATGTAGCAGGAGCAAGCCAGACTTCTGGCAGAGGAGGGATATTACAAGATAAACAGAGGAAGACAGAGAAATCTTGCATGATAAAAAGAAACAGGAAAAAAGTGAAAATGACAGAGACAAATATAGGTAAAGTACAGCTTCGGAGTAAGAGACATCAGGCTGCAGGGAAGAAGGTCAGGAAGAGCGAGAACAGGAGGAAGTGGAAGGAAGCAGACTGGATTAGGAGAGGTAATCGGAGACCCCTCAGAGCAGTGGGCACAGAGACCCATGTTTTTAAGTAAAACACTTTGGCTTTGAGGATCAACATACCCGTCCTCCAAACCGTATAATTAGAAGGCAACAAGAAATGGGGTGAGTTTTTACAGCTTTTTGGATCTGACTCGTGATTTCTGTATCAGCCTACAGCTGCTGATTTAGAAATGGTATGCCTCATTTTTCTACTTGGGAGAGGAAAAAGGAAAGAGAAAAATAAATTAAAAAAAAAAATACAAGGAAAATTCTTAGAGAGGTTACTAGAGCCAAGGTGGCCAGGACCTTCCTTCCCTGTGTCAGTCTTCTTTCATGCCTTCATCTTTCTCCATTCAACACTTCACTGAAGTTACTCCTAATTTTGTACAGTCATAAATAATCCTCTTGTACATTGCACAAAGCAAAGGTAATGACTAAGAGGTCTTCGGTGTTAATACCCAGTTAAATTTTGTAGTAACAATTATTTTAAAATAGTATTCTTTAATTCCAGATTAACAAATCCATGCTACCTTGTAAGATATAATTAAATGGTCACTCTTTGTCTCGTCCCATTTCTTCTTTGCACAAGGAAACCGGCTGTGGTCACCATACAATTCTTTCTATGTTCCGCTGCTCGTGCTCTTTAGCAAACCTGTCAGTTTACCTGGGGATCACATCAATTTTTGTTACTCTAAGACAGTCTCTTCTGCAGATGCGTAAGTATAGACATTACACTCACTTTCCTCTGGCCTGTCCAGGTATCAACCCTTCCCCAAAATCACGAATTTGCAGAATTCATGTGTCTCGATTTTTTTTTTTAAAAAGAGTTCTGTTCCTCTAATCATATTCTGTTTTCTCCTGGAGCTATCCACTCGCTTGCTCATTCAACAGGTATGTGTGCTTGCGGCAGAATTCTGACTCCATTGAAGTCACCAGTAGTTTCTGATACCATGTTTGATGGATCCAGAGTTTCAAGCAGGTTACAGCTTTTCTAAATTGGTAACACAGCACTGCTAAATCTGTTAAGAACTTTCACCGGCTGTTAATAAATTCTCTCAAGCAGATGAAAAAGTAGTGCTCTTAATTCTTCTCCACCTCAGTTATGTTTTTGCAGTCCTGTATTTACACTGTACAAACTGACTCATCTCCTTTTGTTCCTCTTAAAGTGCATGGTAATAAAATTCAGTAACACACTCATAGTTGCATGTGTCATGCAAGCTAGCTTAAGGTTTTATCAGGAATAGAACAATATTAGTTTGTCTCCTTACCGGATTCAGTGCTGTAATGTGATAAATTAATTCAGAAACAGAGAGTGAAGACTCTCCAGTTTCCTTTTAACAGATATTGTGAGAAAGCCTCCTAACTTATATAAAGATATGTTCATTGACAACATGGATCCAGGATGTTACGTACCTTTAATCCTCTTGTCACCTGGAACACACCTACTGCACACTTGGCAAACGCAGTCACGCATCAGACTCATTCACAACGCTGCTGCCGTGCGGGTCATTTTCACTGCCTGTCTCTCTGATCACATCTTGCTCTCTGAATCGTCCCGTTGAAGGTGCGCTCGCACTCTCTCACATCATACACTGCTACCATCTTCATTTTCAAAACCCTCCTCAGGCTACCCCAGTCCTACCCATCACCTCTCACTGGGTACTGTGGGGTGAACTGTCACCTCCAGCCAGCCCCTGAAGCTGGACTCCATTACCCACCACCCTTTTTTTTTTTTTTTTTAAAAAAAAAAAAAAAAGCATCTTTGTTCTTTCTTCAGTGATGCCCCATAGGGACATCATATGAACTGTCTGCAGCATCGTGGCAGATGTCTCATTTTTCACTCAACTCTTCAGTCACTGTTAACAATGACAGCTACAATTCCACTTCCCTTTCTACAGCAACGTTTTTACTGCACTAGTCAAGAAAACCTCCATTAAATTGCAAACGTGTTGTCTTTTAAGTCATTACGAACATGAGAAGCCCACAATTCCTCAAAGTTCTTTACTCTGAAGTTTTCCTTAGTAACAAATGCAGATTTCAGATGATAACAAATCAGTATTTATTCCTTCACTGCCTATTTACCATCTTCAGCACCTCCGCATACATATACAGGTGACCAAGGTCACCTATCACTGTTGGCAACTTCCTTCCAGTTCTTTTGTGTGGGCATTTGGAATATGCTTTTTTTTTTTTTTTTTTTTTTTCCCAGTCTTTTTTTTGGTGTTTTGGGTTTTTTTTTTTTTTTTTTTTTTTTTTAGCCAAAGACATTATTTTGTTCTGTTGGGATCTTTTCTTTGCTTATTTTGTCCTCCCCCACCAGAGCTGTCTACAATAGGGTCCCTAGCCATCTGCCTACATTCACAGAGAGCCCACATAACCCCCAATGCACAGGATGCATAGGCATAAGCCATGACTGGAAGCCTTCCAGTTCACCCTTATGTACTGGGAACCACACTGCTGGCAGAAAGCCTAGCATAAATAAAGCCTAAGCTTTCTCTCTTCCACAAATCAGCAGAGCAAGTGAGCAGAGATAAAGTGTCAGCTCACTGAGGCTCCCCTCTGACGTCTAGTGCCATTTTCTTCCTACCTTGACTTCCAACATTAATGTATCTATACAGATATACAGGGAGATATCCATCTTAAAATTCTTGCAGGAAAAGGTAAGGCTCAATACATCAAACCTTACTATTTTTAAATACAGATGTTTCTGAATACCCTTGACCAAAATCTGAATGCAGAGCATAATTAAGTCTTAATTCTAGAGGCAGTTTATTGTAGCAATATTCATAGCAACACCTGTTTTGAAATTTAAACAGCAAGCAAGGCTGCTCCCATCCATTATCTTTCAAAAGAGTCACCAAATTAGAAGTAAAATGTCAGTACGTTCATTTTCCTCTGAAAATCCTGCATATTTTTCCTCGGTGCTCCACAAGAGACTGACAGATGAGAACATCTTGATGCACACAAGCTAAATTTGCATTTATTCCTCCTGTATTTCTCTATGCTGCCTTCCAATACTTGGGCACACAAGGGTGTAAGAAGGACAAGGAAGTCATTAAAACTGCCAAGACAATGTAAGCTATTCCTCTCCAGCGTGTCTCACCCTGAGCCCTCAGAGTCCCGTGAAAGCCACCGCGCAGTCAACTTTTCTGTGATCTTTTTGATTCAAAGCCAGAATACTCCATGCATTATACCCTCCCGCTGAACGCCTGGCAGATTTCCAAGAGAAAATCTGCATAGTATTTGCTTCTGATAAAACCAGCAGTAATTTCTCTCTGTGCTTTCTCCTCTAGGGCTGGAGGACAAGGCAAAAGAAGGGCTCCTGACGCTACCCGCAGAGGCACGCTCGCAGGAGGGCAAGGGAGGGCTGAGGAGCGCCACATGGATGCCAGCCCTCAACAGCCCACGGGTGGAAGTCAGCATGGTCTGGTTTTCCAAATACCCGCCTTTTCCCCTTTCCAAGATCCTCATGGCCGTTCCTCTTCAGGAGCTCAGTGCAATGCCCAAAATCAGTGGCTGTCTTGGCCAGGTCAGGGATCTGGCACTACCAAAACATGCAGGGAAAATTCTCAGTTTTTCCAAGCCTGCTCATCCCCAAAACTGTCCTGCGGGAAGGAGGCAGCGCCAGAGCACAGGGAAGCAAGAGCCCCTTATCCGGCTCGCAGCAACAACGCGACCCCGATGAAACAGCCTCCTGTGCCCTACGGCGTTCTGCTGCCGCTAAGTACTGGGCATGAGGTGGATTGCCAGCTCTCGTGCGGGTCTTCTGTATCTGCCACTTCATTATTGCTTCAAGTTTATAAAAACACTCCTAAGTACCATTCTGCAAGAAGGGAGCTTGGAGGAGTCAAACCACATGTTTACACCAAACGTTTTAGCTTGTTCAGAAGTTTGGGGTTTTTTAATTGCATCTGGCACTTTACTAGATGCCACTGTTAGCTCATTTCATATAAATTGCAAGTAACAGAGATGGCTAAAACACCCATTAGGTGAAATACATTCTACACTGTATCTCCAAGTTCATCGTGGGTATTTCTAAGCAACACACATTTCTGTGGTATTTAGATGTCAGACAGTTACAATGATTCATACTAAGATGACCACAGCAAGCTCTTCATTTTTTTGCATATTCACGTGTATTTCTTACTCACTTCAGTTCTGGCAAAACGTGGTTTGCAACACACCATGAAAACATCGCATCATGAGAGTCTCCAGAGCAAACTCGGTGACACAGCTGCATTTGCTCCCGACTTCGCCCGAGCTCTGCTGACAGGCATGACTGATCACATCGGTCTTCACAATCCTGAACAAAGCCTGAATGTTCCCTGCCCAAAGACACCATTCTTTGGGGACTCCTTCATTTGCCCACACAGGATTCTGTTGTTTACAAAAATAGAAACTAACAGCCGATATTTGTTCCTGTGAATTATCCAAACCTATGCGCCAACCTACAGCTATATATTTTTTTACTTATTGCTGTAACGTAATAGCTTTACAGCTCGGAGTGTTAACCCGCAGAACCCCTATTGCTCTAACAAACCTCCTGACACAAGCATTTAAATCCAAGTTGTCTGAAATACAAAGGCAGGAAAACAGCTAGCAGGAATCTCTTCCTGATCCTCCTCTTGCCAGGGATTCAGGTAATATCAATGCCTACGTGAAAATTAACAACTGAGTGACATTTTCATTCTTAATCTTTTCACTTCTATTTAACCAAAACCTTACTGATTTTTTTTTTAAAACAAGATAACCAAATATTAATAGACCACGTAGATAAAACTGGAAAGATCTGTGAATCAGTCTCTGGTTTTGGTTAAGGACAGGGATTGAAATCCAAGGTTGTTTTTCTAACCCAGTATCAGCAAAACTCATCTTTGTTTCCTATCTCAAGGACATTTTATTCAATTTCTAGGTATTTTCACTTGGAATTTCAAGCACTGCGCATTAACCAGAAAACTGTTTCACAAGAAACAGCTTTGGAAAAGTACCATCGGTTTCTACATACTCAGTACTTCTTTCCAAGACAACTTTAGTTTGTATTTCAAGAGTTAAATGAATGTGGCCAGACAGCTTCAGGGCCTATGCTATGAAATCCTGCTCCCCAAAGTCATAGCGCCAGGGCAATGGTTCTTCTTAAGCTCTCATTGCTACTAAGCAGAATACATGAGCCTAAAGAATAAATACCCGTTGAAGAGGCTCAAGCTGAAATTGGCTCAGAGAGCTCATTAATCATCACCTAAGGACACTGCAGAGAGCAATAAGGAAAAGAACTGGGACAGTTCAAAAGATACCAAAGAGGAGCAAGCCTACTGCCACCTCTTCAATATTCAGTAATAATGAATTACCAACATTCACTGTATCATGCACATGATATTTTCCAGTGAAAACCTGCTACAGGTTCCACAAACCAAAGAAGAATAAAAGCCAACCGACTAGGACCACCTTTTTTCATGTTGCTGACAGTTACTCCCACGAACACACAAAATCCTTTGTGAAAGCCTTAAGGCTGAGCAACAACCTATCTTGCAGAAGTCTACTCAAAGTTAGGGAGATGAAGATGACCAGGGGCAGGGAGAGGACTCCAGAAGAAGAATATTGCCTCCTTTCAAATCCAGGAGCCTACCAGCCTGCGGCTGATGCAAAAGTGGGATCACCGAGTACGGTTTAGGAATGGACATCTGGCAGAAATCTCCCCTCCTCCCCTTTTTTATTACACGCACTGGAGGGGGTACTCTCCCTGGCTTATCTCCCCCCTCATGCTTTCCTGGAAGGTCTTAGCAGACTGCTTATCTTTTTTTAGAGAGAGATAGAGAGACACAGACACTCTTTTAAGATTTTCAAGAAATAAGCACACATATGTGCTGTTAACCGACATACAACGTAATACATACAATAATGAGGTTAAAAAAAAAAAAGGGATAAGAGAAAAATAGTCATGGCTGGAAGATTAAAAGAAAAAAGGTCTCATCTATCCAAGAATTTAAATGTGGTATCAACATACATGGGTTAGCACATGTCAGCTAAAACATTTTAAAGACTAACACAGATGTGGCATGCAGCTTTAGCATAAACTAAACATGCCGAATGTCATTGAGGGGCCTGAACTTTATATCCAGATATATTCAACATCCTCCTACAGGCCATTAAAGATGTACTGTAAGAGGAAAAAGAATAAGGCCCCAAATAGCAAGGAAAAAGCAACAAAAGAAAGAAATGCATAGTAAATCAATGTATTTCCTACAGTAGGAAAGAGAAAGGAAGAATTCTGCGATCATCTCAGAGCACTGTAAAGTAAAAGCAGCACCCAATATACAATGCAGAACTCTTCAATGCTCTTGTGACATGCAGATGCCTTGGTCAGGGAAGTATTTTCCTGGAACTTCTGGGTGTTGGGTCTGGCATTTTATTAATGTTACAATAGCTTATTTTTTTAAATAATTAAAAAAGCGCATCAGATCACATTTAGATGGAAGTCATTATTAGACTCATTCTGATCACAGAACAAAATTATGGCCCTTCTTCCACTAAGTATATTTTGGTATTTGCATGTACCACTAGCTCCAAACTGGATTACTGCAAATCTCTGCCAAAAGACTTTTCAGACAGGCACTCTATTAAAAGGCTTCATTAAATTGTAACACCAGGAATAACATCCATGTTCTAAAGGCTGAGGGCTCAATTCATTTTGTGAATTTACCATTGCCTTCTGCTTCACATAACTTTAAAATGCCAGACCCTCCGTCTTCCTGGAAAATTCAGTGACATTGAACATGGACTAGGTTGATGCTGGGGAATACCATAATTTGTGTGATAACTGGTCACAACCCTCTGCTGCCTAGCTTTAGTTTCTTTTCAGGGGAAAAAAAAAAAAAATCTTTCTTCTTTTTCAAGCTTTTCTGGTGACAAAAAAAACCACAAACACTCCTTTCCACATTCATAATCAGCAGCTTTGAAATGCTGAGAAACAGGCATGCGCCCTTCTTTTCCTTTCCAATGCAAAATATGTTTTCCTGGGTATTTTAAAGACACAGATGGTGGGTGCTAAGCCCCTGGTAGGCGATCACGGCTGTCTTATTTACTTCGTGTCAGCGTACCTCTCAGCTGACCCATTTCTAATAGGTGCCTTTTGACGCCACGCTATTTCGGAGGGACACTGTGGGATGGGCGATATGGCCAAAGGAACTCCCAAAGCCGGCGCTGCCGGTGCGGCTGACACAGGATTACGCACCAGCAGACGGACGCAATCACAAAACGCTCAACCCGCACGCACCGGCCCCCCCCCCCCCCCCCTCGCCCCCCCCCCCCCCCCCCCCCCACACACACACACTGAGGAGCCGAGCGCTCGCCCACCGCAACCCGCCGGCGGGAAGCGGGCCGTCCCCTCCAGTCCCCCACCGCCCACGGACAAAGGCAGCGGGAGCAGGGCAGCCCGGGCCGTCCCCGCGGGGCCGAAGGGGGTCGGTGGCGGCAGGGCCTGGCCTTACCTGCGGCGGGCGGGGGCGGGCGGGGGGGCTCGCCCTGCTCCAGGGTGACGGCGCCGTCCCGCCAGACGCGGAGGTGGGCGTCCGGCCCCAGCCTGGCGGCGGGGGTCTCGCCGCGGCGGGCGCGGGCCCGCAGCGAGCCGCAGCACTGGTAGCACACGGCCCACGCCTGCTCCTCGTTGATGGGCTGGTTGTAGAGCCTGAGGATCTCCTCCAGCGACAGCGCCTCCGGCTGCCCGCCGCTCCCGCCGCCGTCCTCCTCCTCATCGGCGGGGCGGGAGGCGCCGGGCTGGGGCTCCGCGCCGCGCTCCCCCGGCAGCGCCATGCCCTGCCTCCGCCGCGGTGCTCCTCGGCTCAGCGACCGGCCCCGCCGCGGCGGCGGATGCTGCTGCTGCGGCGGCTGCTGCTTGCGCTGCTGCTGCTGCTTGTGCTGCCGCCGCCCGGTCCCGCCGTGCTCATCCTCCCCGCCCCGCTGGTGCCACCAGGCCGCCGGGCAGCCCGGCCCGCGCAGCAGGCAGGCAGCGGCCGGCCGGCAGGAGGAGCGGCGCCCGGGCCGCCCGCCGCTGCCAGCGCCGCAGGGGGAAACAGCTCATAGCAACGCAATGGCGTCCTCCCTCGCCCCCGCCGCCAACGGCCGCCGCCCGGCGCCGCAGCGCCCCCTGCCGTCGCCAGAGCCGGCCCTGCCGTAATGGCGGAGCGGCGGCCTGGCAGCGCGGGGCGGGAGAAGGCGGGATTTGCTCCGGGGGCTGCCACGGCACCCTCCGTGTCCCTGGGCAGCGCTTCAGCCCCCCGTCGAGACGCTGGGCCTCCGCGTCTGCCCTAGACGCGGGTAACGATGCGGCGCTATTGCCTCATAACCCGCGGGCCGCTGGTTCTGTGCCGAACGTTGGTAACGAACCCGCCCGTCCCGAAACAAACAGCTCCAGTCGGACGGGAGGGCGGCACCCCCCGCACCCCCGTCGGCTAGCGGGTGACTCTGACCCCCAGCAGCCAGCATGGGCGCCTCGGCTTTCGGAGAAAAGCAGAGCCGCCTCGGGGGAAGCTCCCGTCCCCCGTCGCAGCAGCGAGGCAGGAGGCGGGCGCCAAGGGTACGCAAGGAAGGCCGAGAGCAAGCCGAACGAGCACAGCCTGGAAAGGGCCGAAATGGGAAACGTCTGCCCAAATCGCTGGGAACAGACGTTCCTGGCGCCGGGCACAGCCGGGCACCAGAAGGGTGCTCTGCACCCCCACTCTGCGCCAGCTTCTCCCCAAGCTGGCACCGGCTTCCTCTTGCAGGGACTAAATAACTTAAAACTCACATCAGAAAAACACATTTCTATGGGTTTTCTTTGGTATTCTACAATTTTACCTGCTTTATGTGGAAGGCTGAAGTGTATAAATGACAAGACAGCATTGCACGGTGTCCCCTTCTGCACACGCAGAGTACTGGATGCTGGGCCTGGCCTGTGACGAGCATCTAACGCGTGAGCTGCTGCTCCGTATTTCACTTTCAGCTGTATTGAACAGTGGTGCTTTCTTCCTCTCACAGTGACGTATTATGTGCGTACCACACACTGATCAAGTAAGAAACAACTAGTATTTAAATAAAGCTGTATCATTTAGCAACATCCACCATACAATATGATCCAGCTTCTCACGGTATATTAAGATATAATTGCCTGAAGCTTCGATCCAGGTCCCCATATGCTGTGTAACAGGCAAACAAATCCACCTTGATCTTCTCTGAGTAGAAAGGAAGGTAACACAAGAACAGATTTGTGAAGTATTTTAGATCTGTTAGCAGCAGGGCCAGTAAGTACATAACGTACTATTAAAATCTCAAGCAAAAGCCCAAGCGCTGCCTGCAACAGGCAGTATTTAGCACTTCTGGAAAGAAGATCAAAATAGCGTCACGCCACCACACTGCTGATTAAGCGTACGTGCAAAATGCCAGCATTCACTCCTGCTCTGTGTGTTGCAAGCTTCTCCAGGATTAGTTTTTCTTGTTTTGCTCCAGCACCAGCAGAAAGAGTTGGATCTTTCGTACAAGGAGAACAAAAGGAGGTGCGCATGGATAATTAAAGATATGGAATGGCTTCTAGAGAAGAAATCAAAATAGTTTTGGATCTTCAGCCTCAAAGAGAGATGACTGGAGTTCACATGGTAAAAAACATGAGAGGCACGGCATGGAGTTTAAAGTCCAACTGCTTGCCCTTTCTCCAAGCATGGAAGACTAAGAGACACTCAGCAAAATCATCATCCACAGGTTTAAGACAAACCAACCCATAGACGGATAATTAAGTATGGACCTGAGTGTCAGAATTAGACAAAATTAAGAATGGTTGTTAAGCACAATGGCCTGGCTACAACTTCTACCTCAGAAACTTCCTAGCCAACATCAGGAAAAAGGCATTGGGTTAAGCCACCTTCTTTAACCCAGCACAGCTATTCACATCTTCAGGTATCCAAGTCTTAATTTTAAACATTAAAAAACCCCCAAACCTCATGAACTATTAAATTCATAGATTAACAAGATTACCTACACCTGACTGAACTGTTCTTAGAAGCTGAACATAGAAGGTATTGCTAGGTCCAAGAGAGGCAGAAATAAATTTCATCGTGGAAAGGACATATGCTCAAACCGTGGTGTTTCTGGGTCTCAGTCACTCACACTGGGCACTGCGTGGAGAGGAGAGGTAGAAGAGGCTCTGACCCTGGAGAGGTAAACCAGACTTTTTTCTAAATGAATTCTCACACCAATTCAGAACTGCAGAAGAGAAGCTAGTATTTTATGCACGCATTTTAGTAACTTGACCCACATTCCAGTAAGTATTAAAATTAACTTTTATTAAAAATAAGAATAAATTCTCTTTATAAATACAATCATTACTGTGTACACAATTCTCTTCAATACACACACCGTGATATTCAAAATCAGTGGCATTTATACAAAATACAGTGTTAGTTTTTCATTGCATAATTTGTACCCACATACATTATTTTGCAGATCTAAGAAGGTCTGAATGATTTTGGTGGGTTTTTGGTTTGTTTTTTTGTTTTGTTTTTTTTTTGTTGTTGTTTTTTTCAAAGGACAGATCGGTATTTACAAGCGAACATAATCCAAACAGCACATGCAGATTCAGGGTACGTAAACACTCGTACACGAACTGCAAGTCGCACTTGGTCTCCCCTACAATAGATTATTTCCTCACAAAAAGGAGACCTATTTGACAAAAAGACAAAACAAAAGTAACATATTACTAAGCTATTATTGAAGTTTTCAATTATGTAGGTGCAGTTATTTCAAATGTGACTAGCACTCAAATAACAGTAAGTGCCATGAGTCTGTCCTTACAAATAATAATATTGTTCTACAGCACAGGGGCTGTTGCCTTGGGGGAAAATAAGACCACCACTGATCATTTTTAAGAAGTGGAGATAAATTACATTAACTCCCTGTTCTTTAATTTAACCCAGGAGAAGTCTATCATCACTGAACTCACCAATGTAACATAAAAGCTCTGTACCCCGTGACCCATTACATATACTACACAACTCTTCCAGTTCTAGTTTAAGGAAATTAATTTTCTTTAAATGTCATTATTAAAAAAAAAAACCTAGTTGCAATTAATAATTAATTATTACTATTTGGTTTTAACATATATATCTTTACACTTAAACTTACCGAAGACATGTGGCAAATGCTCTCCTGGCATTTCTGTATACGAAATGGATAGGAAACCCTTTAAATGTGTGTCCATCAGGGACCGCTCTTCTTACAGCATCTTGAAACTCTTCATTTCCAGCAGAAATGCTTGTTGTACGTTCGAGCTCATAAGCTGCTAATGCTGGTGACAACAGATAGGATAGATGGTCATCCCAAACGGTAGAAAGGCCAAGGTCCTGCAAGGCAAGTCACAGAATGATGACAACCATGCAGAATGAACATTAGGATATTAACAAGCTCATGTACTGTATAGATTAAAATAAATCCGTGACAGTTCTGTAATTTGTAGTTAATGGAAGTGAATCCACAAAGCAGTAAGATTTGTATATTGATTCACACACCAGCCAGAAGAATCAAACTCCATCAACAAAATATCAAACATTTACCAAGAAACGCAGTTAGACTACTAGACTAAAACAAGACCAGCACAGTTGAAACTAGGTGTTCTAGCTACAGTATCTCTGCGTGAAATGTAAGAAGATAGCGCATAAATGCACAGCAAAAACATGGGAAATAAGATTCACCTCATGTTTTTCTAATCTCTCTCATGGAAACCCACTTCTGAAAAAACAATGCGCAACAGCTCCCTGAAACACATACATATGTACATGCATCTTCCTCCTACCAACCCACAAGTGCAAAGAAATAGAAAAATCTACCACATATGTATTCAACGTTGCATGAGATTCATGCTCTTGAGAATTACTTGCCACCCCAAAGGTTGAGCATTGTGTGCGAGATAAAAACCACCAAAACCACCCATTAAAACCAGAGATAGGCTAACAGGGATTTAAAATATCACCGCCTTCATATCCAGCACAGGAAGAATCATTTCTGGCGTATTACGTCTCATAAAAATTCTGATAAAAGGCAAAACTAACTTCTAGAAACACCTCTGATTTTGTAAAGCAGTCAGAGTAAGATAATGAAAGTTGAAAGCCTGCTTTTATCTAGGGACCAAAACCATTTGCGATGGATAGGCAAAGCCCATTGGCAACCAGATTTGATCTTCCTGGCTTTTGCAGACAACTCGCAGGTGGTCTGCAGGTGCTGGTAAGCTGAAGATCACAGACCTAGAATGAGAGGCAAAGGCAGGGTGGGGGGAAGAGCCCACACATGAGGCTACAGAATCACCACTGCACGTAATAAGTACGGCATCTGAACTAGCTCAGTACAGTCTTTCCAAACAATTTTTCAGTTACTTAATTTTTCACATACTGCATTTCTGCAAAAGCTGATGGAAAACACATTGCAAAGATACGAGTAGGTGAACTAACAAATGGCTATCCAAAACAAGTATACAGTAAAAACATGCACCTTTACTACTGCAACAAATCAATGACAATCTTTAAACAGCATTACCTTTCTGTGTTCTGAGACCAGTATTCTCAACTGCAATTCAATCTCATTGCTTGTTACTGCAGCATCTATTGTGGAAGCACACAGAGGAGGAAAAGGGGGAACTGAAGATGTTGTTCCAGGGGAACATACAGATTTTATTGCTTCTCCACTCATGGGTTTCCATTTAGATTCATCATGCAGGTCAAACACACAGACCTCCACAGCGTCAGAGGGCTGACAATTTGCAAAGAACTTTTGATGGTTGAAGATACAACCTATCGTGCGATAAGGATACAGCGGCTTGGGTTGTTCAACTAGTGGAGGGTCATCAGGGTTGATAGGTCTGTGGATGTACCTAATCAAAAACATTCAATTTCTTATTAATACACCTTATCTCAGGGCAAGGTAAAAATATTTAGATGGGACAGAAGCCATTTCTCCTTTTAAAATATAAGCCAAGTTTATCAACTTCTTTTTTTTTTTTTTCCCTGAAATGGCATACAGTTATTTACAGAAAAGTAATTATACACATTTTGAAGGTATAACATACAAAGAAATAATACACTGATTTTGTCTTTAAATCTAGAAAAATAGCCTCATTAATCAAGCAGATATTCAACAACAATTAAATTCTGCAACTATAACAACATGCCCATACAGTTTCCCCACTAATCATCATGTTTGCAGAAATACATCTTCAAATGCTCATCATAGGATACACAGTGGCAAAACAGAACTGCTGGTTTTCAACACTGGATCATTAATCAGTGCTTTTCACAAAGCCAAAAGTCTTTATATTTCAATATACAGTCCCACTGTGCTTCTCCCAATGCAACTTGAAGCTATGTATTACAAAAATTATGTTTCCAAAAGTAATGCTTCAAAAAGCACCAGGAAGTACAATGGGATGGAGCACAGCACCGAGTATCATCAGTAAAGAAGTTCTTTTCATTGAAGTTTGGAGCATTTTTTTAAGTTTTATATAAAAATTGGGACCGAGTACCATTCTACATGCTCAAGCAATGGGACATGCAGAATAAGAAGGGAAAGAATTTTTAACAAACAGGTTCCGGAAGCATTGGAATACAGAACAGCTACATATGCCCTTCTAAAATGAGGCAAGTGAGAGAGAACCTCAGAGAACTTGCAGTGATTTCTGCAGGGGAAAAAAGTAACATAACACTGACTTCACAGCTGAAATATGGGAAAAAAAAAAATGTGTTCCCGTGCTGGTTTTGGCTGGGGTAGAGTTAATTTTCTTCACAGGATCTAGAATGGGGCTGTATTTTGGATTTGTGCTAGAAACAAGTGTTGATAACACAAGGATGTTTTCATTACTGCTGAGCAGGGCTTGCACAGAGTCAAGGCCTTTTTTGTTTCTCACCCCACCCCACCAGTGAGGAGGCTGGGGGTGCACAAGAAGTTGGCAGGGGACACAGCTGGGACAGCTGACCCCAGCTGACCAAGGGGATATTCCAGACCACATGATGTCATGCTCAGCAATAAGAACTGGGGGAAGAAGAAGGAATGGGGGGACATTCAGAGTGATGACATTTGTCTTCCCGAGTCGCCATTACACGTGATGGAGCCCTGCTTTCCTGGAGATGGCTGAGCACCTGCCTGCCCATGGGAAGCAGTGAATGAATTCCTTGTTTTGCTTTGCTTCCATGCGCAGCTTTTGCTGTATTTATTAAACTGCCTTTATCTCAACCCACGAGTTTTCTCACTTTTACCCTCTGAATTCTCTCCTGCATCCCATGGGGGCAAGTGAGCGAGCGGCTGGTTGGTGCTTAGTTGCCAGCTGGGGTTAAACCACAACAGCTCCTACACAATCATGCAGAATTTCATCTCCTTCTTTACAGATGATGGCAGCAATAGCATCAATGGCAATCAGCTGCCATAAGACACAAAACAGTTGCTATACTGCATTAAAGCCACTAAAAACTGTATTATAAACTGTTCAAATATTTCTCCGTACACTGAAACAGTTATTTTCCAAACAGCAGCAGTACAAAGAAAAAAAAGATTCTAGGACTTTTGTCTCTGATTATATGAGTTACATGACAGGGTTTAAAGATAAAAAACAAAAAAGCAGCAACAAAAATAGCCCATGCAAACCTCAATATATGTTGCTTGGTTTTCTTGTATTCCTTTTACTCACCTATGTCCCGTTAAGCTCTCCCAAAAAGTAATTGTTCCATCAGTTCCACAAGTCATTACCCAAGTGTGGGGGACTCCTTTTGCTTTTGTTCCAACACACACAAAGGCTTCCAATCCAAACCCAAGAAGAAGACTGCACAGAAGGTTAGCATGATCTTCACAGTCACCCTACACAGTGAATATTATTAAGCTGGTTTGACTATCAGGCATGGATAAAATCTTAAAGAAAGAAAATAGTGATATTTTTCTAGCCGTGATTTAACAAGTAACGTTTCCCTCCTGTTTACCTAAAGCACATAAAAGAAGTCAGGATTTTAAGGTTTAAACTTGACAATTTTTAGTTTTCTGTAACAGAAAAAAATCCTTTAAAAAGAGTAGTATGTTCTAATGATAGACTATTTATATTTTTTATTCAAATATACTGTGTGATTAATACTGGAAAACATTTCTTATGATTATAAAGATACCTTCAAGTAAATCAAAACCAGAATCTACTGAGCCCTAAAGACAAAGCTAACATTATAATTAAAAGACCAAATGTACATAAGGCAAATACCTGAGGTAATATTAGAAATCATGTAGTATTTTCACACAGGAAATTTAATCAGTTAATAAAATGTAATTCTAGTGCAATTTTACTGTCTTGCATGTGTTGTCAAAGTTCAGAAATTAAAAAGGGTGAAACAAATGCCCCCACATTTCTAACTGTGTAACAACTGAAAGTCATGTATAGCTGCATTTCCCTTCAACCAGGAAAAATTAAAAAAAAAAAAAAATTATTGCTGAATGTGATGTGTCATATTCTTTTCATCCCAAGTTCTTTACAAATGCTAGCTGTAAAGTAAGAAAAAAAAAAATTCCTCATGCCATGAAGCCTTCATAATACAAAGCATAGCATTCAGGAGTTGAACAGTATGGCTCTTCAAATACTATTCCGAATGGTGAAAATGTAAAATTCAGTGTTCTTGGATGTATCTGTTCATTATACAGATAACACAATCTTCCCCTGCCATAACATACAAGGGAAATATCCAGAAAAGTAGGTTTAAACAAGTTTCTGCTGAACCTGTATTCGTTTAATAATGCCACGCTGCTTTCCACAAAAAAATTAGTAACAGTCCAGCTGATGTCTCAGGGGCTAAATTCAGCTATTTTCTATAAAGTTTTCCACTTCTGCCTTGAAGAAAACCCTTTCTCTGTGCCTCCAAGCAGAATGGCCCTCAAACTCAAAGTTGCCATCACCACCTCCATGTGAAATCCAGTGGGTAGCCAGCGATGTCTTTACATGGTACCTATGCATGATGTGATATTCAGAGACAACAGCTCATGTGTGTTCTGTGTGGTCTTTGAGACAGGTCTAAAAATTGGGATGCAGCTCCTGCTGCCAAGAAGAACAGATCTTTTTAATATAAACACATCAGTGAGATTGGTTTTGAACACAGAAGTATCTCAGTGGCCATGAAAAGCATCAACCACTCCGAAGAGGTATTAAAAGGGATCGCTGTTACTTTTACTCATACAACAGAAGAGCTATAATCCAGAATGAGTCACAATTTGTTTCATTTGTTATAGCCATATGATACAAGTGTCACATCACTAAGAACTAGGCTGAAACTTTTAGTGACAATCCCTATCTTGCAAAAAGTGAATGCAAAGACTGTGAGTATATTTTAGCCCATCTAAAACAGTCAGTTTTTCAAAAGAGCTTTTCCAACTCTTCATGGATTAGTCCAGAGTTTAAATTAGTGGCCTCCACACTAGCAGGGATTCAGTGAATAATTACATGGCATCTTAGAAAAGCAAATGAAGAAAAGCAAGCTCGTTGTCAAACAGATTTATTGACAAATGGACCCCAACAATAGCAGTAAAGAAAGTCTGCTCTACTATTTAACATGTTTCTCTTTAAAAAGGTCTTAAAACAAGTTACTGTAACAGAATTCTCCAGATTTGACTTAACCCATGTATTTGAAGCCTGTTTTAAATTTCTGATTTCAGTTAAAATATGATACCAACTCTATTGTGTCACACAAAGACCATTTTAACATACCTTGTTTCGACATAAAAAAGCAAGCAGGGTGCACCACTGTTCTTGTTTGCCACTGCCGCCTCCAATGACAGGAGCTCTTTCATAACCCAGGACACTGACAAATCGTGCTGCTTGTCTAGGAGCATCTAATAACCGGCCTGCTCGAAGTGGTCTGATATATGAACATACTGGACGGTTTACTCCATTTTCATCCTAAACATATAAAATACATTTATGTGCCAGACACACAAATGTTATGAAAGATTCATCTTAACTTCAACTGTCTTATTTGCTACAGCATTTATTCTCCCCAAAATAAATATCACTGAAAAATATTAAGACACAAAAATCCACCTAGAATTAAGACACAAGACCATTAAAGCAATTAATTTAGGGGACTTTACAGCTAGATTTTGCACTGGCTCTGTCACCAATAGGACATTCTAGACTAAAAGTTCAAGCAGGTGGAGCAGTACAGGTTGAACTTGATTTCCTTAAATGGGTAAGGGATTGTTCATGCTCTATCTACTGTCAATTACCATGAAACAAAAAAAACATCAGCCACCAAACACCCCACATCCAACCAACCCCCCCAAAATCAAACAAAAAACTCCCCAAAACCAGATACCCACCAAAACTAACAACAAAGCCCCAAAACACCCCCCAAAGCATAAAGCATTCAGCAGCTGATTTTAGAGTTTAAAAGTTGTCTATTTGCTTCTGAATTTTAATACTTATTACCTCCTCTCATAAGACCAAAACCCAATAAAATTTACTCACAATGATGTCACTAGATATATAAAAATTACAAGAGTAGTAATACTAAGAATTTTTAATTTCTTGGAAAAATCAAAAAATAAGATGACTGGAAAAGGTCTGTTTTATTACATGCTGCAGGGAAATACTATGATTATCAACTATTAAAACTATTTCAAGCAGTATAAAACTCTTTTCCTCACTGGGCTAAACTGGTACTTTTTAATGTTTGCATATTTAAAAAGGGATCAAAGCCTTTTAAATGTCTGCAGCTTCAGGAAACCACGGTCTCATATTTTTTACTGTAGTCACATATTGCCCCCATTAAGGTTTTGTCATGCTTTTCCAGCAAGTTGGTGTAAGAAAAGCACCATTTATTTAAAGCTGACTGGAATCCTGTTGGAAATTATTTCACAGCTAGAAAGCAAGCAAGCAAAAAAATCGTAAGAAGGATTCATTATTTATTTAATACAGTTTTATATTAATTATTTTATTGTGTATTTATGTAATATATAATAAAATATAAATATATTTATGTTTAATTATATTTTATTATTTATTTAATACAGTGTGTATATATATATATATGAAACTGGCTGACAACTAAATTATCAAACAATTCTGATAATCTCACTTCTGTTCCCAGAAATGAGAAAGGCCATTAAGGGCAGTTTTACTAACGTTTGCTATGGTCAGCGGGAAAATCAAGATAAACTCTCTATAGGTACTGAACTAGCAAGGGGCCTACTTCCTACAGTGTTCTGAAGGCTGCCAGTTTCTATACTGTTCTGTAACAAAGAACTTAGTCCTCTAACCCTACCCACAAACCCTTCCCACCAACCTTCTGCCCCACCCTACTGTAGCTTTGTGGGTGCAGAAAGTGGAATACCATTAATTCACGCATTGTTTTATTCTCAAAATAGTACAAGTCCCATTTTTACCTCACACCCCCAACCAAACTCCCAGTTCTAGAATTCCCTACTTAATTATATATTTTGTTTCTCTATAAATGCTGTCCTGAAAACCTTAAACCTTTGTATTGGATCTGGCCGGGATGGAGTTAATGTTTTTCATAGCAGCCCCTATGGTGCTTTGCTTTAGATCTCTGACCACAACACTGTTGATGACACACCAACGTTTTAGCTATTGCTGAGCAGTTGCCTGCACAGTGTCAAGGCCCTCTCTGTTTCTCATTCTGCCCCGACACGGAGTAAATTCAGGGTGGACAAGAGGCTGGGAGGGGACATAGCCAGGACAGCTGACCTGAACTGACCATGCCATATAGCATTGTCTTCAGCAACAAACTGGTGGACGTGGAGAACAGACTTTTTCTAAACTAGCCCCTGCTTGGAGACTCGTGGGGCATCAGTCTGCTGGCGGAAGGTGGTGAGTGATTGTCTTTGCATCACTTTCCACCACCACCCCCCGCCCTTCCTTTCTTTCCGTAACTTATCAAACTGTCATCTCGACCATGAGTTTTTCCTCACTTTTACCCTTCCCATTCCCTCCTCCATTCCCTGGGGTGGAGTGAGAGAGTGACTGGGAGGGGGCTCAGCTGCTGGCTAGGATCAACCCCACACACCCTTATTTGGAAGTTGACATCACTACTGAACCACTCATGGTACAGCAAGAATGGAAGCTGTTACTTTACTGAAAATAAAGAGTAGGCAGGAATCACTGCAGGAAGTTACTCTGAGATAATAAGCTACTGCTCATTATCTGTGCTAGGAAAATTGCTACTGTGCAAGATAAATTCGTGGCACTAAAAATGCAGAATAATACCATTCCTTTTACTGAGGGACAAGTTACCAAGGAGCAACTGAGGCATAGTAATTAATTAGCCTACAACAATTATGTCTGTAGCTAGCATGCAACATTAACCAGACAGATTGCTTTACAGACCACACAGAGTTCAAATAGTGTGGATCTGTTCTAATAAATCTAAGTCCATTTTTTATAACTGTTTTATCTGGTGTAAAACTTGTTTGAAACAGTTTGCACAAGATCACTTTGCCATTTGTGGAGTATTCAAGGAAAATACTTAAACAGACTTTTTTATCACCTCATGCATCAGAAGTGGTTGGAGCAGCTTCTGCATCATGCTATTGAGCTTCAATACACATACAAGTTCAATCCTTACAAATTTCACTTTTTGCATGATACGCCACATGCAGCCCTGACCTGAATGTAACCCCATCACAGATCTATTCAGATTCTATATGCACATAAACTTCAAAATATATCTAAAAAAATAACTTAAAGAAAGGATTGGTCTATTTGTAAAATTTACAAACCTGTGCAAAAATCTTTACTAGCCGTACGTTGTGTGTAGGCCTTATCTGTAGGTACTCTCTCCACCACTGTTTAGCATATACAAGAAATAATCGTTCTTTTTCTGCTGTTTTCTGACGTTCCAAAGCAAACTGCAGGTAAGAAAAGCATAACCAATCACACACATATTAACTCCAAACAGAAAAAAACCCCATAATCAGTAAGTACGTTAACACCATATTGGGCCTATGTAAAGTAAAGCTTAATATTTTAAGTATGCCATGCAAATGCTGAAGAAAAGTATTTTTAAATGAAAATCCAATGAACAAAATCTTCAAGTTACATTTCTTGTTTGTAGGTTCATATATCAAGCTTGGCTGAAGTAGTGTTCATAAGTGATGCATTTCTGTACAGAAGGATTGCTCAGCTTTTGATGTGCAGAAGAACATGTACATGCAAGGCCAATATTTACTGGCTTTCCAGGCAGAATAGCTGACTTGAAATTATTATTTCAAACAGGAGAGAGAGCAAGAAAACATACACTACCTGAGGAAAATTAGGTATATTGCATCTTTCTTATTTTTCTTCTTAAAAAGTTTTGATACAAGTAACTAGAAAAACTACTAAAGTCATATTTCAGATAAAGTAATACTCAGTATAAACAAAGTAGTTTAAAAAAAGGTAATTGTGTTTACATTTAATGGAGGGAAAAAAAGTATTGAACATTCAAAAACCCACAGCCCTCAATGTCTACATAAGCAATTCTATACTTAGCTTCCATCCCCCAATAAAAGAATAAGTCAGCCCTCCCCAAAATTACTTACTTGAGTATTGGTTATTTCTGGAGACAGCGTCTTACTAAGCTGTGGATACATTTCCAGTCTGATGTTTAAAATGCCAACAGAAACCTTCGATTCTGTACCTTTGAACCAACAAACGTGTTAGCAAATAAGCTTACTAGATTTGTGTTCACGGGATAAAATACTGCACCAAATCAAGCAAACCAAAAGCAGGCAATAGCGATAACAATCAGCAATAACTTACGTAGTATATCCAATCTTCAAAATATTCTGAAGGCGTAATATAATCTCTTTTGAAACTATCAAGAATTGCTCACCTACCTAACAGGTAGGGAAACTGCCACAAAGAATGCTCAAATGACTCATCAGCTACTACTTGACCAAACTCTGGGATAGCTAGCGTAGGAAGCCATGACAGACCGAGTCCTAGATGTAATCTTTATCTGCTAAATCATAATATCCTAAAAACTTGGCTTGGAACTACTAAAAATTGCTAAGCACCTAAAGAAAGCTGTTTGGCTGTCCCATCAGAAAACATGCTTCCAGCTGCTAGAATAAATGGCAATACAGCAGAGATCACTTTCTCCAACAGTTGCTAGTTTGCTATGGAAGCGACTCAAGCTAGATTTTACTCCTCAGTGCACTGGTCTGATATATTCCTAGAGATGAATTGGTTGATGTTTGTTTGGTTTCTTTTTGATAACTGATCCTGATTTTGCAGAAAATCGGTAGTGAGAGTTCACAGAAATGGGGACCATTATTACACAGGATCTGGAATATACATTTTTAATATTTTGTTAACAGAAAAATCTGACCATTAGCCTCCTACACGTTTTCTAAGGATACTTTATAGTAATTTATGAGTTGAACTAATATTAAACTACATCACAAATACTGCTTTAAGCTTATAAGCAAGCTCAGTGCCCACTATTTTAAGTCATCATTACAACCTTATTATTTATCCTTACCTACACCCAGGAGTTCAACAGCAACATTTGTTATGCCATTCTCTGCAGCCAAGACAGATCGCCACTCCAAGAAATAGGATGCTACTAGTGTTGTCTCACCAAATGTGTCTGTTCTGATCAGAACCATATGCACTGGGTCACATATAGATAACATAGTGGTTGCATCCACCATTTTACTTCCATCACCTGCCATTATTAAACCAAGATAAGATAGCAAGAATATTATCATGACAATTTCTCCTCAAAATTAAAAAAAGTATGCTTTTACATTCATTGCATTTTAAGAAAAATCTCAAGTCCAGAAGTGTAAGCAATGATTCCATCTTAAAAATCAAACTCAGTTTAGGACAGAGCTACAGAAAGATTACAGTTAATTTACAGAGGAAATAAAGATTCCTTAGTTGAGTACTCCAATGTAACTGGTTCAACTGCACAAAAATGAAAATGGAATTAGCATTTAAGAAAATAAAGAGTATTAAAGCACCATTAAGTAAAAGCAATTGAAAAATATTCTTCTAATAAGTTGGAATGAGTCAGTTCAACTTACTGTGTATCAGTATTTAGGAAACAACTTTCTCTGTAGTTAAGCTTGACCCTATGATATAAATGTTCCATAAGACGCAGAATTAACAAAGCCTGGTTTTCTTTGAATTTGTGATATATTCACTCCCTTTCCTATGCCAAACTGCAATAACTCTGACTTTCTCTTTGTTGCCTGATATTCCATAAGCTACCCTGGATTTCTACAGGATTCAGACAATATCCAGAAGTCTTGTCATAACATACTTACCTCCTACCATGTTCCTTGGCTACTAACAGAAGAATGATTACTACAGGCTGTGGATGACTGACTCTTCTGCAGGCATTTGCCAACTGGTAGGCCAAGTGAACTCACACTGAAGTTTTTCCTTCCATATGTTGACAAATTTACATTTCCCTTCTTCACTTGTAAGCACAAAGTTCATTAATATCACAGCCACCTCAGTATTTCATACCGTCTCACTCTCAATTATGGATAAAGTTGGTCAAATTCAAAAGTTATTTTAGAGCGGAAAAGAAGAGGCAAGAGCAGAGAAAGATCTGCAAGTGGCATAACCTAACACAGTCATCAGTTTCCTTAGGAAAACATGATAGAAAATAGGAAAGCAACCCACTAAATAATATCGAACATATCTCACAATAACTCTAAAGTCAGGAAAAAACCCAATAGCATCAGCTTTAAACCCACAATATTCCTTACCTAGGCTATCCTTGTGTACTTCAAGTAAAAAACCATCATGAAAATCTGGCTCACAGGCACAGGGGACAGGTTTAGAACGGAAGCGCTGATTTCGAAAATGTAAACACAGAGTGAAGGTAGAACAGATTTGGCCAGGCAGAGGCTCCGGTTCCTGAAGATGTTCCAGAAAAGCTTTTCCACCCAAAACCTGAAGGTAAAGATACCTCCGTGTTGGGTCAATGTTAGCTGTAAAGCGTAGCAATAAAAATGAAGAGACTACAAACAGATCTTAGAAAACATGTTAAATATCAGTTAACTAACAGGAGACTAGAAAAAAATAAACTTTTTTGAAACAAATGCTTAGGATAAAGTGATTTTAAAATGTATGGAAGTTATCTTAATGTAAAATAAATGAATTTTTTTTTAAAAGTCATATTTTATGCGACACTAATTTCTGCTGCTTATATGAATTTACTTCCTGTAGATAAGCAGGAAAAACATCCATCTTTATGCCAGTTCACACTGGATGACTAATTTAGAGGTCAAAAATCATAGACTTCAAATTTCTCTCATAACAATGATCCAAATATTAAAATAAACAAGCAACATACTTTTTTTCAAAACTGGTGGTTCTCTGTCAACAAAATGCGTTGATGGTTTTGGAGCTGAAGTCGTCTCCTTTTCATTCACATCCTGGAATTACAATTAAGACTTTTTAAAACATAAAGGAATGCAACAGTGCTCATACCACAGTCTCCTAAAAATTAAAGAATCCTTCATTTCAGCTGAATGCCATTCCTCAGGTATGCTCCCTTCTAGTACTTGAGATGTAATGAAACTGAACAAGTACTTTCAATGCAGTATTGACGTTAAACCAATTTTAGCATATGCATTAAGCTGTTCTGTTCCTAATAAAATCAGTAAAGCCATCACAAACCTTTGGAAGTAGCGAGTTTTCTCTTTGTCAAAACACCAAGTCAGTAAGAGGAATAAGCAAAAATATTTGACTCTTCAAAAGCTACTTACAGTTACAAATTTAAGTTCCTTCATAACATCATCAATGATTCCTCGTTGTCTTAAGGCTTTTATCAGATCTTCTGTTGATAACTGGTGATGCTCAGGTGCTAACTCTTCACGTATAGTCTCAGCAAGAACTTCTCTTATCCTGCCATGGACATCCATCTGGAAGATAATTCAAAATATGCTACAAATACAAGCTCTTAAAATGGTAGCAGCTATGACTAAACAGTCATTCTGTAAGACTAAAGGTATTCTCCTAGGAGCACAGAAATAACTACACCAAAATATTAATCCTTTCAGGACTAATCGAACAAGTCACTATCTCACCAAAGCAGCTCTACGAGTTAAAAAAATCACAAGCATACCAAACCCGAGCATTTTCACCACTTTTGACAGCATCCTCTGCTTTGAACTTCCCTCCTTACAAAAAGGTCTCCAAATCTATCAATTATAAAATGGTCACTGTTGTAATTTCTTGTCTCACTCAAAATTCAAACTTAGAATAATAGCTTCTTTTTCCAGGCAAAAAGTACACCTTTATATACTTGTAGGTAAGGCACAAAAGTAGGAAATCTCCATTGCAAGCTTGCCCCATGCTCAAAGAGAAGTCAGAGAATTTCTGCCCTTCTTCTCAGCTGCATGGATTTGCAAAGCTGCATAGATTTGCAAAGCTGTTTCTCACACAGGAAGTGTATTAAAGCTGCAGCCCTCGAAATACTTCGCGATATATGAGTTAAAGCATTGGTATTTACTTCCCCGTCAGTCCAATACCCAGCCCAAGAACCTCGCTCAAAAAGCAACGAGCAAAAAAACCCCAAAGGCCTCGGTCGCAGGGTGCTGGCCCCGCCCCTCAGCCCGCCAGCGCCTCGGGCCTGGCTCCCGCGGCTCCCCCGCCTCGGCCGACACCGCTGCCTGAACGGGGCAGCAACACGGGGCGACCAGGGCGGCAGGGGCCTCAGCTCCATCTCCCCCGTAGCCCGGGAAAGGGGAGATGAGGGCGAGGAGCGGAGGCGGTCGGAGACAGCGAGGAAAAGGCCGCAAGCTGAGGCAGCCAACCGCCGCTGGCCCTGCCGGAAGGGGGCGCAGAGGCCGGTGAGGCCGAACAGCGCCGGGAAACCACCTGAAGCGGCTGAAGTCGGAAAAACAAAGCAGGGCGAGGGAGCTGGCACGCTGCATGCCCCACCACCACCTCAGCGGGCACTGCTGTCACCAAGGGCTGGCGGTCCGAGAAGCAGCGAAGACCGGCCAGCCCCTCCTTCCCTCCCTCCCTCCCGCCTCGGGGCTTCCCCCGGCAGGAGAAGTCGCTCCGCCGCTCTATCGCGGAGACGGCCCCCACCTTGACCAGCTGCTGGTGGATGATCTGCTTCAGCTCGGAGGCTTTCTCCGGCGGCAGCGACATGGCGCCGGAGGAGCGAAGCCGCGACGCTTCCCGCCGCGGGAGGAGCGAGGCCGGGGGGGGGGGGGGGGGGGCGCGCCCCCCGCCCCGCCCCCCCCCCCCCTCCCAACGGGCGCAGGGCGGGGCGGGCGGTTACCGCCGTTAGTCCCCGTCACTCCCCATCCCGCCGAGGAGCGCGGCGCGGCGCTCGTTGCTGCGTTCTTCCCCGAGCCGGCATGTTTGTTCCTTGCGACTGTGGCGGGGGCTCCGCCAGCCCTGACTTCAACGGCTTCACTCTGCTCGTGGTAAGTCGCGCTCCTGCTGCCGCCCCGCCCTCGATGGGCTTGAGGGGGCGCTGCCCCAGCCCGGCGCCCCGGGGCGGGCTAGAGGAGCGTGCGGCTTCTTGGGGTCTGGGAGCTGAGGGCTGCTCTCCGCTCGGTGAGGTGGGGCCAAGGGCTTGCCTCCCTGGCTTCCCCGCGCCTGTGAGGCAAGGAGGGCCGGGGCGCTTCGGTCTCTCTCTCCCCTGCCCGGGGGTCGTCCCTGGGTACTCGCCCGCGGGAAAGCGGAGAGGCGCTGGGCAGGCGGTTGCGGTGCCCGTGCGAGTATCGGGTCTTTTGCTGAGTAAAAGAGGGGGGGCTTTGCAGGGGTCCTTCCCCGAGCTGTTTCCTGCAGAGCTGAAGGCGGCCTCTTCCGTTTCCGTCAGTTTCTCCCTCCTCAGCCCCCCGTTTTCTGCTCCTGTCGAGCTAAGCGTTGTGTGCCGAGCTGTAGCTGTATGCCTGCGCTCCAAGGTTAAAACGCCATACGTCGTCTTATAAAATTTGCAGTGTCTGTGGGTTGGCACTGGAATAATAGGTTATTTTCTCATTTCGATGCGATATGGGCATGTTTGTAGTGAAAAATTCCTCATTTGTGCTATAGTTAAACCCCGATTAGGAAGTGGTTTTAATCACCTTCATAGGCGGCATGAAATCAGGATAACCTACCTGCGGTTACGTTGGTTATTGTGGGGTAAGAGTTCCAGTGCAGGCTGCGAAGTAGCAAACCATTATGTTGCCCTATTAGTGAGTCCTTTTACTGTCTTAATTAAAGGTAACATCAGCTTTCATGGAGGGCTGCGCGGCCCGGGATGACTCTGCAGGCTGCGCGGGAAGCCATTCCGGATCAGCTGACTAGCCACAGGAAATAGCTCGCTGCTGGGTTCTTTGGGAGTGACAGGCTGTTGAATACCAGTCTGTAATGGCAGCCTGTGAGCGCTGTTAGGCCCTCTTTCACCGTGGGCTGGTCGGCATCCAATTCGGGGTTTCCACAACTGGTGGCAGCAGCAATAGGTAGACACGGACTGGCTTATAAATTAGAGGGAGGCAACCGAAAATTTGACTGTTATGTCCTTCTGCAGAAACTGGTACTGGAAGACAGACTCTTGAATTTCTCTTTCTGTGCTGTCGGATTAGGTCAGTATCTGCCCCAATGGGTGATAACCCATGGAAATTCCTGTGAAATTAATCCAAGATGACCCTTAGTATTTTCATCCTTGAAAGATGAAAAACAATTTACTCTTGTATATGAGTCAAGCCAAGATTTATAGGTTTAATATGTAATATCAACATTACCATTAGGTGTCACTTGAGACCTGCTAATCTCTGCATAAGTCCGTTGAGTGACTTGTATCTACTGTGTATCCAAAAAAAGAGAGGGAGGAGACAAGTTTCCAAGCCTTTATTTAAGTTTACAATGAGGCAGGATTATTCATAGAAGTGGCCAGGATGTTTTTGTGGGACAGGGACTGAAGTCTGCATTAGTAATCTGTTATGAAATAGTCACCTTTGTCAGAGAATGAACAGCTACTTTTAGAAATCATGTTTGATCAGAATTGAAGTAATTTAAACTTTCACTATTTGAAGAGCATATTGTATTGTCCATCAAACACACTGTAAATCAGTAACTTCCGTTACTTCAGCCAGCAGTGTCGGTGGGAAATGTTGGTCAACTGGCAACAGATCTAGTGATTTCCACGCTCAACATGACTAAAGTTGGTTACTTCTACACTGACTGCCTGGTGCCAATGGTTGGAAATAATCCATATGCAACAGCAGAAGAAAACTCAATGGAGCTGAGTATAAATGCTGAAGGTAGGTATTGAATGCTGAAGATATTTGCAAGCTGCATAAGGTGCAAGGGCATTACATTTAATTTTTTTGTTGTTACATTTTGCTTATGTGAACAATGCTTAAAACTGAGGTCAGTAATAACAGCTTCAGTAACTTACAGATAAGAATGTATTTGCACTTCACAGAGGAAACTGTTACTGTTGTTATTTTTGATAACCAATTTGATATATGGAACCAATAAGAAATGCTGAATTTCAAAAATAGTGCAGTGCAGCCAAAACTCTCTGCAGTTTCAATCCGAAGCGGCATGAAGTGTATACATACTTAAAGTAAACTGCAGGAATGGAAGCTGAGTTTCTGGTGTAGAAGGATATTGATCCTCTCTTCTTCCTTCTCACCTATGTTTGCCTTTTTCCTTATGTGGCGTTTCTCCCTCTTCCCCCTTCAAATTCTTAGTTTCTTTCCTTATATAGATCATTGCATTTCATCTTTTTTCGTCATCTTAAATCACAGAAATCTCAAAATAATCAGTCAGTCTTTGCAAAGCTTCATAAAGAGATTATATGAATCATTCCAGGAGGCAGATCTTGATATCTTTTTCTTTATTGAATCCTTTGAATTTATGACAAGTGAAATTTAAGTCCAATGAAGACAATGCACAAAAATACATGTTTTTAACACTGTGGATATTGTCAGGCTTTCCTATATTAATTGATAGCTGAAAGGTTTACTATCCTGAGGTTTGTAAATTGGATAAATCTGGGTACTTCTAAACCCAGATCTCTTTCTTGCTTGCTTCTTACAAAACTTTATTTCTTCTTGTAGTGTATTCATTACCTTCAAAGAAACTTGTAGTTCTGCAGATCAGATCACCTTTCATAAAGGTATGTACATTCATTGATTGTTCTTACTTCACTCTCTTCGGTTTGAATAATTCTGCTGGCAAATAGTTTAAGTGGCCTGGGTAAATTTTAAGACTAAATAAGCAAAACTAGAAGAACTATGCCACGTTATAAAACATGTTGATTAAAAAAAAAAACAATCCAAAACAGATAAAAACAACCACCAAAACCAGGCTGAAAAAGAGCAGAATAATTTTCTACTTTGTGCTATAATACATTCTGCAGCTGATACACCTTTAGGTAACAAAACCAGACATCTGCATTCATTGAGAGTTGAGGGTTTTTTTTGTTTTTCAAGGCCTCAGAACAACCCACCTATGTTGGTAGATTTTAATGTAAATATGTCCTTAGTTATTAACAGCTTTGAAAACACAAAGTGGTCTGGGTTTTACCTATTTCTTTTTTTTTTCTTTATGCTTACTGTCTTTATGTGTTTGTCTTCTATTGTAATAGCTTAATTTTTTATGTCACTCCAATTTAATTATTTCATTGTGTTCCATATTCATTTAAACTGCATTCATTATGTAAAAAAATGAAGAATTTAGAATTACTCATTAACTGGACAGTGGCTGTAGTTTAAAATAAGCAGAATACCACACCAGAAAAAAATTTTGTGCTGCAGTTTTTAGCAGTTCCAAGTGTGGAAAAATACTGTGTGATCCTACCATCCTGTCTTACTCTAAAGCTTTTTCTATTGGTGTTAATGGCACACAAAACAGGTGGTACTGCTGCTGTTAAAATGGTCTTAACGATAATTTTTATCATTATTTGTGTAGTTTTGATTAAGTAAACAACCAGAGCAATCCTTTGCTTTTCAAAAATGTATCTGAAGCTGAAGATTAAATGGATATGAAGAAAAATGTACATCACTGGTGAACATTCTATGTAGCAGCTAGTACTGTTGGCTTTTTTTTTTTTTAAGGACACAATATATTTTTCACTTTTTTTCTCTGTCTTTGCATAAAGAACAAGTACAGGCCATTCTGTCAAACACTTCTGTCTTGGGTGAAAAGCAGCAAATGTGCCAGAGTCGTCGTTCTGTCTAGCAGCCATGCATACCAGCGCGATGATGAGCAACTTCTTGGGTATGTTTGCATCATTAAAAGACCTAACAAATGTTTCTGTTCTTTTTGACAAACTGATACATTTCCCTCTACTGAATAATTTTGGAAGGGTTCTTTTGCTTTGCTGTGGACATAGGTCATAAAATGTTTTAACAGTATATTAAGTACTATGTTATACCCAATTAGTCTCTGAACATTATTAGTTACTACTCTTGAAAGTATTGAGCAAATAATAAGCTGTAACTAGATTGCACTTGGTCTGCACTGTCAGGCAACAGAGGCTCAGTTTTAACTTTAATTTCTTGTGGCTGCAAGCAATGTCAGGGATTAGCTGCTAACATACAGGTCCCAGATTAGATTTTTACAGTTAATTAGAATATTGGTGCATTTCTTACCTCTTCCTTCATTATTCTGCATTTTGAAGGTTTTCTTTAATATAGTAAGTTGTCATTCTTTTTTTTTCTTTTTTTATGGGAAGTTATCCATTCTTGTTTGTTGGGAGGCAACTGCAAGGTTCAGACTATCTGTATTTTTATTAGATATTACCACTGTAAAAAAACAAGCATTACTTGCTGATTGAGGACATCATAATCAGTGATGTAACAAAACCAAACAAAAATCAGTATTTTTGCAAAAGAGCAATTGTTATCCTCAGGCCGTATAAATGCGTAGGGCCTTGAAGGAGGTTTAGGTGCATGCGCATCCCAGATACAGTTACCAGTGATACTTGCCTACAGCTGCAGAATGGCCAGCTAACGTGGAATTAAATGAGAGGGACCGATGGTTATTTGATGCAGTCTGAATCATAAGCTGTGGTGATTTAGCGCACACACAGACACACACCCCGACCCCAGCACCACAGAACAACTCTCTGATAGCGGAGTCACTAAAGAGTGAGGGTAGTGCATTCAGAAAATACTTAGACTTGACTGAAGTCTGCAGGTATTTGCAGTGTGAGCTTATTGAAAATGCTGTATCACAGTGAAGTCTAAGTTTATCCTAACTAACTTCAATTTTATCACCTCCTCTCTGAAGGAGGAAAAAGCACATTTTATTTGTAAATAATTTTAACAACTGTAAACACAAAAATAGGAGAACTGCTAGTGTATCTGGTACTTGCCAGTTATTTGAGCCTCTGATAGGGTATCTTAATCTGTTCGTGGCAGAAAGTTGTGTAGCTTGTACTGTTTTGAAGCCACAGACTACTTTTTAACTTTGAGGAGGAAGGGAACGTCAGTGCAATTCTTTGTTGCAGGTGTGAGGTCCTCAATGCTTGTAGCTTCTTTCTGTCACAAGTAATAACATTGGTAGTATCTTTTATTGTCAGACTGAAGGTATTCTTGATTTGTTCCTAGGACACCGCTACGCTACCTACTTACACCTGATCTTCAGAAAGCAGTTGGAGGCCTTATGCAGGAGCTAAACTGGAAAGAAATGGAAAAAGTAGCAGCTTACCCTGGAATAAATGACACGGAAAAAGTTCTACATATTCCTGGAGGCGGCATCACAAAGCTATTGTTTACTGAGAGGTGAGTTGCCTGAAGATAAGCATAGAAAGATATCAGAAGTCTTGTTTTTAGTACATGGGTAAAATTATCTTTTAAACCGCTATGTTATAGGAAAAGTCAAGTCCCTTTTTTCATGGAAAAGGGTTTTGTAGGAATAGAACTTCTTCCAGATCAAGCTGTACTTAAAAGGAAAAAAAATAGGGAATTCTGCATCATAAAGTTAAAATACTATAAAAATATAAGTGAATGGGCTAAAGAAAAATAATAAAGCCTTTACAGTTAAGGTTGCGATTAATCTGGTATCTGATTTTATGCACACTGCAATTTGTAAATAGTAAAATTTCTGTACCTATGATACTTTAACTAAAACTGTCTCCTGTGACAAATAGTTCCATCATCAGTTGTTAAAAAAAAAAATTCTGAGGGCTAAGAATGAGTTAAGATTTCAGGGCCAGCAAACACAATTAGGTGTGGGGGTTTTGTTAAAATGTGTTTGCATCAGAAGTTGTGCCAAAAGCATGTCTGAATTTCAAATTTTGGATAGCAATACTCGCTCATGATGGCAAAACTGTGTTAGCTCTGCAAAAGGTGTTAGTTTTGTAAGTGCCAGGTGGAAAAATCACTTTTATTTTTTAGCTATTGTTTTTGACATCTGTCCAACTGTTGCATCTACCAGCAGGAGAGTTACTAATACCATGCTCACCTTTGTACTGACATCAGAATGGAAACAATACACAAATGCAAAAGAAAAAAATCTCCCAGGGCTTTAGGAAAAAAATTAATAACAATCTTAATATCTAAATGAAAAAAAGGGAATATTGTGAATAAAGTAGTGATACGTAGCCTGCAAAACTGCTGTTTGAAAGACATGGAAAGATAAGGAGTGATTGTATCAAAGGATCTATACAAATGTATACACCAGCACAAAAGTGAAAACAAAGTATGTGAAAGAGGCCTTGAATAACTCTTCCATGACCTAGGAGTCCTACCTCACAAAGCAAAGAACAAATTCAAGACTAAGAAAAAGAACATGAAATGTGAAAATGCACCCAAGCAAGTCTGGGTTGTCTTTTCGTTTGGTTTTGTTTGTTTTTTTTAACAAGCCGTATGAAGATTGTTGTTACTCTTAATACATAACTATAACTGTTCTGGATTTCAAAAAGAAATAGAAATGAGTGCTCACTTCTGTTGCAGCTGTTCAGAAGGAATCCAAATGGCAGTTCTTCTGAAATTCTGCTCAGAAGGGGACAACATCCCTGATGCGTTTGCTCTTGTTAACTATCTCAATGAATGGCTCCAGCTAATTAAAAGTGAAGTAAGTGCTGTTTGATCTAGAGTTCTGGCGTTCGTGTTTTATATCCATTATTTCCATTTTTCTTCAACCTGGAACATTAAAAATTGTTACTCAGCTGAATTTTAGAAGAGTTAAAAATGTGTGGGTTGGGTTCATTTTGGCCTTTGGTCATCGAGGATACGCCAAATTAAAGATACATTTTGATTAAAACCTCACTGGGAATTTCCCCACCTGAAAAAACAAACCTAAACCCTAGTCCCTTTGTTTGACAGGTGTGGGAGAAAATTGTGTAAAGGTTTGATCAAGTTTGATCTTCCAGTACTCTTCTGTACAGCAGCCCACAGTGATACTGACACTTGCAATGCTGCCCATTATTTTAACAGATGTGCCAGAGATTGAATTACATCATTATTATTTAAAAACTTAAGGAATTATTCTGGTTTTGTTGCAGAGCAAAGATTCCACAGATACTTCTTCACAATGGAAAATACCAAGTTCTTGGCGCTTACTTTTTGGCAGCGGTCTCCCACCTGCACTCTTCTGATCAATTTTGAATTCTTCTGTAAGTCACATGTGCAGTCTCAAACATCCCTTGAGGTGGTGATTACACAGTAATTGCCAAGCAACAGCAGCGTAATTTGTTTTGTACATAAATTCTTTATTTAAGAAAAATTCCTTTCACATAGGTGGGTAGTTAAAGAAAGCAAGGTAACTTTCACAAATTGACCAAAGAAATATGTTTTGTACAGTTGTTTATTGAATACCTTTGGTTGAATTTTTTTCTAATAAAATATTTTTTTAAAAACCTTTTTCTTTGGTTAAGTGTTATTGCTATGGAAAAGCTTATGGTGCACCTCCTTAATGTAGCTGAGAACTTGAGATTGATGTACAGGCATAGATTTACTTATGAAGGTAAAGCCCTACTCTTCCATGTCAACTGTGGGTCTTGGCTTTTTTTCAAAACTTTCCTGGCAATGTAAGGAAAGCTCAGAAGCGACTCGCTCTGCTGCCTTTTCCCAGTGCTGTTGTGGTAGCTTCAGCTGGGGAGACTGCGAGTGATACAGTAGCCTGTTCTGACTTTTGTGGTTTGCTTCTGCTGTATAATTTCCGTTCTGCTTCCAAGGGCTGCAGAGATGCTAAAACTGAAGTTTTCTAGGTAGATGAGCCTCAGTAGACTGATTTGAGGATGAATACAGTGCTCTGAAATACAAAGGAATTAAAACATTGCCCTGATAGCAGGCAGTCTCGTATCTGTATATTTTATAAGCTTAGTCTGAGTTATTACTAAGTGTTACTAAGCTACATGTTCGATTTTCATCTTTTGGAAGTGCCTGGCCACATCAGCTTATTTTAAAGTATTTTTAAATCTAGAATTTCTAAGTTATACCTTATGAATTAATAGACATGACATATATACAGGCTATACTTTAAATATTTAAGTCTGCTAAATAGATTTTTTTTTTTTTTTTTTTTTTTTTTTTGTGGTATTGTGCCAGTAGTACACAGGATGAGGAAAGGAACAGCAGCAGTCCTGAAGAGACCTGTTAATGGGGTAGGCATGAGATTCGGTAGTCAGCTTTGCTTGAAAAGTCGTGCCCATTGGTAAAGAGTAGCAGTTCAGTCTTAACTACTCGGTGAATGTGGCTGATCACCCAAAGGATGCGATATTGTTCGTCTTTCTGGGGTTTTGAAAGTTTGTAAGGTGAGAATCATAGTGAATACCTGTTGTAGATGACTAGTATTTGAATGTTCGGTTACTGGTCTTCTTTCCATGAAACAAAAAGAAATGTAAACTTTTCCCAGTCTTAAGTCTGCTTTGCAGAAGCAGATAATTCAGGGCCAAACCAAACCTTGGAGAACAGGTATGTGGAGCAAATGCTTCATATAATTGTATGTCCAAATACCTTCAAATAATGCCTTAAAATGTAGGCAGTTGCAAGTTAAATATTGTATTTGAGTCAGTCACAAACCTAGGAACGTGTAGGACAATGCAAGCATGAGCTAATCGCTGCTGGCATCAGGAGAACCAGGAAGGCTTCATGATTACTTAATTACATCTGCAGAGTTTGGGGTTTTTTTTTAAAGGTTTGAATTATGTTAACAGCGATGCTTCTTAACGCTAAATACTATGCTAGAAATGTAAAGTAATCCTTTGCTCAAGTTAATAAGCTTTTACAGTAGTAATGCACGAAGATACCACGTTTCATGAAGATGCCATGTCGGTGTGTGTGGGGAAAAAAGGGATTACCAACAGGCACAAGCTTTTTAAGTTTCGTGGGGTTTTTGTTGTTTTTATTTTTTGCTGTGTTTGTTTTTTTTTTAAATAAAGTGAGGGTATAAGCTTTATTTAGCTGGCTCTGTTTAAGTACTTAGTTCCTTGGGATTGCAAGTGTCATTATTCTAACACTTGTGAACTTCCACCATGCCACAGTAAACTTCCTAAATATCTCTGCCACCTGCAGCCTGCTGTGTTAGATGATGCTCAGCACCGCAAATGGACTGTGGAGTACATTGTTCCATCATAAGGAGTTAATTTTTATAAAGCCTTGGTGTTTAAATAACTTGTGACACAAACAGTAAGCCCAAGCAGGTTTTGCTGCAGCCGTTTGACACAGGCAGACAACTTGTGTTTGAGATCCAGAATATACTGCGCAGATGTAAGATACATGAGGTACTAAAAAAAACTTGAAGTACTGAAGTCAACTTCTGTGGTCTTTAAATGATACATTAAAAAAATCTGAAGGGTAAAACCTTATTTGGGCAACCAGCGGTGTTGCTTTGGACATCCACAGGTTAATCAGGTGGGAAACATTTGTATTAATTGGCTGTATTAATCAGGGTGCAGCCTGATGTATGCACATTCCATTGGGGAAGCTGCAGTTCAGAAGGTACTTACCTGCGAAACTCTTACTAATTAAAAGCAAAGCAGTTGCCATCAGAGATTAAATTTCAGTCAAAATTAGTATGGCTTGGAACAAGGAGAAGCAGCGTTAAAAAGCTAGAGGAGGAAAACCAAGGCTGCTGGACTAAGCAAGGGAGCGTTTGACCACCAGAGCACAGCAAAGCAGCTTTCAGGATTCTTCTGAGGCACGGGAGTTGTTTTCTCATTCCTTCTTTAACTGATTACAGATAAAGGTGCAATTGCTCATGAAAATATTCTCTCAAATAGCTTAGATGTGGTCATTTTTATTGTTGTCATTTTGCGTAAGCCAGTACTTGTGTTGCATTCTTCGATGTTTGTATCTGCTGGCTAGTGATGGAATGTGTAGTTTAGCTGCTTGCTTTTTTATTTTTTTAAAACAAAGGTTAAGACTTCTTAAAAAACATCTTAAAAATTCAGTTCTTTCAACTGTTTGCAAAGAAAACAGTGTAAATAAGAGTGCAAGCCAACCAAGGTTCTTCAGCAGGCTGTGAGTGTTTCTAAATCCAGATGTGCCAGGAATCCCTTATGATTCAGGCACTCGGAGGCAGGTGGCCAGTCGCTGCACTAACAACCTGCTGTGGAGGGCAACAGGAACTGGGACCGAAATGTTGGGTTTGGAGAAGCTGCTGCCCTCCCACCTGCTGTTCCGTGGGGAGTTACACACCTGAAGAAAACCCGTTGGTACACTGACTGAGCGAATACATCATGCATGAAGGCAGCAGATAAGCTCCTATTTGTAACATAACGGCAAGATCCCTAAGAAAACAGGAAGTTACTGCTTTCATGTATTTTAACCTAGAAGTTAAGAAAACAGAAAGTAGTACTTTTGTGTATTTTAACCTAACGTAGTCAGCTAGCAGTAGCTAGGGTGCCTTTCCTGCCCCCTTCCCATTAAGATATTCTTTTCATCTAAATCATGCAATAAATTTGTGAGAAAGGCAGGCAATGGAAAATGCAAAATTATATGAAGATTTGTTGGTCTTACTCTTTGGACTGACTGACCTTTATACCCATCAGGAGTGGTTTCCCACTACTGGCATCTCTCTTTGGCTATTAACAAGAAGTATGAGGCATGAAATCTTAATGTTTGCAAGCAGTTAAAAGGCTTAAAGTTCTTTTTATTTTATCACTTGGAGCTCTTCTAATTTTCCTCGCTCGCTAAAGTTATGACAAACTCCATCCTCAAGATTGCATCAGCCTTCCAATCATCTCCCGTGTTTGTCTGGTTTCTGGGTCACACAGTCGCGCTGTAGCCTCTCCCTCCGGAGCGCAGATCCTCGGAACAAGGGTTTGTTAAGCTCCTGCCTCCTCCAGCTGGGAGTTTGCACATATGGCTGTGCTACCTTTGTTTGCTGGACTGGTGGTTTTAACCAGCAAGATTTACCTTTATCCGAGATTCACAGTTGTAAAAATGATTCTATGGCTCCTGCTCTCAGTCTTGGGTTGTAAGAGGTTCTTGGGGTATAAAAACTGAGCAGTAGCGCAAGTTGTGGGACAGAAACGCGTTTCACAGACGTAAAAATATGCTGAAGCTATTCTTCAAGCAAGAAAAGCAAACCCACAGAGCTTATTTTTTTCATCAGAAACAATGTGGAGCAGGATGGGAAGTACAAGAAAATGTTGGGAAGTAGTGGTGGCAATTCCTCTTGGGTTCCTCTTCAAGTCCAGTACCAGAGCAGCTTGCATTGCTAACAGAAAAGGGTGGAAAAAGGATTGTGTGTGAGGTACGGTTGGGTGAGTCAGGGGGAAAGAAGCCTGTTCTGTTCCCAGCTGGGGAAATTGGAAGGTGTTTTGACAGCAGTGAGTTCAAATGAAGTAACCGAGAGGGGGACAACAGTGGAGAAACTACCAGAAGGTGATGGCAGGTCATGTATGTGAGATGGTGCCATTCTACAGGTGGAAAGTGAGAATTAACCAAAATACATTCTCGGGAATTTCCACAGGTATCCAGACTAACAAGCTGGTGAGTCGCAACATGGATAAAAAAAAGACAGAAATAACAGAACATGTACTTGTGTCAGAAGTTCCTGGGCCAGTGAGCCAAGACTTCAAGGTGGCCCTCAACAAAACCTGACAAAGCTGCTGTTGGAACTGCTCTATCTTTACCCCCTTCGCCTACTCACCAAGTTAGCCTGAGATCACATCCAGTCCAGCAGCTTAGTGGAGGGAAGTCATTTAAAAAAACTTCAAGAGCAAGGAAATCAGCATTTCGGTTGCAAGAGTCCCCTGTGCAATGAGAGCTGAAGTACATCCAGTCCTCCACAGCCCCACAAGATAAAACAAATGAGCTGCATGTTTGACAGCTATCTGTGACAGCAGCAGGTAAAGTAACAAAGCCTGTGCACATTTCCAGTATGGCACACCTTATGCTTGCTTACCCTTCACAGGGGACAAAAATAATGAAAACATAAATCACAGCTGAAGGTGTGTCAAGTGGTTAGGAACAGGCTCCCCTCCCGTGTCCAACAACAACACGGTTTATTGCAGTAGTTTTGGCCGGACCTTGATCTCTCGTGATAAACAGTCCCGGTCTCACAGCTGCCCCAACTTGAAAATGAAAGCTGAATCGAGTCGTGATGTGGTTTGCTCCTCCAATGGGGGCTAGGAACAATACTAACCCTCTAAAGAAATGAAAATATTTAGACAAACCAGACTCTCGTGATTTAAACTATTTCAAAGCAGTGTCAAGCACATGTTTAGCTCAAGTAATGGCATCAGGTGCGCCCCCCATTCACCTTCACGTTCAAGTTAAACACACCTTTGGCCACACTCACTTCTCATAAATGAGCCTCAAAACCAAGTTCAGGTTGCTGCTTCTTTTAGCAAAACCAGCCTCAGCTGGCCTAGATTTCCCCCTCTTCCATGTGCTTTACCTTCAGCAACTGTATGATTTATACAAAAACCTATTACAAAAACATGCAAAGTGTACATTGCGTGTAAAACCCCACCACACACTTGTTTAGACAGCCATATCAAATGGAGTTTTTTTGGTGAATTAAGGCTTATCTGAAACTGTCAGAGAATGTCAGCAAGTACAGAATTTGGATCAGCTGAGTCCCTTAGAAGAACCCCTTGAAGCAACTTTTTTCAGTTTACCCCTTTCCCATCCAGCTGTTCAGACGGCATCAGGGAGAACGCTGCCGGAGAGGGGATGTGTGAAGTAAAATACTATTCATACAAGACACTGTGACGACACAATCCAAAACCCATTTAATGAAAGACAGCATTCACTTTGTGCGCTTTGCACCTGGCCCACAGCACCCATTAATGATATATGAGGGTAGGCAGGTTTCCCATTGTTTCCTTGCCTTAAAGCATCAAAACCAAAATGCTTTCCCTTCCCAAAGTGACTCCCAACATTTTGTGCACATTATATAGCAAACATCAGGATTGCCGAACTGACCCGTCAGATTAATAAAATAATATTCTTAGTGGTGTATTACAAAAGAAATGTGGAAGAGTTCCTCCTAGCTCAAACTACAATACTTAGCATTAGTGAAAATATTTGTGTAAAACACATTCTAATAATTTTGTCATTTTCCAGTGAAGACAGGGTATCAGGAACCCGTAAGGCAAAACATTCCTTTTTCCGCAAAACAGGCTCTTAACAGTTTCTCCCTAACATAACGCGCACACAACAGCACATTGTCAATTTAAAAAAATATTTAATGCTGCCAAGAAGTATAAAAATACAGTAAGAATGGCAGTACAAAACAAAATATTTCCTAATTTATTTCTTTTACATCTTTCTACATTAATACAGGCATTATAAAAAAAACACAAGACGGTAAATTGTTTTGTTCTGCAAAGTAGCATGCTGCTGGTGGTCTTCATCCCCTCGATGCAGTTTACGCTGTAAACAGATAACTGAGGTCGTCTTGGTACTTAACAGACCTCACTTTTTGTTCCCGAAGAGGGGTTCATGTCTTGCTTTGCATGTCAATAGTTTGCAGTTTATAGCTGCAGAATATTCACAAGTCTCGAAGGCTTTAGGTGTCAGTCAGTCTCGGCCTGCGACACACAATGCAGAAGAAAAGTCACCGATTCAGTAGACAGTATGGGGGGAAAAAAGAAAAAAAAGAAAAAAAAAAAAAAGAGAAATATGAACAGACAGGGGGCTTGCAACTCGCTATAAACACCAAACAGCTTCTCACACACCCCGCATAGCAACTACCGCCTACTGTCTGCCTGTCAGCAGGGCTCTTGGGAAGGCGTCGCTTTTTCAGCAGGGATTTCTACAAGATAGTGGAAGGCGCATCCTTGCCGGAGAGCTTCACGCACGGGCCTCAGCCCAGCAAAGCACCTACTTGCACATTCAAGCCCAAGCCCTAGAGAAGTCTTCTCAGGCCTTAGCAGGGCCAGGGGAGGCTGCCCCTCAGAGCACTAACACCGCTTCTCACGGCTCCATAGGCCAGTCCTGGCACAGGGGCCTGGAAATAAGCATTTCTGGGGAAAGGTTCTTGTGGTGAAGACCACCTCCCAATACCGGATGCTTTGTTCCTAGGGAAGGCAGGGCTCTACTCCGAGGAACACAGAAAAAGGACCCTGGGGTTTGTGGCACCAAATATCCAAGCTACTACAAAGTGAAATGCTTCCAAGTTCTGCAGGCACTACCCTGATTCGCAAAGCTTTCTTTGATCAGTTAAGACACGCTCAAAAAAATTCTTCCAAGTATTTATCCTTCCAATTTAAATAAAGACTCAGACAGAGGTACAATTTTGAACACATTTATTTTTCGTACATGATAATGGAAGACTAACCTAAAACTCTGGGGGAAAACCAAAAAGCCCAGGAAGACTAGTGTGTGTTATGCCAGCTTTGCAAATCTCGTCCTCTGACTCAAGCCACTTGGCCTTGCAGAAGACCTCCTCTTTGTCAGCGTTAATTTAGTTTCTTGTGCAGTCCTCAAGTGTCTGAGGTTTAACTATAATGCCAAACAGCAAACTAAATAATCTGGTTAACATTCATCAGACTTAAAGCTAGCCAGGCTTTTTAATCGCCCGCACAGTCCAATCACCCATACATGTTTACACCTCTTCCCTTTCCAGTGGGATACAAACCAATGCCAGTAAGCCATTTTACTCAAGGTTTAAGAGAATAAGCTAAGTTTCACTTGCAACATCTTAGTTCTGTAAAATAAGTCTGTTGGGTTTTTTCAAATCACCATTTCATGCTGAATTCAATTATTTACTTAATGCATTTCAAGAAAAATACAGATGTGCTATCACTCTAAGCAGACTGGCCCTGCGCCAAGAACATAAACTGAAAACCCGAAGGACCAATTCCAAATTTGCAAACCCCTTGCAATGGAGGTCCACGTTTGTTAGCAATTTTTTTTTTTTTAAGAAAACCATGCATGATTTGTACAGAAGTGCTCATCTGAGAGTCAAACATTGCTTAATCAAGTTCAAAGACAACCACTACGCATCAAGCTTTTTGACCAATATATTTCCAGAACAGAGGGGAAAACCCAACACGGTAACACTGCAAATCAAGTGCAACAGCATTTTAGAGGTGGAACAGGACCAGCCAGCAGCTTCCTGGAAACTGGGGTAGGGAGGAGGCAGGAGAGGGGTCAGAATGCATGCCCTTCCTTTCTACTCTTTTCTTTAAGGATTTTCTATGCTAGAGGTCACTGGGATGGACAGTTCTTCGTTTTGGCCCGTATTCATTCTTATTTAACATCCAAGTTGTGCAAAACTGCTGCAAGTTGAAATCCTACAGAATAAAAAAGTATCACAAGGGCTTGCTTTGCCAGAAAGAAACAGGCCTCCCCCAGATTTTGGTTTTTAGGGATTAGTGACAGACCAGAAAGAAGAGTTTTACCCAAATTATCTCCTGGAATGTACTAAGGGATCTAATGTCTAATTTCCCTTCTACCAACCGTCATGGACAAGTTGCCATACAAAACAGTTTTGTCTGAGACTTGTATTGGTTCATGGTCCTTAAATTATTCATAGTTAAGACTCTCAAGGTACTTACAATCATGTAACCAAGCCAAATTTTTACAGATTGAATTTTTTACAGTTGAATGTGCAAGTCCTGCCTTATTGCATCAAGAAGGTAAGAGAGCGCGAGATGACGTAAGATGGCCCCCTCCCGCCCTGCCCCACCCAGAAAAGAGGGATGGCTGCTCAGGGGCAAGAGAACAAAAAAGCCAGCATTGAGAAGATGGAACCAGGGAAAAATTCAAGTGATAACTTGTCAAAACACAGACAGAGCTCAGTGTCCGTAGGATACTGGTGGCCCAGGAAATTCTCCTCATGCAAACAGGCAGGCGATGAGTGACACTATCAGCTCAGTGTAGGCTTCGCCTGCACTTTTTCCTTAGTATTTAGAGTAACATCTGCAATATTTCTGTTACAAAAGCATTTAATTACATTCCATGTGGGTTTCCATTTTGTAATTATATAGAGTATTTTATAAGGCACATATATTTACATCAGTTATAGCGGTTACAGAAAAACCTGTCTTCCCAATTTAAAGACGAAAAGAACCTTTTGCCAAGCCTCTTGTTGGCTAAAAGTTACTGCAGTTGTAACCATTATGAATGTCTTTAAATATGTGCACTGCCTGCCCATACTGTGTCACAGCCATCACCAAGTCATTTTGCTATTAGAGCTGCATAGTTAGTCAGTAACGCCACAGGACAAATTATCTCGCTTTACTGACACACAATTTCCCAAATTCAGAACTGTATGTCCTACAAAACGACATTTGTTTTCCTAATCTGGACCCTGAGGCATTTGCCTACTATATAAACAGCATAGTCCAAAATAGCATTAGCTGTTGTGAAATGAGAATTTCAAAGAGTAAACTCAACTTAGATCTGCGGAGCGAGAGTCAGGCTATTTGGGCCCCATGCCTGGAATGTTACTAAGCTCAAATGTACTGGAAACCTTTAAAGTTAATTCCTTTGGATAAGGAGCAAAGTAATTATCTAGCTCTTTTAGTATTTTTCAGCAGTAAATCCAAGGAGTGCTTTACAAAAGGAAGGGGGGGGAAGAACTCACTCTCCGCCCCCCCCCCGCAACTCCATACCCAACAGAAAACCACCAAGCTAGGAAAATGGAGGGAGAAAACACGACTTCTCTGAAGTCACCCAACAAGGCAATACTTGAATAAATAAAATTCAGGTTCAAAGTGCAGTCCAATATTACAAATTATTAGGTCTCAACTTGAATGACAGCAAGCTACATGCAGCCACATATGATCTCTGTATGCAAAGAGAATTTAAAGCCCAGAAAGTGATTTGTGTAGAATTACTACTTAGAAAGTGATACCGCCCCACTAATGGAAAGGAGTGCTCCATAATTTTAAAGCAACTGTAGCATAGGTATTCCCAAAATATCAGTCATTCAGAGTTTGAAGTCACACCTCTCTAAAGCAGCACTGGAGAACCTGAAAAGCAATTCTAGACTTTGTGAAGTTTTGGAAGTGGCTCATACAGCTGAACATAGTGGGTATGGGAGAATGCTAGCAACGTTTCTTGTCTGCTACAACCAACCTTGGAAGTCCAACTACAGTTTCCTTTGATGTGCTTTCTACATCTATTACTGATGAATGGATTTTATTCTTTCTAGCAATTAAAATCTATAGACACGCAAAACATTATGCTTCACATTTAATGGAATGTCAGAACTTTAACAATGTTGGCCTCTAAACAGTAGTTGAAGTCTGAATACATGAATCAACAATATGCTTTTTAGTGGGGGCTAAGTTCTCAAAAGCCTTAAAAAAAATACCAAATTTCCAAGCCTTACTTAAATAATGAAAACTAAAAAAAAAATAAATAAGGAATGCAAATTAACAGAGTAGAAATTGCTAAGTGCTTCATCAGACCCCTAGCTGCTCGTATCACAAATTTGAGAGTCAAAATATGGGGAATGGTTGCACTATTATTTTCATGCACAAATTATAATTACATTTAGTTTCAAAATCAAGTTCTTTTTGGTCAGAAATTTGTACAAACTGAGCTTTTAAAAGTACAGTAAACTACAAAAAGATTAAATATGCAATTATAAAATATATTTATCCTAGGTCATAAGAATATAAAATGTTTATATTCATGTCACTAGTACATTACACGTTACACACATTTAAGGATAACTTCTTTGCATTAATAATGTAAATGATACAACACTGTTTATTGCTTATGTCAGGCATGTAAATTTAAATGCAGACGGCCTTCGGTAGCTAAACCTCTGTAGTTCAGGGTTTGTTTAAGATCCGGTAGAACACCATTTTAAAAAGTGTATAAACAGTTGCAGCGTGTTTGCACCTGCTCATATAAACAAAAAACCATCAACTCTGCTGGGGGGCACCAGTTCATTTTGAAAGTACCTGCAGTGGAAAGTCCTGAGATGTTGACATGGGATCAAGTTTACGTCACTTCTCTATTGTATATAACAGTCTGTACCCATTCCAGGTGTAAGGAGTTTACTGCTTAACATCACACTCCTAGTCATTAACTTGCAGCAAAATTAGCTGCTGGAGCAGACAGGTTTACTGTTTACTTACGAGGAATGTTCTTGAGAATACATAGCAAGAATAAGCACCAAATAAAAACAGTGTACCAAACCCAATCTTAGTGAGAATAGGTTTCCAATATAACCACCTTTTTCTTTTTCGTTCAGTCTCATTTAGCTTCTGCTTCATCTGCTGCAGCTTCTGTGCTGTGTTAGCTTTTCTATCCTCTCGCAGTCGTTTTCGGACAGTACTTGAAGGAAAAAAAAAAAAGAAAAAAGGTAAATCTTAAATTGTAGAACAGGGGAAAAAGGCTATTAAAATATTAAAACAACAACAAAATATTAAATCCAACACAATCCCAGCAGTTAACCAACCCACCAGTAGCATATGGCAGCAGTATATAAAATCTAAACCAAGCAATCTTTATTCCATTTTAACAACCTTGATGTGGACAGTTTCAGGTCAGTGAAACACTGTGAAGTAAGTAAATGAGACATGTAAAGATGCAAGTGGTGCTTGACTTATGTGTTCAACAGGGACCAGAATTAGCTCAATTATCTGAGCTTAGCCTTTCTCCCCTGTCAGTGCTCCGTTCAGTGGCTGAGATTTTTCGCATGGAGGCTGCTTTTACATGCACGGTCAGGTACTACATGCAAACCTTCACAGCATTTAAGCGTGTGTCTCCACTGCAGGGTTCACGCTAGCCTCACTGATACATTGCTCCCAACCTGCTCATCTCTGCATGCAGTTTAATAGTACATATCTCAGGCTACAAACCAATCTCAATCAAGGACACAGGCTAAAGATCCGTTGTGTGTTGTTACACTATCAGGGCCACCTTGTGATTCTCATCTCCGAATGCATCTTCACAATCTCTAAACGTTTTCTTGTGTCAGAGTTAATGCTTTTTTTCATTGTCCAAGTCCTGGCAGACAAACACCACGCTCACGCCCATGCCCCCCTCCTGCTTGTGAGGGGCTCCTTCAAATGTCCACAGAAGTGCTGTCATTCTCTCTCAGAACGCTCACAAAGATACGGACAGATAAACCCATCGGGGCATTAAGTAAGCCAGCTGTTACTTCAGAATCCCAGCCTGCCTACATCGAACTGCTGCACCTTGTCCCGGCCTGCAGCCCATTGGGACAGACGCTGCCTCCCCCTGTGGACTGCACCAGCCAGCCCAATTCTGTGCCTCAGGGCACAGCGATTGAGCTGGGAATTCCCAGCAGAGCAGCTCACAGCTGAGACATTACTATTCACCAGGCAGAGAAACTTGAAAGAGGAGGACAAATTCACATGCCACAGCTAAACCACAGAAGTCTACGCACAGTGGTAGATTTCCCATGAAGGGAGGGTAACTCATGGCTTCAGTGATATGGTTGTGATCATCATATAGAAAGCAGTAGGGGATAAAAAACTTTGAGCTTCTGAAGGATCACATATTTTTCCAAACAGAAGTTAGCATTGTATTTAAAAATCAGTATCCAATTATTTTGGGCACTTTTAGGACCCAAATCATGCTGCACAACAGAGTTCACAGACAATCTGTAGGAAAAGGCTTTCAAGCATGAGGTTTAACTGCTTCAATTAGAGACTTTTTTTTTCTTCTCTTGACCTTTAAGCAATAAGGGTGTATTACAAGGAATAATTGAAGTTGTATTTACAAAAAAATAATTCAGATAGTCAAATACCACCTGTCCTTTACCTCTACCAAAGAAAGATCTTGAAGCACACAATAATTCAGCCTCTCAAGAGAGTGGATCTGCCTTCTAAACAGTTTCCTCATTTTGCCTACCTTTCAATGTTCCCATCTGTGATATCTTGAACTTTAGCGGACAGATCAGTATTTATTTTCTCCATTTGATCTTTGTTCTCCAGACCTATGCTGTTGCCATTGTACTTCTCTGTGGTTATTTTGGTTGGGTGTGGAGGAGACTGCTCAGAACTTGGTGCTTGGTCCTCCTTAGAGAGCTCCTTCCACCGTTTCTGCAAACAAGGAGAACATATTTCAAACATTCCCCTAATGCTGAAAGCCCTCTTTGCCCAAGATGTCTTCCCACAGAAAAGCCACAGAAGTAGATCAAAGGAACTGCTAGATCAAGAAAAAAAGAACTGCTAGATGAAGAAATAAGGTTACATGAAGATGCATCTTCTCCAACAATGATCCCTTTTGATATTTCTTTTGATTTTTCTCTAAAAAACAATCAGTTTTTTCCTCACACAAATCACACAGCCTATAAAGATACAGAATACCTTGAAGAAAAAAAAAAATCAGTTACTTTCAAATGTCTGTGATAAGAAAGATGAACTGAAAATTGACTCTTCACAAAACGAGTGTGAAGATCCTCATTTGTTGAATGAATTCAAGACTGCTGGTCTAAACTAATTATCAAGCTCTGAGAGTGATGTCAAAAAAACCCCAGCTACTTATAAATGAACTGCTGGCAGAACAAGCTTCAACAATTAACCAACTCCACTGTAGAGGAGCTGCCAGTATAGATCCAAAATTCACAAAGGGAGCCTTCATGCACAGGACACTTCACTCTCAGAGGTCATCTTTGTTTTCTCTTAAACATAAAAACACTAAGAAGAGAAACAGAAACAGCCACTAACAAATGGGAATCCACTTAGCAGCTCCCTCTTCTTGTCACAGAAAAAGGCCTTTTGGAAGACACAGTTGTGTCCATAAGAGACTTGCTGGAGTGATTACATCTGGAGTGATAAGCCACATCGGAAGAAGTGAAATCAGAGACAATTCTACTACTCCTGTCAAACAGAAGGCATTTCCCACCAAGAACTCTATTTTGAACATGTAACAAGTATAGCTGAAGTGGCTGGTAATTTTAAGTTTAAAAAATCTATGACAAGACTAGGTGAATGGCACGACTGGTAAAATAATGTAGAACTCAGAGCAGACGGACAACGAGGATTGTGTTGCTAAACTACTTTTGCCATTTTATGATACTACCTGCAATTTTACAAAAAAGAACAACAAAAATACATCTCAGGAACAGAAGTACTACGCTCGTCTTGTGAAATTATGTCTTGAAGAAACAAAGATGTGATGAAGTTTGATTTAAGAAATACAGTTGTCCTTAGAATTATAACCAAAATGCCTGTTGTAGGGGAACCTAAGACTTAGGGGCCTGTATTGCCACTTGGAATGAATGGAGACAATGAAAGGCATGCTGAGATGTTCAGCTGACAGAATTAGGTGAATGTCAGACAGTTTTTTGATTCACAAGTTTCAGTACAAAATTACAATATTCTTGTTCTCTGTCTGCAAAACAAATCTCTGGATAGAAGGAATTCAACCTTCTTTGTCCTTTCAAAGCCACAGATTTGTTTTCCGGAGACCATTCATTTCAAGAGATTTTTTCAGAAGAGTAACAGTAAGTTATTCTATTATGTTATTGAAGCAATATTAACTTATCTTTATTACAAAGGAATTTTACAGAAATGAAAACTTCAATCTGGTTCCACCTCACCCATTTTATACAGCGCAGTGCTGCAGTATAACTAGGAAGCAAGTCATCATTTCAGCTGCAGCACCACGCAGCGGCACGCCAACCACATGCCTCTGCAGCGCTTCAGGGCAACCCAGGTGAGCCTGTGATCCTTCCTTTCAGTCACAGGTGGAAATCCCAGAGGTACTAAGGGTGGGGAAGAGACTCCTCAGCCCCTGATACAAGTGCTGCAGTTGCTGCCAGTAGCTGTAAGCAAGTCAAGGTTCAAGTGTATGTTGTGTTTGCCTGCACGGTTTACTGACTTCTGAAACCACGGAGATGTCAGAGGTGAACATTTGGGTAAAGTTATATTAGAGAAGCATTCAATGACTTCATGCCTTCCCCATCATGAGCAGAGAGAAGTGAACACCCCTCACGCTCTGAACAGTACAAAAGAAAAATTATCTATCTGACCTTGAAAGGAGAAATACTCCTATTAAGCACTGCAAATAGATTTTCTGCACAGGACCCTGAGGCCTAAAGAGAAAAGCACCAGGGCAACTGCCTGCACTGCAGAAAACACTAGTTTAGGAAAGATACCTGAAAAATGATAAGGAGAAGAAAAAAAGAACAAATTAGAAGTGTGCCTTCTTAAGCATTCTCTTCATATAAAGACATAACACACTTAACTGGCAAGCAGTATTCAGAGTTGACAATGATCCCTTGTATCCAGAAACAAGAAATCATGTGATCTAGATGTGTAACTGTAGGAATCAGAGCCACTCAACTGCTTAGAGCATGGCTTTTTAAAAAGCAAAGCAGAAGAATTATTAGAAAGAAGAATACCCTCATACCACCAGAAACAGCTTTCAGAAAATAAAGAGGCTGAATTGCTGTTAGTGTTAGGATGAATCACAGTCTTCCAGGCATATGGCACAAGTGTCAGACTAGCAGCACACTACCTAGGTGTTAATTAGGAGTTGTGCAACATTATTTCTTTATTTAAATAGCAAGTCAAGAAACATTTGTCAAAAAGAAGAATCTGACAACTACCAGAACCACAGAAAAGAAGAAAGGTGGTTTAGTTTATCTGCTTCCTTCATTATTTTAAGAGATCAACAAAATAAAAAAGCCCTAGCGTACCAAAGCAGAATTAAATGTTTCACAGCCTCTCCTCCCAGTCTCTCTCCCACCTAGCCCCAGCCATTTAAAATACCTGTACCTACTGTTACACCTGCAAGCCACACTGATAAAGCATTATGTTTGGCTAGATTCTACTAACCGTAACACAAATTTTAAAGGATGGGGGGGGGAAGGCAATTTAGGCAATTTCACAAATAAACCTAATCTGTAGCATCAGGCAACTTTACTGTTAGGAAAATAAATAGCAAAGATCAATAAATCCTTAAAAGATCCTTGCTATCTTTTCAAAGTGATACTGGGAATTACTTTTGCTTTTCAGTGTTGAAAATAATGATTTAACTTTTTTTTTAAAAAACATTAGTACAGACAAGTTATTTTTATTTTTATATTTTATCTAAGAGCTAATACCTTCTAGGTATCCACTGAAAAAGGCAAATTATTTAAATCTCACAAACTCACATGTTTTAAAATAGTTTGGAGCTCATTCTTAACTACTGCTAGCAGTCTACTGCTTATGTTTAAATACATGGAGCTAAACATTTACCTGTATAGTTGAATCCCCCATTATAAATTTTGCTCCTTCTATTACAGCCATATAGGAAAATCTTAGTTGATCGGGAGTCTGAATAAGTCCCATTCGGTATTTTCTCATGTCCAGTAACACTTTCTTAATATCTACAGAAAATGGGTCTTTTTTCTCCATCTGTAAAGAAAGTTACATGGACAGCATCATTACTACTGAGAGACACAACATACAAAAAAGTAAAGATTAGTCATAAAATTCAATCTAAAAATTAATTTATTCATATTATGTTTCCATTAACTATACACAAAATTAACATCTCAAATGATTTCTAAATCGTTTTTACAGGGAAGTTAACCATCTAATAAAAGCTTACTATCAACAAATCAATGATCATGTATTAACCAAGTAAATCAGTACCCCAATATCAAGTTTCAAAATTAAGAAACCTACATACACTTGATTTTATTCAGGCATATATTTGTACTCTGAAATAGGACTATAAGAATCAAAACCAGAAAGCAGTATTTTCTACTGCTCCTGAATAGAACAGCAATTTGGAATGACCACATGCGGCAGAAGTTTCCTTCTTTAAAGCAAATTCCCTTATTTAAAGCAGAATCCCTAATCCAAGCAATGCACATGCTTATCCCTACACTACATTCACAGGGTGTTTTTAAACCATATATCTGCACTTCTTGCAATGTTCATTTTAATTTGTCTAACGTTAAAGTATACTTGCATCAAAATATACACCTATGTTTTTCAAAATGCAGAAAAGAAGAAAAACTGAAAATAAATAAATTGAGAAGACCCAACCAAACCAGAAGATAAGTGTCTTGTAATTTAAATGAAATCCTACTTCACCTAACCCTGTACTGTACTTCTCACTATTACCAAGAACAGCCAAAGACAAAAAGGTTGTGTCTGTACTTCAAAATCCAACAAAAATTTAAAGAGATTATAGTTATTTTTTCACTCAAGTCATGAGCAGTTATAGATCATGCAGTTCACGGAGTAAGCAAAAACCTACTCATTTATGTGGTACTGCAACTGGCTACAAAGCCCCATCTCCCAGAGGGCTGCACAGCTAGGGTAATTCTGCACCATCCTCCATTACACACTGCAGGAGATCCTGGGGTGTGCCCAGGTTCTCACCCTAGTTCAGATACCAATTCTCTGCAGCCTTAAGGAAAGGGACTGTCAGACCTGCAAGACGTTCCATGTTTAGAGAAGGAAAAAAAAAAAAAAAGACGACTTGTATATTCAGTTGTCTCAATATATATTCACAAGCCTAACTTTAAGCTCATATTGAAATAAATAAATAAATTTAAGTACATCTTATATAAAAGGAAAAGAATGCTTACTATTTACTTTCCAGGAAGCTTTGAAAATGTGCAAAGTACTTCAAGATGGATTTGTAAATATTTTGCAAAAGTTGTGGTTTTAAACCATCAAAATATGTGAAGGAAACAAAAGAAGTATCATGTCTTAATTAAAAGTTTTCACTGCCATGTCATTAACTTAAATGCTTTTAAAGCCTTCTAACTAAAAGCCCACATTGGGAAGACAAGCAGAGTGTGAGGAGAAGGAAAGGGGTGACAGAGAAAAATCACCAAACACTTACCAGAACAAGACAAGTGTCTACTAATGAAAACGTGCCGGAACGTCCTATCCCTGCGCTGCAGTGAACTACTGCAGGTCCGTGTTCAGGACTTAGTGACCCTGACTCTCTGACTTTAAACAGGAAGTTCAGGAATGAAGCTGGGGATTCAGGAACTCCAAAGTCTGGCCATGTAGTATAATGAAAATGAGAGATCATCCTGGACTCACCACTCTAGAAGTGAAAACAAATAAACAATACAACTAGAAAGTATTCTACTTTTGTTTAGTTAGCACACATTTCCCCAGTCTCAATCAATAGCTATTTTCTATTTCAAACCTCACATTTAGACAAACAATCCAATAACCTCCTTCAAGTTGGATGACAACCAACAGTGCAGCCCTGAAGCAGTTTTACATCCAGGTTGGTAGTTTCCCCCTTTGCAATTACTACCGTACACTTTTTTTTCTTCTTCTCAAACTTCCAGTATTACTTTGGTTTGCTTTGCTACTTGCCCCCAAATATTCTTCTTTTTCTACCCTTATGCAGCTCAACGGCTGACAGCAGTTATTAGAGTGCAAGCATTAACAGGACTGAAAACGGGACTGAAAAAAATGCCCGTCAGCATTGTAAGCTCTCTCCACTCTAGCTCAGAGCAAGTTTTGATATCAAGAAGTATTAGCATCTCTCCTTTACACCAACCACACTGCTGAGAGGAGTAGGAAGCTTTATGGAAAAGGCATAGAACCACCCCTACAGCAGGATGTCCAGCAAGACTTCTGCTGGACATATTCATTCTTTCTAAGAAAGAAAGAATAATTCCAAAACCATGCAGCTGTTTCAGAAGCATGTAGCTCCTCTCCTAAGGTGACCAACTAACTGCAGGTATTGAAATGAGAGCAAGAAAGCATGTATGTATCAGAAAAGCTTTGATGACAAGTTTGGATTGTATCTTTACGGAACTCACTTTCAGACCTGCTGTTAAATGCTAGCCCTTGCCTCCCTTCTTTTCTTGCTACAGTGACTTTGAGACAACTTGATCACTGATTTAGCTCGGGAATTTTAGAAAGGTTCAGTTATTTTTATCCTCCCTCCATTTCATCTTATTATCCACATAGATTGAAACCTAGATAAACCTCCACAAAGCTGGAACACAAGATTTAAAATATCAATGTATTCCAGCACAGGGTTTTTTTTTTCTTCCCCAACAGTAAAATATAGCTATGACATTAAAATAAATTCTACCGATTATTTCCTGCTCAGTCTGTTTCAACTTCTTATGAGGGATGACTTACGAACTCCTTTGTGAAACTAAAATAATCCAGCTCACGGTTACCACAGTAACAAAAATACTCTCCCATTTTGTCTTTTGCCTTCAACGCCTGGTACTGCAAGACTGCCAATACTTTCACAGAAAACAGTGGATATTAAGATGACTCAAGTCATTCTCAAATGCAGTTATCTTCCAGGAATATTTTGTCTTTTGGCTAAGAGCTCAACAAGGACAACAGTCTGATCCATCATATTGGGAAAATGAGTATACAGTAAGATTTCAAATAGAAAAAAAAAAAAAAAAACCCAAACATACCAAGGCCTAAATTGTGTAAAGGCACTGGGATTTCCCTTCCTTATTTTTCTGAAGCAAAGCATAAAAAAAAAAAAAAAAAAAAAGTATGCATTTTCAGCTGAGATCTTCTTACTGGTCTTCTGTACCTAGTTTTTCAACTATTGAGTTAACTCACTAATCAACCAAAATGACCCATTTGTTTAAAAACCATGAAGGAGATACTTTTTTTAATAAGAAGTCTGGAAATTAGAGTGTTTTAAAGAAGGTAACACTCCTAAGCAATTTCCTCTTAGAAAAATAACTCATCGATTTACAAACAGAATTAAAAGGAAAACTGGAGAGATGAGCTAAATCCACATACTAGGTAAAGCAAAGGTTGAAGTTGCTTCTTGTTAATCTAGATGATCCTTTGAAGTGGTAACTGATACTCTCCCCCTCAAGACTCTTAAATCACATGGCTAAGTGTCATCCTGCTCATACACTAATCTGAAAACGGGTATTTGTAAAGGAAAGATTAAACAGTGCTGTCATACATCTCATCCAGCTCTAACCCACAGAATTGCTTTTTTCCCCTCATACTGTACAAAGGCTTTATCCATCCCACAATTTTCCATCACTTCAGCTCATTTTAAAAGAACCCAGTCTCTTCATCTTTCTCCATGAGGCCTATTTCAGAGCACCAGAACTGGCTGGTTTTCCCTGAACTTGCAGTTTCTAATCGTACAGCCAAATCCCATTTGAATATTTTAAACCTCCCACATACTGTCTCTTAAACAGAATGGTTCTTTCAAGTGGTGCTTGGCAGTCAAGCTGCAGAGATGAAATACCATCTTTGCGTGAATATCCATACCACCCTTTCTGAAAGAACTCCCCCTGCCACTGAGCCATGCACTGCAGCTATCCCTTAGGTTAAGTGATGCAGGACTAAAATGAGAAAAGGCTTGGTTTGCTCAAGATTCATAACTGTTGATAGACAGAAATTCAGTTTTAAAGAACAAGTGTTATCAGGAAACTAGATATTATATTAAAGAAAAAAAGCTGGACTTCAAGACTCAAGCAGTAATATAAAATTTTATGTCTAGTATACACAGGGAACACATTTCTGCATGGTAACTGAAAACCAGCTTATTCTATGGTAACCACAACAGATTCTTCTAAGATTCATTTCCTATGACTGGCTACCAAAAAAACCCCCCAAAACTTAAAAATCCTTGAATAATCATTGGACAACTTCTAAACAAACAACTTTTCAAGAGGAGGGGTCAAACCATTCTAGCAAAAGTTTCACAAACTACTAGGATAAGCTTTCAGTAAATAACCAACATCGCTAAAACTAATGAACTCCGTAAGTTACCACCACGCTGCACAGTTCTCCGCTGACTGCCCGCAACACTACAGCATAATCAAAGGATGATCAAACCACAAGCCATGTTCCAGGTTACAAGCAGACATCCACGAGGGCTTGAGCAGAAAAATAATATAATGCCATTAGACTGATTTTCATCAAAACAAGCCTTGCCATAACCTTTTTACAGTGGCTATCCAATCACTCCAAACAAAAGGATACAAAAATCTTAAAATAATTTTAAGGTTGTTCAGTTACCTGAGGGTATGAATATGAATAAAACACTACCAAAATGCTCAAAGGAATTTGACGCCTTCTGTGTCAAGTTGAACAGGTGAAGACACAAAAATGCTGGTCTGTCAAATTTCACACACTCCTTATAAAAGCCTTCATTTCATAGTTTAAGGGCTACTGAAATAGTCTTAACATATGAAGGCATAAAATACACCTACAAACTCATAGTGGTCCTATATTTAACAATCATGCCTTAAGTGCATTAACAACTAATTTGATCATATAAAAATTAAAAGGCATGCTGTAAAGGGCAATATTCTAAGCACTGAAATTCAAACACTTAAATCAACTTTTATCACAACCTCTTCTGTTTGTTCATTCTAATGCTTGGCAAAATGGTTTTCAAAATGTACATTAAAATGACAGTGAGGATAATGGGCCCAAATAATCCTGACAAACATTCTGGGTTTTTTTTTAACAACTAAAGTCAACGTGGTAATAGCTATGCTCACTGAATCCGCAAAACACTGACATTCAAGTGAGTCTAGGTTCTCCTTTCCTGTTAGACACCAATACCTTTCCTAACACCTAAGTCTTATTTCTGTGGTCATGAAGACCAAAATTAATCCCTGTTGCAGTTTGTCAAAGCGACATGAGGACACTCTACAAGTTTAAAAGCAAATGTTTGCCATGTTTCAGAAATCCCTCCAAAACACTATAGGAATTACATACATATCCGTATACAAAGATACCACAAGATCCCAGAACATGACCTGCCGTTAGACTGCTTGCCTCCACAAATAAAGTATCTTCTCAGTACATTTAAAATTTTGGACATTGGAAACTAGCAGCAAAGCAAATCTTACCTTCTTGAACTACACTGGCACTTCCTGGTTCATCCACAGGATCAGACAGTGAGGGCCACTAAGCAGTCTTGCGTCACCTTAATCTAACAGCAATGGCCACATGGAAGCCTGGTATTAAGTTGAGAATCCATTTTGCTAACGGGTTTTTCCAAATATTTGCTATTTGCAGAGGACTCGAGATTCCACTTGGGGTTTATTAATGGACCTTACTCTAAAGTATCATACCACCAGTGTCACATCAAATCTCTTCTAGTCCCTTCTTCTCCAGCAAATATTTTCTTTGCAAACCTCTCCTTCAGCTGCTTTATTATTATTTCTAGGAACCCAGTCTGAGATACATTTATCAAGGCTCCTCCAGCCATTTAATTCCTTTCCACTGCTCCATTTCCTCACCCAGTCAGTCCCTGGTTTCCCTCAAGTACTGATGCTCATTTGCCCTCCCACAGCTTCACCAAATTCCCCAGTACCAACCTCATGTGGGGTTTTGCTTATAAGCATTGCTGTATCTTTCTCCAAGTTCCCCAGGCTGTCACACCAGAAATTACTGAAAACACAAGTTTTCTTTCTTTGAAGACCAGTATTTATACTTGTGACAGGGAAAGCTAAAAAGCAGCCATCAAGAATAATATAAAAATACGTATTCAACACAAGGTGGAGTCTTCCAGGAGTTGGCTGTCAATACCTAACAATTCTCCTGTAATATTGTCAAAAAACTTAGCAAAACCATCCAGTAAGGTTATTTTACAGATTTAACAAATGGCTCTTATAAACGCCTATCACTTCTCCAATATACTGGAGGACTTTGCTTCAAATCACAGACATGCAATAGCTTAACACATAAATCATTTATGAATTTTTAACATGAGCACAGTATTTTCCTTCTACCCTTATGTTTTAACAGAGGCAAGGGTTTGTAGAAGCCTTCACAGTCAGTCTTTCCTCAAGGACAGTTCTGAACCTGAGCAATTACAGCAGAAAGCAGTGGTCAACTTTCAGAAGATCTGACAATTAACATCAACAAAACAATCGAGGATACACAATGAACCATGGTGGAAAGGCAGCTTCAAATTTCTGTGTTCTGGAATTCAGACTAGGTCAGGCAAAAAGTAAGGAAATGCCACAATAAGCACCAGCAAGACAAAGCACATTAGAAATATTTTCAAAACTTTTGGAAAGATACCAATAAACACCACCTCCTCTCCCAAGCTTTACTGGACTACACTAGCCACAACAGCAAAACCAAATGTTTCCCTAGAACAGATATAAACAAATCAAACCGCCAAATGCCTCCATCTAATCCTAAAAACAAACATTGCCCCCCTCCTCAACCCCCACCTGTACTTCTAACTGCTCTTTAACAAAACAAAACAAAAACACCACCAACAAAAACAACCAAATATTCAGAGGTTGTTTAATTGGTGAGAGGATTAAACAAGCGCTTCACTCTTCCTACATATGTATTTTGCTCATGTATTAGAAAGATTTGTTGCAGTAACACAAATTTACTTGAGTTCAGAATTATTATATTACAAAGACAATTCTAGTTCTCTCTGTTTTCAAGGAAATACTAAAATTTCTTAAGCATTCTTGGAATTCAGAATCTATTTTGTTCGTGAGTCATCTTATATTCCAGGCGTCAAGTGGCTAAGTATCTTACTACTCTGCCTCCACTAAAGTCCCCTCCAGAATAACTTGTATAAACATAGTTAAGCTCACATTTCAAGTTACTGTGAATACTTGGTTCCCACAAGTTTTATGGTATAATTATCAAATTCTTACAGAAGGCTGCACTTAACATTTGCAGTGTTGTTCTAGAAACTATGTAGCTTTTCTGTGTGAATAACCAAGTATGTTGTACTTCTTGGAGATGTTTTACACAAAAAATATTCTTTGGAGTTGGTATTTGTGGAGCCTTATAGGAATGCTAGGGCATTAAAATAAAAATTCAATACAGTAAGTTTGCTAAGTATTTGTGAAACTGAGTTACATGACACACAAGAAACTCTGGACAGCATTGACAGGCCTGCATTACCAGTCCAAAGCAAACCCAGAAGTTTCAATGCTCAATAGCGCCAACTCAAAAGTCTACTATCGTATATGTTGTGCTGTTCCTCAAGGAATTTCTCCATTTTCCAGCTAATGTTATGTCCAAACATAGACATATCATGAAAACTGCATCCTTTGAAAACAGGAAGTTTAAGATTTGTGGCCAACATCAGCCAGACAATTCCTCTAAGAAGCCTTTTTCGTAGTTAGGAAAACTTGCCTCCGTTTTCCAAAACGGAAAATTATTCTTTTTCAGGCACTAGCTTGCAAGCACTAGTACTCTTTTTTTTTATTTTGCTGTCAACAAACAAACAACTAAACAAATTCTTTGGGTCAGTAGGACAGAATTTCATAAAGCTCTTCTTACATTGAATAGACCAATGAACAACATTGCCAAGTTTTATCATGTTGATCTCGTGAGGGAGGTTTTGAATTAACAAAGATCATCTCAAAGTACCATTAATAGTTACTATAAATTCAAATAATTTTGACCAAATATATCAATGTTTAGTTGTGTAAGACAACATGCAAAAGAACATCTTCAAGCTCCTTTCCCAAATCCACTGACAAGACAACCTTGAATAAAACTTGCCATACTAGCACTCATTTAATATAAGGCAAGGTTTATAGGGAGAGAGAATATCTTACAAGACATAGCTGGAACAAACAGACAAGCTCTTCAATCCTGTCTTCAGCTCTGAAACAGAAGCAGCAAATTCCAACCCAAGCTCAGGCCAGGAACAATTTTTTTTGAGCTTAACTTGATTAAATTGTCAAAGTGCTTAATTTTTAAGAGAAAAGGATGGTTGGTCCTGTGGAGCAAAAGGGGAGGTAAGCAAGAGGAAATAAAGTTACCTATCTACAGGTGGTAATCGCCCCTCCCCCAAAAAACTTAGATAGCTGAACTGAATTATAAGGAAAAATAAAGTTCCATTAAAAAACAGTAATCACTGAGTCTGATTTCTGATAATCAAAAGAAATCAGAAATTTCAACTCATAGGTTCCTCCTTTTAGGGGATTTCTTACAGCTCCTCTTAGAATCACCACTACCATCAATTACAATTCAGCATGTTAAGGTACTGCCAAATTGTAAATATAAGTATAAAAATGCTGAAGCCGTTCTCTCTTTTAGTGTATAGATTAATTCAGGTCTACCTCACTAGCTTGCACACATACTTCTTCAACATTATCAGAAGCAAAGTGCATTAAAGTTTTCAGTGTAAAAGCTCAATCAAACATTTTTCATTACATAGTTAAGCCCAGGAATATGAACTATACAGACTGAGAAAAGCTTACATTGATATTTTCTAACTGCAGTAGATGTACTGTGTAATAGGATTTGACGTCTTCAGATACTAGCCTCACACGGAAACCTGTTTCACTGAATGTCATAACTTCCTCTTCTTTTGTTGGCCAGTATTGTGCACACTTCACCTGATTTATTTTTTAAAAAAGAGAGGGGGGGGGGGGAAAGAAAGAAAAATCTGGTTAAGTATCCTAGTATCTTGGGCTTTGCATGAGCAGATTCTGAGACCCTGTTATTCAATACAGTAGACTCAAGTACCCACTCCCAGTTTGAGGAATTCTCAAAGTCCATAATGTTTACAGCCAAGTTACTACAACTGTTTCAATGGCTATTATGCATTCCAACTTCATCTGTTTATGCTTTCTTTCATCGCAGGGCCAGCATGTTTTGAGATAAACCCTTCTCCCTCTCCCCCCCCCCCCCCAGTTCTCTACACTGAACGGAGATCTTTACTCAGCTATTTCAACATTTCCCCCCTCCATTTGTGACACACACACCTGCACATTTACATAACCAATATATAACACATCCAGTTTTCCCAAGGCTTGCTGAGTACCAGAAGATTCTAGTGAAACAAAAGAATGAACTAACAAAACAATGCAAAACTGTCCCTTGTCCTTCATTCCTCTTGCCCTGCACTCAAACATCCTGTAGGAAAATTTCTGTGTAAGAAAGTGACTAGTCAAATCTTTTTCACTAACAAATCTACTCTGAAGAAAAACCATAAACCTCAAATGATATGCATTTGTAATAAAATCCAAAGTGGTTTTAGGCACGTTAACAGAAAAACTACATCATAACAGAAGATTTGTGTATTCTGCACGTATGCCACCAGCTGCACAGAATCAAAAATAACTAGACCAGTTTGACAGCTGCTGGGCAGCAGCTTGTCTTCATTGTCACCAAGAGTTAAGATCACTATGTAACAAATAATGCTACTCTGTTAGATTTAGAAGAAATAATCTAAAGATACTTTAATTCAAACTTCTTTTCCCACCTTCCATTTTGTTCTAGATAGAGCATCTTACACTGCTTCTACTCCATCTTATTTCTATCTGTACTTCCTCCTTTCTCAGGACATTACTTTCACTCTTCTAAATGTGTAATTCTTAGATGCTGTTTTCACCAAACTGAATTTTGTGTCTTAGCTCCATCACTTTAATGTTATATTAAATACATGCTATGCTGCACACCAGTGAGAAAGTCTACTAGTTCTTTTAACATACCAATCAAACATTGTTCAACTGTGTTAAAATTATGTGGCTTAATTAACAACTTTAGGCCTAATATTACTTACCGATTGTTTTTCAACAATTCTGTTCAGCATGACAACTGCTTTGGTTTGTTGTTGCCATACCATTAGCCAAAAATGACAACATGTATTAGGTAGTGGACCCTGTGTAGTAAAGAAAAAAAAAATGGGTGGGAGAATGTATAGGCAAAGCAGTGTTTGAACACAGTTAATAGTTCACTGTGTAAAACAGGAAAAAGTCTTCCTCTGAAAAGTTTAAACAAATTATTAATAGAATGATAGAAATGACAGGCAAGAAAGTAACCACACTGCACAGATCATTCCTGTACTTAAAAGTTTAAAAAAACCCCAAAGTTCCACAAACAAACAAAAACCCTGAAACAACAAAACAGCAAGAACTGAGGGAAAGGATGTTTCAGTTCAGGCATCAATACTATTGTGCCATTAGAAGAAAAGCTACTGCAGACATGCTGAGAAGGTGTAAAATGAAATAAGGTGTAAAAGTATTCTTGCAAGCTATTTCCAAAAGAACTGAGGAAAAGAGCAAGAAACAACTGAAAAGCTTTATATAAACTATTAATACTTAAATATCCCCTTTAGCTTTTTTTAAAATATAATGTGTTCACAACTAGATCAAACAGGCAGTTACTATGAGATATTTGTAACTTGAAGAGACAAAGAACCATCCAAATACAGATTGCAACTGTACAAATTCCCCTCCCCCAGATTCTTAATTCCTAGAACAACCTAGTAATTGGTACTACTTACCTGTGTTAAAATGTAATATCTCTGGGCTTCTTCTATGACCACTAGGCTGGCATTGATATAGTCATTCTCAGCATTCTGCAGTTTTACACGACTATGATCATCTAAAATTCAAAGAAAATTAAGAATTAATGATGCATCCATCTTGATGAATACTCTCTAACAGGCAAGTTTAGGTCTGACAAGCAATTAGAAATAAATTCTGCAGTACTGACAAAATGGCAAACTACAAATATACGTGAAACTAATTTCTCATGTAACTTTGATCACTGCCTGTCTCGTGCTCCCCTCAGTATTCTATCAGAGCCATTTCAGGCAGCTATTAATAGAAGCTGCTCAGAAAACTGGTATACCCAGTTTTCTTTAAAAAACAACCAAACAAAACAACCCTCCCTCACATGCCAAAAGGTGCTCACAGCTATCCCTCAACAGTTGCATTTCCTTAATACAACAGCACCACAACCCACACCAGGCAGCACTCTGTCCTATCATACCAGATCACTCCGCTGCATGGTTTCCTTTAAGTGCAGAATTCCAAAATTTTTGGTGAACTCAAGTTTCATAGGTTGAGGTGGAATCATAAAGTTAAACTCATACAGCTAAAAAAAAAAAAAAAAAAAAAAAAACAAAAAAAAAACCCAAAAAACTACTTGCAATTCAAACCAAGCTTTAATCAATTTAATTTTCTCTGTCATATACTGTTTAATACTACATAAATTAAAAATACAAAAAAAGGGGCATATGCAAAAATGTGCCTATTTAACATATCTTCCAATTCAATGAAGTCCAATATAATTACACAGTTTCAGTCTCTCATGATTACACAGGCAAGACAGAAGATTCCCCTATTTATATGGCAAAGGCAAGCAAAGGACTCCATTTAAAATTCTATTATTCATATGGCAAAGATTATCAGACTGTCATACTAAAACACTGCATAATAAAAAGGCACTGTGGCTGTTCCTAGAACCTTTTAGTACCTGATTTATCACCCTCTAGCAGACATTTAGGTAATCAGACTTGTTCACAGTAAGTAATCCTTCAGCCATTTATTAGAACTGTATTAAATAAAACAGCATTTTTAGTTTAAAATTTGTACACAGCTGCCTGCCAGGAAACAAGATGCAACTGACCGCGAACTCCTGAAGCTCAACTGCCTAGACAGACTGTTTATGAGAAGAGTAAATAAAAAATAGCAAACTAAAATGAATTTAAGAGACTTCAACTCATTTCAGGAAGAGATTCCATACAGAAACTGACCCAGCCGAGAGTGAATTACAGTGTAATGCCAGTTTTTAACCTACATTTACCTGGACTAACCCACAGAACTCATTCGGGGTGCAGACTGATGGCACAGCTGCCGTGAAAGTGTCAGCCCAGTTTTCCCTCTCCCATCCCCACACCAAACGGCTAACTTCCTTTTGACAAACATCTTGGGAAATGCATAAAACCCATGAGTTTTGACATGAGCAACTACCAAGCATCACGTTCAGTGCAGCTGTGATAGCTGAACTCAGATTAAGTCCCTATATCACAGCCAGTCTATACAGCACAAGACTTATCTAAGAAATCAATGAATATAACTCCAGATAGGCAAAAAGCCGATGGGAATCAAAAAATAGTTACTGAATTAGAATAGGTAGAATAGTTACTGTCTTGTTCTATGGTCCTCATGAGATTGTATAAATACCTTCCATGTTTGGAAACCTAGGAAAAGTGCATTTATTAGGTCTTGATCTGCTTTTACACTCTCCCTCGTCTATCTGCTATTGGCAACTGTCAAAAATGATCTTGCTCAATTCAAGGAAAGAACTCAACAGTAAATTACTGTTTTTTTTCTGAAGGACTGAGATTTTGGGTTGCCATCCTGCCTCCTTTAGTTACTAGCTTTTATATGCAGTCATGTACAAACGTGCAGAGAACAGAAATATGCTGAAAACCTGTTTTTAATACAAAAGTATCAGAAAGTTACTGGTTTAGTCTGTTTTCATTAGCATTCCGGCTGTAAAGCAATACCATCTTGACTTTCAGGAGTCTTAAAACAATTTATGATAGATCTCTATGAAGAAAAAACTATTATCAAAGCCAAGACACAGTAAAATTAAGACACGTGTGCATTTAAAAGTAAAATATATCTCCTTGTATTATTTTTTTCTGGATAGTCAAGAGTTACTTTTTCCTTTCAAGTATCACTTTATCTGAAATGTTTCTACTGGAGAGAAACCAAGACCTTTGTAAATATTACATGTCATTTGCCAACAGGAAAAACTTAAGATCTTGTTATAGTAAATCACACATACCGGTACTAGTGTTCTCGGAAAGATGACGTAAGCAAGCACTGTTAACAGTTTAATCACCCAGCAGCAGCTGTTGTATTGCTGCCAGTAGGATATAACTGCTGAGGCCTTAATGAGGTTTCCTAATGTCATCTTTACACATGTTTCCAGGCTTATTTTTCGCTTCTTATAAATTATGCTTTGTAAACATGACAAATACAATTCTGAAAGTTTTTTCAAAAGCCCCTTTAACAGCTGATTCTATTCACAGACAGCCTGCCTCCCTCCCGCTCCCCAACTAAAACAAAAGTGATCCTACAGATACACTGGCATACCCTCCACAGGACAAAAAAAGCCGCTAGAATATATTGATTTCCCCTCTTTCAAGGAAAAAGGTTTCTAAAGGACACAATGACCTAGAAACCTCATTCAAGCCCTGGCTCGCTCTTCTGGATTAAATGAAGGAAGCTGTCTTTTGACAGTGAGTTAGCTGTAACGTATTTCCTGTATGTAAATAATTTCCAGTTACAAAGTACTTTAGATTTATATGAATGATAAACCTATCTTAAATCTTATCTTAAAGATTTATCTTAAATGTTGCTAAGACCACAACAGGGAAAATATAGTACTAATTTTCTGAAGTGCTAATTCCCCTACTTCAACAAACTATGCGGCCTGAAAAGGAAGTGGAAACCTTAAAAATGCTTCTCGTTCTGGCTTCTGCACTAAGAAAACTCCTCTCAGAATGACCCTGTCTGAGATAAGCAAACTCTTATTACCCACTTCAAGTGAAACCCTGTCTCGCTGATATCGCACTCCCTGTGTCTCAAATAAGGCCAACACTGCACATTACACATCATTTTACCCACTCCCAGATAAAGAAAATGACATATCCAGTTAAAACAGAAATTTGAAACATTTTGGCATTTTACATCACGCAGTCCTTGCAGGTGGTTAATGAAAGGTTTTTACTTGAAAACAACTGCGTTTCTAGAAGTGAATGATCTTCTGTCCAAGAGATGTCTCTGGCTCCCCAAATATAGAGCTACTAAGAACAAAGGAGGTTGAAATGCTACTTAGTGGATTAAAGAAAGTCATAAATAAAACATGTAGCCATAAGCCATCCCAATGACCCAGCCTGACCCTTTCCCGCCTGCCGGCAAATCCCCTTCATTTCACTAAACTAAATCTAGCCTATCTGAGCTGCCAAATTACTCAAATTGCAATACTCTGTCACTCGACTTACAGCCTCAAGTTTCAGAGGTAGCCTAAGGCAAACGAAAGGCTAAGTGACTTTTCCCCACCCTGTGACTGGTTCTACGCAATGAACACCATCATATCAATCATGGCCTAGCTCCTAACCGAAATGTATTCACACTGAAATATATGCATAACTACTGCATAGAATCCTTATACTTTTAAGCAGGACTGTGAAAAAAGACTTAAGGTACAATAAAGTTTAGATCAGTATGTGCTATAAAATTCCCCTCTTCCCCAACCCCAAAGAAGTATCTCCAAAAGAAGCATGCCGAGTTTATTTATACCATGTTTCTGGCAACAAGATGTTTTAGAGAGTCATTAGGTAATATCATAAAAATCATCAGTGTCAGCTTCTAATATGGACAACAAGAAGTGCAGTAGGCTTATTTTGGACAGATCATCTCCCTGTTCTCAGCGTATACATTCAAAATACAGGACAGAAAGGGAACACTTTTGCAAAGATAATTTATCAGCACCAGCGCAAAACCATCCACATGAGCTCCAACTCTGTTCCCCATAAAGCATGCCACTCTTCACATTCCTCTCTCCCTGGTATATACTCTATGACAACTGTAAACCTATGGCTGAAAGGTCCAGTGCAGAGTCTACTAATGGGCACAGGAAGAAAACAAGAGAAGTCACTACCTCTCAAGACCCTCCAGCAGCAACATGATCTACCAGACAAAAACGTTCAGATGACCTAAGAAACCGGGCTACACACATTACAAAGGCAGGCTAATGATACAACTGTGTAAACCCCCATCTACCCTCCAAATGAAGAAAAAAAAAAAATCCTGACAATTTTTCTGAGGGGATTTCCTTCAGAGCACAGTAAGCAGATCCCTAAAGGTGTTTACAGTCAATCTGAGAGACTAGACTCCTCTGACATGGACTAAGGATAAGATTTAGAAGGAAAGTAATAAAAGAAATCTTAGTGTTTCATTAAAGTTATCAATAAAGAATAATAACCCCACAAGTTATTTTCCTCTTAACAATGTTTTCTGAGAAATGGTTTCATCTGTCAGGAAATTACTGGCTGTCAAACCAAACCTATTTCAGATTAACTTCCTGTTTCAGTACTACTACACAGCCAAAACACTCCTCTCCCTACTCTAGCCTAATACCAAACTGCTAGACTACTATTTTTTTTGGCTAAAGCAGTAACTCCTGAGGGCTTTTACCCAACCAAACTTATATACACCATAGCTCTTTAGCCAACAAAACTGGATGCTAACAAAAATATTTGTGAAACTGGAGACAATGTGAAACTCAGCTGTAATGGGCAAAGATGATTAGCCTTTTCCAGCTAACAGGAATCAACTTCTACCTAGAAATGTATGTAATGGACACACATTGGTTTCAGCATGCGTGTCCTGCCTATTATGGTTGAAATGGGGCAAACCAGCCCAAAGCATTTTTTCCTGTACTTGTAATTGACATCTTTTCTGTAAAGCAGAATAATCTTTGTACTTCCTCTTGCAGACATACTGCCTCAGATTTTAGACTGGCTTGGCCGCTATCTAGATTAACAAACCATTTTCTCACTGCTATGGAGAAATAAAACATTTTCATCAAATTATGTCTTACACTATGTTTAAATAGCTAGACCTTAAGAGTTCAACTGCTGGCTCTGAAGGCCTTTGACTATCAGAGAATAGTAGTATTATCACCCGTTTTCATTTAAACAGTTAGACAGCAGTAAAGTGAAGGGCTGAGATGTTAAGATTGTGTAAGTTAGACAGCAGTAAAGTGAAGGGCTGAGATGTTAAGATTGTGTAAGACCGAGTCATCTTGCATTGCTGCAATGCCAGTTCCTTGCTTACATGCACCATGATTAGATGTGTTCACCACAGTGACCAAACCACACAGCTACTACCCCAGCTGCTTTGAAATTTAGGTACTGCTATCTTGAAATGTTTTTTACCGTATATTCCCCTCCAGGTCTCTTTTTCTTCCCAGCTCTCACGATCATTACAGAAACAATTATGAATAGTATTTGAAAACACAGAGATGTAAGATGCAACAGGAATTAGTTCAAAGACAGTGTTTTGCTCTGTTCTCCTCACACAGCCTTGCTCCTAGTGCCCAGTTCTGCAGGTGATCTTGGTGGCCCAATTCAAACCTCCATTCTTTCATAAATGCTAAAAAGAGAGACACACTTCATAAATTTCATCACCTTAGTTCAGTCATCATATTACAATTCATGTCAACTAGCATGTAATGGCCCTAACCCCTTCCTAAGCCCAACTACTACTACAAGACTAGATTTTATCTAACCGTCTCTCTCTGCTCTTGCACAGGGTCCAGGGATTAATACAATCACATAATTAAATTTCTTTCTGGCTAAACAAGCATTTCAGATTCAAGCTTTGCCATGACCAGAGCAGAGGTGTTTGGTACTCTTCACTATTGTAAAAGGCATGCCATGATTAAGGAAAATTTTGAGCTCCAAAAAACTACAAGAGATGAATGCAAGTCACACCTCTAAGATAATGCTGGCATTATTAGATGCTACTTAAATAACATGTCTTTTTATTCATTTGGTTTAGAAACACTCTCTTTTAAAGAGAAAGAAAAACCACAAATACATTGAAGGTGAGGTTGCCTTTCTCTTTGCAGCAGTGCCTAAGAAATTAAATCCATGGATGGGAGAAATGGTAAACGCGTGAATACAACTTCTGTTGCAGAAGTTGTATAGCATATTGGAGCCAGGAATAGAACTTGGGTCTTATGGGTTCAAATCCAATTTCCTGTCTTCTCTTCTTACGACCCCCATCTCGATTTAGGTATGAAACAGAAAGCAAGTAAGACATGGTCTACTTTACCACAGGTAAGATGCCGGTGCTGTGCTGTAAAAGGACAGCAGAACTGGGACACCTACATACCTCTGCGTAGATCAACAAAGGTCCAGCAGAGGCCTATCTCCCTTTGCTGAGCGTGCAGCGGAAGTTAGTCAGCCTTGACTGACTTGAGGTATCTTCTTCAGAACTATACATTTCTCAAATAGACCATACTGGGGAATGCCACGCAGAATCAGTAAGGAGGCTAAGCACCGAACTCTTAAGTTCAGTTTCATCAGAGCACAGTATCGAAATTTAGCATTAAGCCAGACTGGATCCATTTGGTGTGAATCGCTGTGCAAGTTAGCAATCTGGCAGCAGCCTAGTGAGCAGCTCGCAGCGCTGCATCTGACCAGCATGACTCAACCCGAGACCCTTTCCGTGTAATTTTGAGAAGTGCTCTGCACATGCTGTTACCACAACTTTCAACTGGAAACAAGGAGTTCAGCACTTCTCCAAATCTTACAACAGGTATTCAGATTAGGCTCTCAAACAAAAAGCCCCAATAGACCAGCAACCCTTCAAAAATTATAGATCCAGTAACAGGAAGGCTTTTACGAGCCTTTGGTGCTCTGGGAAACTTTGTACCAAAGAACAGACGAACACTTATCCTGTCCAATATTTTGTAGAAAAAAATTAAGGCTGTATTAATTCTTTTTCCTAGTCCTTTTGAAAGTGATTTATGACAGTGTTCGCCAGCTATAACGATGTATTGGTAATCTTTTGCTCACATGCCTTTTTATGGTTTTGGATTACAGTTGCTAAAGTAAATGCTGTTGAAAACAAGTCCCCAACACTTCAGCGGCAAAGAAGCTGGTAAAAAACCAAGCTGTCTTCACCTGAGATGCAAGATCATTGTGCCACAAAGACCATTTTATGGCAGTTAGTAAAATACAAAGTACTCCACAACATATCTACTTGCATTGATAAAATTAAAGAACAACTTAATGCATACATTCTTCCAAACAGACAAAAGTAACACAATCTCAAGTATTTTTTAAAGCAACACTGAGTGGTTATCCACACAATCTTATAAATGTGCAAAATCACTTAGCCCAAAAGGAAACTATTTGTGTTAGTCAAGGTTTATTAACGTAACTTCTGTGCTTGTTTTTGTTGATTTTTTTTATGACAGACAAAGCAATATTAAATTATTTCCTTATGAGAAAAATATCTTTAAAATATTACTTTGCAGCTCACAAAAATTTACCTGTATACTAATAACTATGATTTGCAATCATCTCAATTACCATTCAGCACAATGAATTTAATCCACAAACTTTTCTTCCTTCTGTTACACACATTTGTGTATGCATTATGAAAAACCACACTTATGGTAGGATATATGCCTACAGAAATAAACAAATACAAAACTTACAGTGTCCATGATTTATTAGCTACAGTAATTAAAAGTAAACTGGGTAAGTAAAAAGTCTAGGAAGTTTACCACAATAATTACAGAAAAGATACTTACATGGACTAACGTCTCTGTATCTGTTTCGATTTCTGTTTTCTGGATATTTTGCAACTCTATGAGGGTAGTCGCTGGATTTATGTCGGATTTCCTTTAGAAGACAAAAAATGCAACTTACTTATAGCCAGTAAGCTGATTGAGGCTAGTGTTCTACACATCCTATTATAAGACTTTCAAGCTTATTCATTAATCAAGGTTATTAATAATTAACGTTTTTAAACAAACCTTTACTACACCTAGTATTATTTTCACTGCAGAAAACATGTGTCTCATTCTTGGCCAAGCTGTTGGCATTTCCCACACCATCAAACTAACATAAGTACAGTTTGGTAAGCAACTGATGTAGCAGGAATAAAGGGGAAAAAACCCAAATATTTATTATGCTTATGGTTTACCTCAGACTTGCATGTTATCTCCCACAGTAATAAGAGACTCAGATAGATAGAACTACCAGCAGTATACTGCTAGCTCCTTTACACGAACCAGCAGCATAAATTGCCACAAAGGTAAATGAACTAGTTAATGATTTTATGGCTGCTGTTAACAGCCACAAGATTATTCTCGGTGGTTTGACAGTTCAATCCATATAGCTATAGTAGTTGAACGTGATCCAATATGCAGGAACAATTCTAGACTCACAAATATCTATGTGAAATGACAGCCTGCTTCTCTCCGAGCATTAATACAAGCCTTTCAATAATCTGCATTTGGAAGATGTTCAAGCATACTCATTTACACACTATTTTAAGGAGCATACTGTTCACATATTCTGAATGTTCAGTTTCATTAATTTTTTGCCTCCGAGTATATCTTTTCCACAACTTCACTAAGATACATAGATTTACCTTATGCAGACAACTGAAAACACTAGATGTGGGCTATTGATGAGCAGCCTCCAACGAACTGAAGTATCCCTTTATATCTCTGTACTGATGCCATCTCCGCAGGCATGTTGTACGATATAGAATTAACAATATTGTATTTTGAATTCTCCTTTTGTTTTTATATGCTGCTGCTACATATGATCACTATGTCCCAAAGAGCATTTAATCTTCTCTTTACACCTAAGCATTCTTTAATCTTCTCTGTTTCCACTATCTTCTTTGTCTTCTCAAACTTCCTAAATAGTCTATAATATTCCCAGACAATGAACACAGCCAAAAAAGGACTTTGGTAGAAATCTAACATACATAAGGGAGCTCAATTTTTAGTATCTGGCGTGTGACATTACTTAAGTGCAGTGCCAACCTGTAAAGAACCTAATCCACAGTGTGGAGCAGCAACTGTCAAGCATCAAGGCTCTACACATTTGTATAAAAATCTCTTGATCTGTTAGAGAATCAGGGTTTTTATTTTGATACAGCACACTGGAATCGGTCTATCTCCTCTAGTTTATATGGCTTACAAGCTTTGGGAACAACCACATGCACGTAGAATAAATGCACCTGGCAGGCATGCACTACCAATTTCCCATGAAATGTAAATTTTGTATTATTTCTTCACAGGATGCATCGTATCTTGTTTAAAAGGACCGGAATGCTCCATGCACAGAAACAGACCTGTAATTTGGTCAAGAAACATTAAAACAGCTAGAAACACTACGGGGGTGGGGGTGGGGCAGATGGCTTGCTGAAAAGAATTAAACTTAACGACTAGTTCTAAAATCAGTTTTCCCATATACGATCCAGCCATCACAAACTGGAGAAACAAACCAGATGCCAGATGTAACGTAAGGCATATTACACAAGAAAAACTTGCACTGAGGGGAAAAAAAAAAGGTAGTGAAAATCAGTATTATTTATTCAGTCATTCAGATTGGATAGGAGCACCACGAGTCAGCATAAGTATTCCAAACTTCATAGGATTTTACCACAAGTCTTGGCAAATTCATGGAACTGAAGGGCAAATACACAAAACTGGTCTCAGCAAGAATAATAAAAAAACCCTTAATACCCAACTTTTTTTTCTTCAGAGAAACTTACACCTCTCAGGGCAAGTATATATGTTTCTTATACAACACTACCATAGGAAAATGTCTTCCTAAACAAAAAATCAGTGTAAAAACAAGCAGTCAGCAATTAGAGTATTTTCTACAAGTCTGTGCTACTTAAAAACATAATTTGCTGTTTTCTCTTTATGCTTTTAAGCAGATCTGTATTCTCTGGTTTTATATTAAAACAAATATGTTAAGTACCATGGAAAAATCCTGAGTTTTCAAAATCTACAAAATCAGGGAAACATAAAATTCTAATACAAAAACCTTTATTAAAAAATATTCTACAGCATAGCTGTAGTAAAATTAGGAAATCGATACACAAAGTTTAGCAGAGCTTAATATACAATCTTCTCTTCAGTTTACTTCTCCAAGTACTGCTAAATAATATTAAAATGATTTGGGAAAGCTAACTTGTTCAGCCTGGATATACCAGATGTAATGTGCGTGTACTTTTCTACCTCATGAAAAATACTGGTTGCAGAAGGCGTCCCTTTCACTTTTATCTCACTAACTTAGCTCAGTTTATTTCTGCTACACCCTGTAAAATTCAAAACAGTTCAGTAATACACATCTAGAGAGAATGTAGTTGACCTACACGTAAATCAAATACACTGCTAATTTAACAAAGAAAAAGCACAACTTAAAGCTAGTAAAGAGAACTTTCATTTTGGGTTGTTTTTCCTCGTTTGTGAAAGAGCCCTGTAAAACACATACTGGCTCAAACAACTGCTCTAGTATTGTAAGCTTATCCATAAAGTCTGTTTTATGGAACTGACCCAAAGACTGTTACTGGAAGTTAGTAGCCTCGTTGGTGGTAGAGCAAAAGGGCAAGCAGCGCATTTTCTGAGAGACAATCGCGCAGGCCTCCTGCCGAGGCCAAGCTGGTGAAGGCAGCGGTAACAGGCGGGTGAAGAGGGCGAGCGGCTGCCTGAGGAGCCGCCGCGCAGCGGTTTCAGCGGCAGCGCCGCGAGCCCAGGGGCGATGGCAAGCCTCGGCCGGATCGACGGTATCAGGCATAACTTTCCGCTCTGCCTGGAAACCGCGGGGAAAACACCCTCGCCCGCCCTAACCGGACTTAACCGCTCGGTTAAGCCCTCAGCGCCTAAGCCGCCGCTGCCCCCCGCGCCCCGCCGCCAGCCACCCGGCTGAGGGGCCCCGGCCGCCGCCGAGCCCGCGCAGGCGCAGTGGCCCCCAGCACCCCCGCTGCCGGCGCTGCGCAGGCGCAGGGGCACGGCGCGCCGCACGGCGCCTGCGCACTCCCCGCTCCCCCGGCCAGCCAGCCGCGGCGGCCGCCCCCCGCGAGCATGCGCAGCGCCGGCCCTCAGTTTTCCTGCGTGCACCTGAAACCGAGCCGCGGCCCGGCGACTTCCGCTCCCCGCTGAGGCGGCGCGTACCGGCACCGCGCGCTGCCGGCTGGCGGCCCTCTCCCCGTCCTCCCCCCCCCCCCCCGCCCCGGCGGGGCGGAGCCGGAGCGATCCCCTTCGCTCACCAGATAGCGCGCCTGCCAGTCGTTAGCGGCATCGATCTCCTGGAACTCCTGCTCGATGATGGCGGACATGGCGGCGGCGGCGGCCGGAGCGCGAGCCTGTCCGGAAGCCGGCACGCTCCCGACCTCGCGCACGCTGCCCGCCACACGGGAGCGGCGAGCGCACTCCGCCCCGCTGCTACTGCCGCCGCCGCCGCGCGCGCACATACGCTCGCAACGGGTCCCGCTGCCGCCGGCGCCAGGCGCATGCGCGGCCCTCGCTCCGCCCGCCCAGGGCTGCCGAGACCGCGCCCCCGGGGAGGAGGGCAGCACCTGGGGTGACGTCACGCGGCGGTGAGGGCGAGGAAGAGGCGGCGGGAGGCCGCCCTCAGGTGGCCCGGGTTGGGGCGCCTCAGCCGGTTGAAAGGCGTCGGCGGCCGCAGAGCGGCCAACAGCCGTTCGCTGCCCCGCTGTCACCGGCAGGGCAGAGCGCGGGCAGCCCTCGGCGGGGGAGACGAAGGAGCGCTTCTGGCCAGCGGCGCGGCGCCGCCGGCTGAGTCCCCGGCCCGGTTCAGCGCGGGTGGCGGCCGGCGTGCAGCCTCCGCCTGCCCGCCCGCCTGCGGCCCGCCCGCGACTGCTCGTAAAAAGCAGAAGTGCGATACGACGACCGCGCCAGACGAACAAATCACGGCGAGGCTTGCAGCCTCAAAAGCAGAAACGCGGAGGGGCGGAAGGCAGGGGCCCTCGGCCACCGCGGCGGGGAGGAACCCCCGCACCCCCACCCCGGGGCACCGCTTCGCACACGCTCGGCGAAACTAAAGGTCACGCGGAGCTCGGCGAGGGGGCTGCCTTGCTCCAGCGGCCGGGAAATCCGCTGCGCCGCTCAGCGCCGTGGAGAAGCGCCTGCGGCCCTTCGGAGCGGCGAGCTGCGCGTCACGCCTCAGCACCCGTGGCCGGTTAACGACATAAAGATGCGCGTGGTAACCGGTACCGCAAAGGGGAAGAGGTTAAAGCGCCGGGCTCCCTCCTCGCACCCCAGGGACAGCCCTGTCGCTGGCCCGGCTGCCTCCCCTCCGTAGGGTCCCGGTCCCGCGCGTAACGCCGGGCCCTCCCTCCCCCTGCAGCGGGCTGTCCCCCGCCCCCGGCACGCGCCGGCACGAACGGGGAGGTTTCACGGGGAACGTTTTTATCTGCGCTCTTCCACGGCCGAGGGGCCGCCGCCGCGCCCCAGCCGTCCCCTCATCGTCCCCGCTCCGCCGGCGGCTGGCGGTTAGCCCCGCCCCCTGGCGGTTGGCCCCGCCCCCTAGCCAGGGCGCACGTCTCCTGTGGTGCGGTGGCAGGGCCTCGCCGGGCCCCCCCCAGCCCCGGGCCCCCTCAGACTGCCCCGTCACCGAGCTTGTACACGCGTTCAGGGCCTGAGCGTGGCATCTGCAGCCCCCGTGATAACCAGCTGGGCAGTCCCGCGGGTGGCCGCGCTGCCACCGTGCTTCCCTGTCCGCCATAGAATTATTGAACGTTTTGGGTTGGAAGGGACCACTAGAGGTCATCGAGTCCAACCCCCCTGCAGTGAGCAGGGACACTGCTTAACTGGATCAGGTTGCTCAGAGCCCCATCCAACCTGGCCTTGAATGTTTCCAGGGATGGGGCCTCCACTACCTCTCTGGGCAACCTGTTCCAGTGGTTTACCACCCTCATTGTAAAGAATTTCTTCCTTATATCTAGTCTAAACCTACCCTGTTTTAGTTTAAAACCATTACCCCTTGTCCTGTCACAGCTGGCCCTACTAAAAAGATTGTCCCCATCTTTCCTGTAGGCCCCCTTTAGGTACTGAAAGGCTGCAATCAGGTCTCCCCGCAGCCTTCTCTTCTCCAGGTTGAACAAGCCCGACTCTCTCAGCCTGCCCTCATAAGAGAGGTGCTCCAGCCCTCGGATCATTTTGGTAGCCCTCCTCTGGACCTGCTCCAACAGTTCCATGTCCTTCTTGTGCTGAGGGCTCCAGAGCTGGACGCAGTACTCCAGGTGAGGTCTCACCAGAGCTGAGTAGAGGGGCTGTGGCGCAGGGCTGGGCCTCGAGTGATTTCTAAGAACAATTTCAGATGCGTGACGTGAGGCGAAAAGGTCAGCAGAGCGAGGCATTCACACTATTAGCATGCTAATGTAATTACGTCGGTAAGCTGCTGATGAGGTAGCGTGCCAGCTGCCGTTAAAGCAGCGCAGTGACGGCCACAGTGGCGCAGGCAGCCAGGGACAAGGCCTGGCATGGACATCGCCCGTGTTGCACCTAAAGGCCGAAAGTTGCGTGCTGGAGAAATGTTGCCTCAGCGCTGGGTGAGCTGAGTTCACGCTCCCCCTCCGCTGTGGTGGCTTATTGCTAGAAAACACAGGGACAAGGGTCACTCAGCATGACATGAGAGATGTATGTGTGGTTACACAGGTAAGGCAAATATTTTTGGAACAGGCTTCTGGTTTTGACGTCCAAACACCTGTCATCAGCGGTTGCATTTCCTTCCTGTCTGCAGGCTGCAGTGCAGTACGGTGCTCCAAATCCACTGGCTGACGTGCTCCCTCAGGTCCTATAATGAAAGCCAGTATCTTGTACACTGGGGGCTTGCACCTCTGAAGCATAGCTGGTGGGATGGTATGCATCAGTATGTTCATAGCATGTTTTTCCTGGTAACTCAAGGAAATGTGCAAGATTTTCTTGAACTGCAGGTTCAAACTTTGAAAGCTATATAGGGAGTAGCTTTCCTGGATTTTTCTGCCTGCAGGACTGAGGGACAGGCTATGTCTGTCATTCTGCAGGTGTTCTCTAGTAATCCATGTGCTACCTGTGATCAGTTGTGAAATAAGTAAATCAAGACAACATCTGTGAATTATGTTTCTGAGTTAGGAATGCAGAGTAGAATCTAAGTGCCCATCCTCAAGGTAATGATTCTTTGTAATTAGGTTTCTTTGAATTCATGTTTCAATGAACAAAAAGTGTTCTTAACCTCAGAAAACTGATCTTGCACAGGGTGGGTATAAGAAAGTAAGTAGATACATAGAAACTGTCTGCAAAATAACAAATTTTAATAAAGAAATTAAAAGATACAACTTCCTCACTAATTTTAGTCTTCAATAGGCGTTTCTCTGGATATGGACTTGCTGACTGACCTGTATTGTAGCGTTTGTTATTACAGCCTTTTTTACTCCTTGCTGGAGCTCCCTGTGGGTCACAGACATCAGGATGCCCGTGAAGCCACCTGACATGGATCACAGTGAAAGGAGGCCCAGTTGCCGTCCTGTCCATCCAGAGAGCGGAGTGTGATGCTCCCCAATGACGTGTTACTTTCTCTGTGTTCTAGCGTGAAGGCCAGGGAAGACTTGGAGGTCTGGAGTATGAGACGATGTTGTGTTTGAGTCCAAGGACAGCACTATCAGCTAAGGAGCACCCCGTGTCCATCAGCTGAGCAGGCCATTGAGACGCTGGTGCGTTTTGAGAAGGATGCAGGAGAAGTGGTAGTTTTGATATATAACCACAGGAACACATATTCTGCTTTTCTGGTAAGCAGCTGTCATGCACATGAGAAGCTTGTGCTTCTCACTGCTTGTGATATTTGGGGATGTGGTTCATATTGGGAAAGCAATGTAATTGTGTTATTAGGAGAGGGGGTTTTACGGTAGCAGCTATGTTTAGGATCTGTAACGCAAACCAGTGCCTAGAGACAGCTCATGGAAAATTAAAAGTGTTTATTAATTGTGATTTACAGCTGGCTTAGAAGAACAATAACTGGTAAACCAGGAGGTGCTGGAGAAATTGCCATTGTATGCTTCTTGGTTGTTATTTTTTACTGGAAATACACTGAAAATGTTGTTCTCTGGTTTTTGGGAATTGAGCCCAGGGTAGTCCCGGGACTACAGTTATAATGGTCTATGGAGGAGAACTGTATGCACAACATAAACCAAGTACACTCATTAGAAAACTTTATTTATTCTCTTGCTAATAATATATGCCAGTTCTATATTAGCTAAACCCATATGAACTACTACAGAAGCTCTTAAAGCCTTAAGACATATGCAAAGCAGGATAATGGAGTTGCTGGAATGTGTGGTATATTGTTAGTGTTTTCTGCCTTAGTATAAACACAAACAAGTAGTTGTTGCAATGGTTTCTTATTAAAATGTCTGATAATTTGAGAAGCCCCTCGCTGTGCTGACAAAGCGGTCACCCCAGGGTAACTGGTATCCACAGCAGTTCTGATCTCCAAATTGGGTTTGGTGCCCTTGCTCATCCGAATAGACAAGACCAATCAAGTTAAATTTAAATGGTGTTTGCCCCATGACCTTGAGCAAACAATTAATTTTAGTACCAGTCCAGAATGGGCTAAGTGCTGTTCCTCCATGTGTAGGGGGTTTTTTTGGGTCATTCACTGGAATTACTTAAGTATCATTTATTGGAAATGATCTGGTTTGTGCTGCTTTTCTGAGAACCATTTTGAATATTGGTAGATGAAGAACAAATTCTTCCCTGAGGTGGTTTTATTCACAAATACACTCCATATCAATCTTAGCCATTAAGGAAGAAAGCTGTAATGTGCTTAATCTTGCCACGGTGGTGTGAGAGGTTGAAAGCCTATCTTTCCTGATTTAAGCCTTATAGCCCAAGGCCTAAAGGAGAAGAGGATCCTCCCTTTCCCCACAAACTGGATAGGACTGGAAAACCATAAGGGCTGGCCACTCTTCTGGCATCTGGTAGTAAGCAGGAGAAGCCGAATTAAAAGGTCCAATGATCAGGATGAAACGGGCTTCATTTATTCTGTGCATTTACGGTGGAGTTTTCCGATTTCAGATTTTAGGGGACTGTATTCCTTGTTCAAGTGAACATTAAAATTCCTATTACTGAAAGTGGACGCCAGTGCAAATACCTGTCCTCAGCTATATTACTGATTTCCTCCCCCTGCCCAAAACTGTGTTTTGGCATACAAAAAAAGAAAAAAAAACCCTTCAAAATCTATGTAGCAAAATGCAAATCCTTGACAACAGCAACAGTAAGCAGAAGCGCAAGGGGCCCTAACAGGTGTGCATTCAGCTAAGGAAGTCTGTCACATCAGTCACAGGTCCACAGCAGTGGGATTCTAGGGTCCAATGTCTTAAAAAATGGCTAAGTAGTAAAAGTGATGTAATTATGGATCCTGTAATTATGCTTTGAAGAGAAGGAGGACACATCTGTGCGCAGACTAAATGATTGCCCAAACTGCAGTTTGGGAGTTCTGGGTAGAAGAAATTCATGGCCAAGGAAGAAAAGGAAGATGGAGGTCTATTTAGGAAGTCTGTTTTATAGTCCAGAGGTCTGTGCCAGTCTTATAGCACTGGACTCCTATGGTGAAGCTGAAGTAATTGTGGAGTGTGAAAAGAAAACGGGAACTGGCAGAAGCGCTGTCACGAGTGAATGGGCACTGGTGAGCAGAAAAGGCAGCCAGCCAGGATGTGTGATGGGTAGAACGACTTCAGGCTCTGCTGTGGCTTTGTGAAGCAACCCTTCCAGCAACCTAGGCTGGGATGTGCAGTCAGCCGCAAAACCTAATGTCTATGAGTCAATGCAGGGGGTGTGGGTTACGGCTACAGGAAGAGGAGAAGAGCCATCTGCCAAGAGAAAGATGACTCCAAGTTATTGTCTTTATTGCTTGTAAAGAGGGTCTTGCTTGCTGGGGATGGTTTGTATACGTTACTTGATTTTCCGTCCCTCTTTCCTTGCCACCCCTAGCTACAGTGACATTTATTAAAATTATAGTTTGCAAGTGAGAAAGTCTTAACGTAGTGAGTGTCCAGAGTGGCTTGATGGTGTTGCACGTTCCTGTTTAGAAGGTCATTTTTTTTTTTACTAGAAAGCGCATCGATAGAAACTGTCTATAGCTAACATGAAGTTTTCACATTGAAAGTTTACTGAGGCTTGCGTTTGTTTGAAGATCACCAGTTTATTAGATTTTAAAATGGTTTTCCTCACAAACTGAATAGAGCTGTTCCAGGCCTAGACCACTTCTAATCTCACAGTTACTATTTCAAAGCATTGCTTTGCATGACTATGTAATGGTTAAAGAATAGTTAAAGAACTGCAGTTCTGGGAACAGCTTTATGTTGCCCAGTGAGTCTTTAATTCACATTCTCTCATAATTTTGAAATCATGTTATCATGATCTTGTAACTTTTCTATAGCACAGATTCTGTATTTTAGTGGCTTCCATGCTTGATTATATGTCTTTCCATCTACATTCAAACTTATCTTCCAAATTACAAAATTAAGGGCATTCTCTGAATTACAGCTGAAAAGCTTGCAACGCACGACTCATACCACTGTTAATCACTAGAAGTTCTTGTAAGAAAACACTGTTTTGGCAGAAGACTTTGTACTGAGGAGTATTGGTAAATGTTTCTATTATAAATTTGTGTTCTCAGTTTTATGTTCCAGTTTTTCTTTGGGTTTCCCAGCATCTGAACAAAGCAATTACGCCTATTTTCATGGGTGTAAAAGTCTTCAAATTGTGTTTGCCCCCCCCTTTTTTTCCCAATGGTTTGAAATAAAGTAATAAAAGTCTTTTTGGCAATGTGATTTAGGATTATAATCTATTTTGTAATTTATGTTTCTGCATTAGATAACCTGAAGTGCCAATAGCAGGAAAGGGTTTTCTGTTACTATGCTGTAATAATGATTTAAAAAATCTTATTGTTACCTACTTCATAGCAACTTAATTCTACTGTGTGGTGGTGAGACTTCAACATAAATTACAATAATCACTTCTGTCTTTCCTGTGCTAGCAGAGGTAGATCTGTGCAAAATTTGTGATATCTTTGTCTGGTTTTAAGTTGACGTTAATATATCTGATTTCATACAATTTCCCGTATAAGCTCGTCCTATTGAGATAATCAGCAGCCCTGTCGGAGCCACATTCTCTGAGTCACTGTTTGGATGGCAGGGTTCCATGAATGTGTGGCTAGTTCTGTCTGCTGAGATGTCCTTTGGTACGTTACATAGGGCAAGGTGCTCATGCCTGTGTCAGCATGTAAAGGCACTGAATCTTGTAAGGACCACGAAATACAAGGTAAGAATTTGCATAGCTACATTTCCTTGGCAAGGCAGGACTGCAGTAATCAATGCACTTCTCTTTTTACCCTCAAAGTAAATCAGAAAGCAAGGAGGAAAATAGATCTTGCCTGTAGGTGGCGAAGAGCCATGAAGAAATTGTTAATTTTTCAGGCAGTATGATTTCCTAACAAAAACAAATTAGTAGTGCATGTAAAATTTATCTTCCCTTTTTTTCTTTGATAATGCCTCTTACAAAAATGGCTTTGAAACTAATCTACCAAAGTAAGGAGTCTTAAAAAAATCTGGTTTGCATAACAAGTATATTACTGTTTCTGAACGTATGGTATGTTTTCTTTGGTCCAGACATTTAAAACCTCTAATTCATACCCTTATGGCACATGAATTGCTGTAACTGCTAAACCAATTTATTTTCTCAAAGAAAAGAAAAACTGGGTATAATGTACTGAAAGAAGGATCCATAACGCAAGTTTTCCAGTTGGAATGCTGTCAAGGTCTTTAACATCTTATTTTAGCCAGTGGAACAGTTCCAGCAGCGCAAGTCATGCCACTACCACTTACTGGAATTAACAACCTGGGGGGGGAAAGCGCCCTTGTACAGAATGTGTTCAGTATCAAAATAGGTCTATGAAATTCTCTGGATCTTTTGAATTTTAGATCTTTTTTCCTACCATCTCACTGCATGCAAAGAGATTCACCAGTCATCAAAAGATAATTATTTTCTTTTTAAAAACCTTGTGGTACTACTCAAACAGATGACTGCAGCTTCTTTAGCGGCAGACAGTAGGACCCTCTAAATGCACCGGAAGCAACTTGTCAAAAAGAAAATGCTTAAGGTGCCCTAGTACACCATTTTCTTTACTTTGCCACCCTTTTAGATCAGAAATGTCTCAATTATGTGTTAGATCATTCAGAGTCAGATTTTTCTCAAGATTTCCGTGTAAAATAATGTATTTACTAATACAGTTTTGCAGTAATGGAGCAATGCTATGAAGAGATGAATAAACAAAGTAAGTTAGTAGGATTATATTTGTCAAGAAATACCATCCAGGGTCACTTCAGCATCTCAGCTAGCTCCTAGCTCCCCTTCTCCGACACGAATTTTGGAAGGTCTATTCACTTGAAATTGTTTTGCTTTGTCCGAGATGGCTGATTTCTTCTTACCAGCCTTACCCTCTTAAGCCCTGAGCAGGAAAGGCAGGACGCAGAGCAGAAGCAAAGGGGTTTTCTCTGTGTCCAAGCAAGAGCACCTTACTTTTGCCCTTTGTTTTTCTAGATTAAGAAAGAATACTTGGTTGAGCCTGGTGATTAGATTCTTGAAAGTGATTCTGTGAGGAGGGGATTAGGGCATATGACTGCCATAGGCCCATATCTGCACACCCCAACAAGTTGTTATGTTAACATTTCTATTGTCATCAGCCTGCTCCTGATTTCCCATTGCTTCTCAACACAGCGGTAATACCTTAGACATAACGTTACCAGAAGTTATAAATGTACAATCTCATTTCTAGATTCAGAATATATTTTGGCCTGTGAATACCATATAACGAATAAATGTGACAGCAGCAGTGGTGAAACGAGAAGTGGGACGTATTGTTCATGAAACTCTGCCACACATACACTCCTGGTTCTACCGGTTTTCTCTGGGGAATTTGACAAATCCTGTGATGCCAGTATTTCTTGGTCCCATACAAACTGGTAAGGATAATTCTCACTTAATTTCCAGAGTTTCAGCAACCTTGGAAGGATAGGATGAGGCAGATAGCTGAAGGAGGTAACTGCATTAGCCGTTACAGCTAAATCTGCTGTCAAATATGCATCAGCAGTGTGCAGTATTAATATAGAACTTATACAATTCTGTCGCAGCAAGTGGAGTAAATCCTGAATATCTTTGGGAAGGAGGTTCTGATGAAATAATGCAATGATTATGTTTTTAGAACGTAAATATACATGCCTCTCAGGGTGACATGAAAACTTTCCCTTCTCTTTTTTTACCTCTCCTGAGAGAGGAAGTAGTTGGGAGTGCTTTGTTAATTAACAGATACAATAATGAATTAATTAAATCTATGCTGCAAGTTATACCCCCATGGTTACTCTAACTGGAAACTTAAACGCACAGCAATTTATAAAATTGTTTTACAGTGTGAACTGCATGTATGTATGCATTTAGATCTACCAAGTGTTTCCAGACGTGATGGAAATTAAATTAGCTAGAATTACCAAGTGCTGAATCATATTTTCTCAATAATTTAAAAATATTTCTATAAAAAATAGGGCAGACACTTTTAATAACCATGCAGATAACTGCAACTGTAAACTCGTTGAAGTTTACTTCTTTCAATGTTAGAATATAGCGTTATTGGGGGAAAACAGAAATAATATTTTCCTTTGACTAATCTGTGTAATTGAAGAGACAGTGGATAAGTGAACTCCATGCACAGAACATTTCTGCTCCACATTTCATGGGTGTGTTTACACTTAGTGCACAATCTGTTCCTGCTATCCTCCCACAGAGCACTGCAGCGTGCAGGGTATGTTCTTTGTGTTTCAGATGTCTCAAGGATGTTTGCTAGGCTCAAAAGCTATGCTCAAGGATGTTTGCTAGGCTCAGAAGTTATGCTCAGTACTTGGGGACAGCATATCAGCCACTCACCAAAGAGGCACAAATCTGAAATAACTGTATTTCAGCTTGTTCAAAAGCAAGTAATGTTTGTGAAACATCAAGTAAGTTGTGTCAGTAGAAATTATGTCTGTTAGGCATACATGGTTTTCTCCGCAATGTGGCATGTGAGTTACCTTGGGCAGGAAGCAATTGCTGGTAGTTGGTGTCACTTATCTGACCCTTGCCAGAGAGAGTCTTCACTGTTCAGCAGCTGCTAATAAGCCTCCACAGCAGAGCTGCGTGGGAATGTTCAATGTGCCATTAATCCTCAGGCACGATGCGAACATGCCTTGAAACACTCGAGTGCTCTTTTCAGTGTGTTCGTATGGTGGATGCTCTCTCAGCTTTGGACTGTGGTCTGGCACACGTCTAGAGTTTTCAGTTTAAACATCTGCCACAGCACAAACAGCCCTTATTCCTGTAAGGCCAACTAGCCACCCTAATCCGTACAAGTCTGTAGAAAAGAGACTTAACAATATGCAGACCTGATTCTTGTCTTGCAAGACTGAAGTTTAGATAATGTAAGCTATGACCATCCAGTTTATGCAATAACAATTTAAAATTATGTAAATTCTTTGCTGCATCCTACGGTTGGTCCCTTGAGTAATCTGTCCTCATAGCGATTCCTGTTGGAAATTTCTCCTTGTTATGATTCTGATCTAACAGTACCTCTGGGTTGAGACATGTGATGAATAAAGTGGTTGGTGATGAGTATAAAATCTCCAAACAGTTTCTCTTTGAAGCGAGCACACCCTTATAGCTGACTGTAAGGCAGCACTTTTGTTATTGAGAATTTCACTGGTGGGCGAGAAGCCTTAAGCAAGCACAATAAAACATTTTCAAAATTTCCAGTGAACAGGAAATTAGCTTTTGTAGTCATATGTCTTCTAGAAATTCAAGCATGCTTTCCTTGGAATCTTGTCTGGGATTTCATTACATGTTCTTAACCCAGATGTTTCAAATGCTTTGGAAACAATGAACTATTATTATTTATTGTCAGAATAAATTAATCATCTTTGCTTTTAGAACTGTCAGAGGGAGGAGTGTTTAGCAGACCTCTGGGGAGCCTTTCAGTGTTCTCTCTACTGGAGTCTGAAACCTTCCTAGCCAGGCATGCTTAGCTTCTCCTAAGGTGGTCAAACCAGAAAATTACTCCAGCATTGTCCATTTAACATTTGCTGCTATATATTGTCTGAACTATGTCCCCAGACTGTTCCTTAGTTAACTCCATCTTGTTATGTCTCACAATGATCTAAAAGCTGTATATATAACATATGGCATTCATAAATAGGTGATTCCAAATCTATTACATAGTCTACCCATACGCCATGTGAAAATTTGAAATCTGAGAGAGAGACAGGCTTGATTCTACATAAGGAGAGATGAAAGCATTTTCTAAGAGTTGGAAAGTCTTGGCTATGCCCTTTCATGTTACCCTTTCAACAGTATTTCTTCAAGTCTGAAGTTGTCTCTAAGTACAGCCACGTGCCCTAGCTGGGATTCCTGTTAGCCCTGGAACACATAATAGATTGTGATTCCTTAAGCACGTACTTTCAGACACATGAAAATGGCCTCAAGGATTATTCTTTTGCTGGAAGTCAGAAGTATAGGGCTGTTTTTAGGATGGGCCCTGCATTTGTTAAACTGCTGCCTTTGTAGATGCAGAAATATATTAATGCCCTTGTATAGCTGCTTAAAGATTTTTCTTTTTTTTAAATGGGTAATCCTGTTGGGTTTGGGGAATATGTGGTTTTCCTAAAACATTAATTTCAAAAGCTCTTTAGCTTATTATAGCTAAATAGCATTTTAATGAAGCACTTTTGTTACCCTTACTGACAACAGAAGTATTGATCATGTAACAAGAGTAATGAGCGGGTTACTTCCATAGCTAATACTGCAGTGATTAACACTGTGTTGTTCTCATCTTTCAAACTGTGTTGTACCATCTCTGCTGCACTAGAAGTTCAGAATTTTACCAGACAAATGTTCAGATATTATGCCCTAATATAAGCATTTCTTCTTCTTTTTCCAAATGAAAAAATAAATTCTTAAAGACATTTATTTCTGCTGATAGGCAATGCTGAAGTTTCTGTTTTAACTTTAGAATCTTCCTTTTATCTGAGTAGAGAACAGCAGGGCCAGCTGCAGGTACAGGCAATGTAGGCAAGTTGCCTGTGGATGCGGTTGTTCAGGTGGCAAAACGGTTCCTGTAAAAAGCAGCCAAGCTCCGCTCTTTCCTCTGCCAAGGTCTTTTCTCCTGTGGAGAGGAGGACCACGTGTTTGAGCTGTTCATGCTGTGTGAACAACTGATTTCTACCTCCTGTTGGCAAACTCTCTCAGCCAGAGTAATTTATACTTTTACACTAGATGGCCTCTAAAGGTCCCTTCCAACCCAAAACTTCCTATGATTCTATGTTACACTGTATTCAGAGGTGGTTTATACTCACTCTTAGAGTATGTGCCAGCAGCAGTAGCAAACCTGACCCTTCTGACTCAGTCCTGTCTCTGCCCCTTCCCTTTATGGGAGCAGCTGAGCGCTGGCAGCAGCAGAGGAGATGTACATGTTGCCTTGTTTGCTGCCTGAGTGCTAAGGAGCATGGGCAAGGAGAGGCACAACCTCCTGAATCTGGAGACTGGAGGGCTGGGATCCAGTGACAGATGAAGAGGGCCTCTTAATTCTACTCCTAGTCAGCCAAAACCCCACTGAGTCTTCGCAGCCCATCTCCCTACACCTCCTTCTTCTCTTCCGTCCGCACTGTTCTTCATGCACCTCCACCTTCCACAAGCCCCCTGTTCTTTTTTATACAGACTCTGACTACAGCTGCTGTAACACTCAAATTTTCTTGTATGTGGAGAAGCCTTGAATCAGCGCCAGTAACCAACCACTCAGAATTTTCCAGGTTAATAAGCAGATCACCTCAAGTTGAATACTTGCTCCTAAAATGCGAGCAAGGAAAACTCCAAATGAAGGAAAAAATAATCTAAGGAAGATACCTATGGCAAATGAAATGAAGTCACATTGAGGATGGATGGCGTCACGATGTGTATCTGCCATCAAATAGTACCCTGTGAGAAACCAGCCTGTGGGACGCTGCTCATCCCTGCCTTGTGTGCCCCGCAGCAGCTGCGCCTCCGCCTCCTTGGAGCAGCAGGCTCGCCAGCTGCAGTGCCTCCATCCCATGGGCCAGAGGCCAAAGGGGAAAGAAAGGCTGTAGAGCTTGCTCCTTCCTCCAGCAGCACCGCTCTTCCCCTGTGAGCAGGCTGCTGAAGGAAATGAGCGGTGGCGCAGGTGTGGGGTCACTGAGCGATCAGGGACCCCAGTGGACAGAAGGGTACTCTCTGAGGGAGGGGCATCGGTCAGAGCTATGCTGCTGCTTTTGACAAGCAAAGGGGCAGGCTCTTGGCCTTAGGAAGGGCAGATGGGCTGGGGAGAAGAACAATCAGCAGGGTAAGGTCCTTCTTCAAACATGGTTCACCAAACCCTGTCTGACTCCACTGTCCAAAGGACTAAACATGACTATGGTATCTTCTGGTGCCCTGAAATCTTTTTTTAAGGTAGTGGAGGATTCGTGTTGCCACCCACCAGTAAAGGCATTAAAGGGTTCCTTAGCTTTTAAACAAGAATAAATACTCATTCTGCAAGCAATGGCTTTAATATTGCATTTGATATTTGATCGTAACTGTAGTCTGCCAAAATGGTTTAGCTTTCAAATCTGTCAGCAATTTATACGTCTTTTTCTCCTTCTGCCGTTTCTTCCCATACACACCAAAACAGACGGAGGAAAGCCACCGCTGCTAAGTTTAGACTTGTCTGTCTGTTCTTACTGTGAAAACTCTCAGGGCCAGCTATTTTCCATGTTTACTCCTACAAGCTCTTGTTTCTATTTCCCAACCTGAGACCACTAGTTTAAAGATAGATGCGACGTAGTTACATGATCTGAGATCAACCTTCATATTCTTCCATTATGAAGCCATAGCTTCCTAGCTGTCAGTTTCGTTGCTTGTCAGTCTGTCACTTCAATTTTCCCTTACATTTCTTTGCACATTCATATGACTGCAAATAGTTTTCCATCCATAAGCCACTTACTTACCTGACATCACTTCTGTTTCCCCTTAACTCACCTTTTACAGGCTGCCAAAGCTATACTTGATCATGACTGGGTAAGTAAGTCTTTTGCTTGAATGGCATTTCTTGGGCTAATCAATTATTATTTTGCTTACTTTGTGTTCCTGTATTCTTTTTTATATTATGTGGTACAACATATTTTTTTCGAGTTGGAACTTAGATTTTTCTTGCATCTTTCTAATAGGCCTTTTTTTAGGTGAACAGTAAGTTTTTGTTTCTCTTTGGGACATTCTATTTCCTAGCAAAACAAATAATAAGAGGTTGTAAGTGGAACTCTGGTTGCAGCAGCAACAAAGCAGGGTGACATACAAAGAAAGGTTGACTCTTCTGCTTTCTTTAAATGCCTGTAGGAGTTTTACTCTCAGTTTACTCACGTAAAGACTTGGGGACTTAAACCCTCATTTTTGCCCATGAAATCTGATTTTGCTACTAATTCCTTTCCATGATCTGCCAGTCACGGCTGGGAAGTGATCCTCTTAATTTGACTTAACCCTTCATAGCAATAATTGCCGTTATTCTTTTTCCTTAACAGGAATTCATCCCCTGTCTTTCACACACTGCTGTGATTATGAGTGCTTTCCTCTGAAACATCCACCTTTAGATTTCCAGTTTGTATGACACAGTACGTTACACGTACAAGGTCACTTGCTGGCAGCATGCCCAACATTTTCAAACTCTCTAATCATCAAGATTCAAAGCTAAGCAACCTACTTAAAGAATAGCTTTACTAGATTTTTTTCCTGCATCTAATTGCTCGATAATACCACTTGGTATTTCTACAGTGCCTTAATCCAGGAATCTCAAAATAATAGATATTATTTCCCCCCCTGTGGAATATTATGAACTGCTGGGAATGCAGTTGTTAAGGAAAACATGGTACAGAGAAGTGTATGAATTTCACAGGGTCAGGCAGGTCTTCCCTGTCAACAATAATATTTTTAAATGGTTATTGGGAATGGAACCTTTAACTGCGCTGTTAGCATGATAATCCATGACTGTCTGTAACGGACCAGTGTCTAGTGCAGATAGGACCGAAGCATACGGCAGAGGTAGCCATGTAAGACAGGCTTCCTCACCCTCTATCCTATGCCGATATAAACATCCTTAATGCATGCAGTTCACGATTTACTTTCCTTTGGGCGGGTCTTTGTAACCTTTCAAATCTTTCTCTACAAGGCAAGAGCATCTTTTACTTGAAGAAGGTAGTCAAAAGGGAAAAAAAGGAAAGTACTAACCCTACTAACTTTTCTTTAAATCCAAGGCAGCGTCAGTTGTAGTCATTTGGAATAGAGAATATGCTAATACAGTGACACTGAATTTCCAGCAGAAGTAAATTTAAGTTATGCAGGCTTATACAGTCACTTTGAGAACAGAATTGACCTGTGTCAAAAGCAAAAAACTACCCTTATTATAGATACTTTTCTTTCTTCTCCTATGCTGTGCTTCAGTTTAATTTAATCTAGAGATAATACTGAACCCAAATGTACAAAAATATGATTCATGACAGTCATAATTCAGTATGGTCTTCCTCTGCACATCGTCAAGCAAATAGTAAGGTTAAAATACAACCGCCTTTTCCACCTCATGCACACCATCACCACGAATGGAATGTTTTTCTTTACTGTTCAGCTCCAGCTGTAAGAGGAAGTTGCCCAGGTTAGCCAATAGCCAAATCCTAACTCAAGGCTCAGTAACTGGAAGCCACAGATTTCCTGGGGTTTCCACACGTTCCTGGAGTTCAAGCACGCCTCCCGTCACCTTGCCCCACGGCACATGGGGCTCTGGTTACCACCAGTAACGGAGGATGCTTATGCCCCCCCGACCGCAGCTGTGCCGGCTGCCCACTGCTGCTGTGCAGCCTATTTTTGTACCTACTTTTCTACCCTCTGGACACCCTGGAAATGCAGTGGGGAGCTGCAGCACTGCTCAGCACGCAGTGCCTTGCTTTCCAGATGTCTTGTTAGGCAGTATTCTTGGAGTCATTCTTAATTTCATCTCCGTTAAGATAAAAAGAAATTGAAATATTTATTCACGAGATTAAAAACAGGCAACAGAATAACAAAGGTTTGTATTAGGCCTAAGTGAGGAAGTAAAACATTTAAACTACAGCTACTATTCACATTATTTCCATCTGATTTACTGTACTACCCTAAATGCCAGGACTTCCATGGTCCTAGGTATCTTATGCTCATGTTACATCATTGGAAAATCCCTCTTGGCGTAGCATGTTTGCTTTTATAGCCAATTTCTTTTATAGCATTTGAAGTCTTCCTGAGGAGGTCCAGAGATAGCCTGGCCATTTGAAAGAATTTAAATAAGCATTGTTTCATTTCCCGGAAGATGCAAATGCCTCTTCCTTAGACCGGGTGTCATCCGCTCTACTTGACTGTCTATTTAATGACCGCTTGCCTTACTAAAGGGTGCGTCTTGTCCCCTCATCCCTTTGCTCATTTTGATGTTTCACTACGAAGCATTTCCTCTGCTGAGCCTCAGTTCCCTGTCAGTCTTCCCACTGACAAAGAACGCCCGGTACCAGCGTCTACATGAGATAAATGGATTTATCTCGTTACTGGGTGGTGACTGAAATCAGACGCAATGGTAAATTAACATTCTGGGATCATGATCCCCCACCTATTTCCTGGGGTTTTTTTTCTTAAGTGAGTGAGATTTTGGACCTAGTTTCTGAGTAAATGTAAACTCACCTACCTGCATTGAATCCAGAGTCGGAGGCCAGGGGTAGACTGTGTTTAGATGAATAATTGTGTAAAAAAGATATGGGTTGTTTTCACTTAGTGACCAAACTAAAATGTAAGGAAAAAAAGTCTAAGCCTTGATATGAAGTGTACAATTTTTGTTGTCAGAGAAAATAAACTTTTTAGGTCAAACAAAAACATGCATTTGTGCCAAATTTAAATATTTATCTGTTATTCAAATGAAACAGATTGATGCCAATTATTTGTGAAGCTGACAATTTTGCCCTTCTCCATCCATAATGATATTACTGGCTAAAGAAATAAACTAAATTTAAGCAGGTGAAAAGTGTGAATTCCCTAGTTGTAACATACTCCGAGTGTTGACAAAATCATGACATTACTAAAAATTGCAAAATAATGGGTTTTTGACAGCTGAATCACTGACTGGAAACAGTTCTTCCGGAAAAAAAAGAAATGCAATTTTTTATAAATATTATCAACAGTTTACTGCAAAAGCCATTTCCCAAAAATAGCTAACAAAATCAGCCATTCAGAGACACTGCTGTGGATTAAAGAACTTACAAAACAGCTCTAATGTTTTTATTAGGCACTGTCTCTCCAGCTATTTGAATGAAGCAATACCTGAAGCTTCTAAGTATAAATGTCTCTACTCATGCTGAAAGAAGATTAAAAAAAAAAAAATCTTTCTCCTTAGCAATCCAAATAAGTGCATGAATATTATTTATTGGGTGGGGTTTTTTTGGTTTATTCTTATATAAGTTTTCCCTCTAGCATGAAAAACGTAACACCTCTCTAATTACAGCACTGGAATGATCAGGAACAATCAGCTTTGCTTGCTTCTCCTGTTGTGTTACTTAAATTTTACCTGTTATTTAGAACACACTGAAATTCCAACCTCCAAAGAGATTGCGGGGGTGGCTAAAAAGGGTGTGTTGACCATGGCCCTACGGTCTGCAGCGAGGCTGCCTCTAGGGGAGGAATTGTGCAATACCAGTTCATCTCCAGGTGAACAAGAAAACGTAACCCCCTTCCTTTCATTAGCTCCTCATTTTTTAAAAGGCTTTACAATTTTTCTGTGTTATCTACAACCTCCAAACCAAATTGTCCACAAATATAAATAGGTAAAACTTAAATGTCTTAATTTGCTTAACAATAACTTGCAAATTCCTCTCTTCAAACTCATGTTCTCCATTAAGATTTAGCTCTCTAGTATTTAAAAAAATACCACTTTTAAACTGTCCTTGGCCAACTTAGATAAGAATGTAAAACCTGCCGGTAATTTTTCTTCTAAATCCTTCTACATTTTCCATTCTCTGTAATTGGAAACATTTTTATCATACTGCCTGTACTTGGGTAACAAAATATTTTTCAACATGTTAACTTTTCCTTACCCAGTATCATTAAAATAGTTAAATCCTAGCATCTTAATGCTGTAGCATCCCTTCAACTCCACGTTTGTTGTCACTTGCCTCAATCTTTTATCATTAATCTATCACCATTCCTCATCTCTTTTGGGTAGCAGCATATCTACTCTTAATATGAGCTTTACTAAGGAAACACACGCATTAGCACGTGAAGTGCTTGCATATTCACTACACTTGCATATTATGCAGAAAGCAGTGCGCTCCCTGGCATGTGACAGCAGCGGCTCCATCAATTGCTATGGAACGGAGTTTACAGTTTGTAAAAATAAATGCTCTAAATATCGACCCTAACTGCTGGCTGTATTCCACAAGCAGGTAATGGTTTCTTTATAATTCTATTGAGTATTTGGGCATCCCTGAACTATTCACCCGGTGGTCAGAATTTGACTCCTTATTGCCATGACCAAACATGAAAGTTTTGGTGAGGTGGTGAGAATCAAGTGTCCTTTTGAAAAAGGTAAAACTCACCTCCTGTTAAAGACGCAGATATAAAAAATGTTCTAGAAAGGGTCTGAATCGGGCTTGAATCAATAGAATTCGAATATATCCGATTTCAGGAAACTTTACATTTGATTCTCTTCCTTCATCACTTAATGTACGATTTGAAAACTGGGCCATAGCTACAAGGCAGTGAAGGTGTCCTAATGGCTCGAGTACCGTTCTGGAACTGAAACGCAGTACAGCTAAATAAAAGCCTGTTTGCTGTTATTACCACCATCATAATTTCATTATTGTCTCGTAAATCTACTAACTGCGTTATTGCTATTTGGGTTGTAGTGAACGGATTATTTTTTCTTTGTTTATATTCATCAGCTACGGTAATTAGCTTCAGGATAGCTAGTAAATAGCATGGCTCACGGATTAAACGTTCCTTGGAGACGCTGGCGCAGCCCTGGCCGGCCGGGGGAGCACGGCGGCGGCTCTCGGGGCTGCCGGGCCCCGCGGGACCCCTCGCGGCAGCAGAGGGGCATTGCCGCAGCTTCCTCACGCGACCCCCAGCCCCGGCCGGTCCCATCCGGTGAGGCCGAACTCGGAGCCAACCCCTCTGCTGCCTCACGCTGCTTCCAGAGCGGAGCAGGAGGCCGGGTGTGTGGCCGGGCCGCGCCCGCAGCCCCCAGCGCAACGCACCCGAGCGCGGAGCCGCCCGCCCGCCCCTCCCCGCCGCTGCGCCCCGCGACCTGGCACCCGCCTTAGCCTCCCGCCTGAGGCGAAAGCGGCAACGGCCGAGCACGAGCCGCGGCTCGCGGGGGTGACCGCGCGCTCGCGCTCGCACACCCTCCCAGGCCGCCCTCCCGCGGCGCGCTCGGGAGCGAGACGGAGCGCGCACGCGCAAGGCAGGCAGTGAGCGCGGCGGGCTCTGGCGGCTGCGCGCGGGCCGGCGGCGGCCGTTGCCCCGCCCCGCCCCGCCGCGTGAGGAGGGCGCGCGCCTGGGAGCGTGGCGGCCGCGCCGCGGCGCGATGTTCGTGGCGCGCAGCATCGCGGCGGATCACCGCGACCTCATCCACGATGTCTCCTTCGACTTCCACGGGCGGCGCATGGCGACCTGCTCCAGCGACCAGAGCGTCAAAGTGAGCGGCGGCCGCCGGGCCTTGCGCCGGGGGGTGCCGCGGCGCCTGCCGGCCGTACCGCGGCCTACCGGGCTGCTGGGCGGCCGCCGGGGCGGGCCGGGGCGGGCCGGGCGCAGCCTTCCCCCTCGCGGCGGGCCCGGGCCTCGCTGCTCGCCGCGCCCCGCTGGGGCCGGGAGCGAAGGGGCCGCGCTCGGCGCCCGACTCCCGCCGCGTCCGCGGGACGGCCCCGGCCAGGGCCCGTAGTGAAACGCGTGGGGTGTCAGCCGGTAGCGGCGGGGCTGCGGGGCCGGGGTGCGTTCATACGCAGCGCGCGTTGTTTGTAAATGGGCGCGTACGCAGCCGCGTGTAAAAATAGCGCGTTTTTCAGAGCCGCTGCCGCGGCGGGGAGAGCGGCCGCAAGCTGCCGGGGCTGCCGCAGCGCTGCCTTCGTTGCCGGTTCGGCTGGAAGTCTGCGTTGATTTAAGGGCGCCCAGGGAAGGAGCTACTGTTTTATAAGGCGGTGCCAGTAAGCAAAAGGCTGAAACCTTCTGCCTGTGCTCTGGTAGATTAGGGAAACTGTGAAGTGCTAGCAGCCTTCGGTTTAAGTTCCTTTAGAGGAAATAAAAGTAACTGAAAAGTTAATTGCTTTTTCCGTTTTGTTTTTTTTTTTTTTGCACATGGTGAAAAGGTGGACAAAAATTTGGGAGTTAACGCGGTTAGACTTAAGAAGTGTAATTTGCAGAGAGCAGCCGTATCTTCTGTTAGGCCAGGCAGATGGTTGAGAGAATCGCTTTTCTGTAGAAAGCTATGCCAAATGTAGATCAGGCTTAGAAACAAGCGAGCAGCCCCTTCTCCCTGACCACATATTAAAAAGCTAACAGAAAAACAACAAAAGACCCGTCCGCCAAAAAGTAATCTGAAACCACGTCAGTCTTTGGTCTCGACTGACTACGTAACACTTGCAGCCTAAAAAGAATGTTTTTAAGAAAGGTGCCACGAGGTAGGTACAGCTCAGAACAAGGTGACCTTACTTTCCAGTCATAACAGTGTAATTTATGAGATTGTCTTAAGAAGTTTGACCAGAGTTTTACAACACCCCTGTTTTACCAGTGTTGTATCTGGCATGGGTCCCGTGCTCACTAGGTGGGCCCAGCAGTCAGGGAGGAGTTACGAAGTTGGGCTGTTAGGGTGATGATAACCACAACCAAGGTTGTTTTGGAGATCCAGAATGGCAAAAGTGAGGTGACTTTTGGTAGAGTGAATGAGTGACAACCGGGAGTGGATGCCGGACTTCTAGAGGTGTCGTTCATCTGGTTATGTTCATGACTTCCTTCACAATTTTTCAGAAAAAATGTCATCAGGATGATAAAGATGTATAGGAAATCAAGAGAAAGGAAGGTTAACTGCCTTGCACTTGTCTATAAATCAAGGCAGAAATATTAGAAACAAGATCTGTTCCCCCACTAGCTTGATTTTCTTTTTGCTATCCCGCTCTGTCTTTGGGATGATCGCCAGGAACCACATTAGGGTTTTGCGTCCAGGTCCGAGTGCCTGCTGTGGTGAGGACCATGGGGGTTCTAGCATGAAACTGAGTCGTGTGCGCATGGAGCAGAGTGAATGAAGCGTTCAGAACTGTAATAATTTGTCTTCTATGAATAATCCATTGTTTAAAAAAGGCAGACTTCATACATACAGTGGGTTTTGCAGGTGTGTGCCTCTTCTCCCTACCTGTAGTAGGGGTATTTTCAAGGTCAAGTGAAGTGCAGTTGTGTACTGAGCCAGGTAGAGTTTCCCAGATGAAAATATTTAGTAGGGGGTGTGTGTATGTATAGATACATATATATATATATATATATTGAATGGTTGTGGGGTTTAGTACTACTTAGTAAGCTTTATATACAAATTGTATGATTGTATTTTGATTTCTCAATAGGTCTGGGACAAAAGTGAAAATGGGGATTGGCATTGCACTGCCAGCTGGAAGGTCTGTATTTATAAAAATGACACAGTTATAACCATAACTACTTCTTTGTTTTTGAAGAAACATACTTAGCTTTCACTGACTTGTAGAATAGAAATACTTTTGCTTTGTTGTAGGTTCTGTATTTCTTACGGTAAAATACTTTTTCTCTGCTTTTATAGAACATCTCCAATGCCTCACTTAAAGCAGGGGCTAGCGTGCAGTCTTATAGTATTAGTACTTAGTTATGTTGGCAGGCCTTGTTATCAGTAAACATAGCAGTAACTGGTACTTAGGGAGTTAGAAAACAGTAATTTTTAATTGAATATTTCCTTTTTGCATATTGTAAGACTTCAACAAAAAAAAAAGAGGTCTGGGTATTAAATGTTACAACATCTTACCTTGTTTTTTTTTTGTTTTTGTTTTTTTTTTAAAACCTTTTTGAGAACTGTGTCATATAGAGACTCTGCTTCATCAGTATAACCAGTGCATTCAGCTTCTGAATTGTCCTTAAACTTGTATTTAATAGGACCACAATACTATAATCCCTGTAAATAGAACTGCAAGTGAAGCTTTTGAATTCCCCTTCTTTAAAAAGGAAGCACTAGGTTGACTAGGTATGAAAGAAGAGTTTCATGTAAAAAAGGAGAAGATAAGCAGTGCTCTGCATAATATTTTGGAGAAGTACAGGCCAGCTGGAAGTGAGCATGGTAATGGCTGAAAACTGAAAACAAAGCTGTACTTTTTGTGTCAAGGCAGAATCTTAGCATGGAACTTAAGGTTTAAAGGAGTAATAAATAATGCCTTGGAATACACTTGGAATAATTACCTTTGAAGCATTTAACTAACAGCAACAAAACTTCGTGGTGCTTATAGGAATAAACAGATACAACAGCTGCTGCGTAACTTTGAGCTCTAGAAAAGAACGTAGGTTTCAAAGGAATAGTCTTACCACTTCCTAGAGTTTACTTCTGCTTCTGCAGAACATCAGGAGAATGTACGATTGTTTGGACTAACATAGTTAAGGACGCTTCTCTGTAGTGTTTTGGTGTTATCTTGCAGACACATAGCGGATCTGTGTGGCGTGTGACATGGGCCCATCCTGAATTTGGGCAGGTCCTGGCTTCCTGCTCTTTCGATAGAACAGCAGCTGTATGGGAAGAAATAGTGGGGGAATCCAATGATAAACTGCGAGGCCAGAGTCACTGGGTGAGTTGTCTTAACATCTTAATTACGGTTCCTGCATGTTCTCTCATAAACAGATTTACTGTGCCTCAGTGATTTGTTTGCTTATCATAATGAGCTGAACTCTTTAAATTCCAGAACTAAACGGAAGACTGGATGCGAAAACTATTCTAAATACCAGGTTACTGGACATTTCTGGTTTTGCAACATATTTTCTATTCCTGAAACATATTTTGAAACATATTCTATTTGAGTATGTCCTATTTGAATATATTTGCTATTCCTGAAAGTGTCAGTTTTCTTCTGTTAATATAAAGTGTTTCTGGTTTTGCCTATGTTTTGTTAATTTGTGGCAATATTCCAACATAGAGGGAGTATTTTTAAAGCATTTGGGGAAAACAGCTGAATGGCAACGTTTAGGCCAATTAGTGTCACTACTATTGGCGTTTCTTAATAAGATGTTCCCTGGCAAACAACTTGCAGACATGAATTCCCATCTACAGTAAAGTTGTGGGGGTTTTCTTCTGTGACAGGAGCTCATTTGAAACTGTGTCATCTTGTTCTTTTTCATCTTTCAAACAATAGAGCAGGTTTTGGAGGGAAATAGTTTGCTCAGAAGTGGACTTTCTGGGTAGCATTCCATCAAGGTTATTTTAGATCTAAACATTATTTTGCAGCTATTCTTCGCGTGTAGTCTTACATAACAGCATAGTATTTCTGCCTCCAATATTTTATTTTGTTTTAGGTTGCTAAAATATCTGCAGTTTTTACTTTCTACTAAAGTTTTCTAACATTAATATACATAATTGCAGGGAGTTGGGTTGTTAGCACCTGTGGCACCCAGTGGGGTATGAAAGCTGACTTCATGTGCAGGAGGTGGTTGTAATGCATAGTTTTCAGCTCAGACTCATACTTTTCTTGGCAGGCGAGGAGGCAACTTGGGAAACAAATGTTTACATTTTTTTCCTCTTTGACCCTAGCTAATCTTCCTATGAAATGTTTGCTGTAGTCACCCATTCCCTTATCAGAAATACTCGTTGGTTTGATGCTTCTGTAGGAAAATGCTTCCTGGTAAACTTCAGCAGCACTGAAATTAAGGAAGCGGCATTGCTAGGCGTTGCGGTTAATATTGTCACCAGTATGAATGAAGAGGACAGTTCCAAACTGCCTGTGATCAATACTCTTGTATTTTATGCCTATGTTACGTGTTTGGTTTTGGTTTTTTGTTTTTTCTGAAGAGCATAATCCAAACAATTCCTTTTGGTATCAGAACTTTGATACCAGTGTGAGTATATCTTTTGATGCTTGGAATTGCATCAGTGCGATGATCTGTCATTTCTCCAATTCATTGGTGTATAAGGGTGGTTTGGTTTTTTTGTTTTGTTGGGGTTTTTTGGTGGTATTTTTTTTGGTTTTTTATTTTTTTAGTTCTTGATGGAAGAGGTAAGTGATCCTTTGAAGTGGTGTTGTCAGACTTCTATTAGCCTTCCTTAGGGAATAAGTTTTTGATGGAAATTTTTTAGCGTTTTCTTCAAGAATTTCTGCCTTTCTTTGCAGGTAAAGAGGACCACTCTAGTAGACAGTAGGACATCTGTTACAGATGTGAAGTTTGCTCCCAAGCATATGGGTCTTATGTTAGCAACCTGTTCAGCAGATGGAGTTGTAAGGATTTATGAGGCTCCAGATGTGATGAATCTCAGTCAGTGGTCACTGCAGCACGAAATCTCATGTAAGCTAAGCTGCAGTTGTATTTCCTGGAATCCTTCAAGGTATGTTATGAAAGCTATAGGTTTTGCTTTATGACTGCTTAAGCAGAAGATCCAAAGAGTTCTGAAATTTTGTAGAATAAATCCTAAAACGTGCGTGGAGAAGATTGAGTGTATGTTACTCAGATCTGAAAGAAAGCTGTTACCATTTATTTTAATAAAACAAGTTTGGCAGAGCCAGAGAAGTGTTACAAAAAGCCCTCCTGTGCTCTGTGAGGAAATATTCCCAGCTTAATTATTTTTAGCAAGTAATGAGCTAAAGAGCCTTGGAGTGCTCTTCATTTATCCCACAAAACTCAACTGGGATTTTCATAAGAGAAAGTGTTTATAAAAGGACAATTCCCATCTCTTTCTTCTTTCCTTAAGAAAGGTGTTGCAATAAGTAATAATTTTGACCATTTAACAAGGACACGCACCCTTGCCAGTGCAGCAGGGTATTAGGAAGCACAAAAGCCTTGCTAGCACAAGCCTAAGAGTTGTTTGTTTAGTTATATCCTCAGGGGCTCAAAGATGTACAGGGAGGAATTGGAGAGGAGTTTGACTGGGTAGTCCCTGCCCAGAAGAACACGTACAAGCAGAGGTTCTCCTTCCCTTCCCATCTCTTGTCCTCCTGCAGCAGTAACAGGAAGGGAAAAACCATTCAGGGCTGAATTGCTTTGGATTCTCTTTGTCCAGAAGCACTTAATGGCTTTCCCTACAGAAGTAGTGGTCTTTGACCTGCTGATCCAGTTGTTCTTCTGTTTGTTAATAGTAGTCTGTGCTGAAGGTGCAGAGTACAGGCTTTCTCATGGGATGGAGTTAAAAGTTGATTTAAAAACTAGAACTCATCTCTGTTTAGCTCTTGTAATCTATCTTCCAAAACCGAAATTAAATCCCACTAAACCAATCATTAAAAGTACTGGAAAGAATGCAGACTCTGCCGTGAAACTTGTGGCAAATACTTGGCTGTAGATGCATATATAAAATCAATCCTACTCTCTGTGAGCATCATCTTGAACTGCCAAACAATGTTCCCTAATGATTTCTCCTAAGTGGGTGTATAAAGTGGTCATTCAAAATAACAGAATGGAGATTGTACCGCTAACTGTGAATAGCACTTTATCATGTTTCCTTGTGATTTTTTTTTTCTCCTTTGTGATTTTTTTGTTGTCGTTTTGTTTTCTTTATAGATAATGTGCCTGAATCTTAAAAAATGGCTTGGTGTGCTTCCTGTGAAGTCATTTGTAAATATAACAGTATTTGTTTTCACCTTTTAGCTCTCGAGCACATTCTCCAATGATAGCTGTAGGAAGTGATGACAACAGTCCAAATATATTGGCTAAGGTTCAAATTTATGAATATAACGAAAATACCAGGTATGCTACGTGACAATATATAACATTTGTGGGACCTTAAAGCAGTTTGTAGTATATGTCCTTTTATTCCTGTCATTAGATATGGAGTGGAGTAGTAAATAATACCTTAATTCTGTCTCTGAGCCATTGGACAGGAAAGGAGAGGGAGACCTCAGAATGTTAATGGATGTTAACAGACATGACATTGATAATTGTGTTCCATCTCAGGGCAGAAATGCCAGTGTTCTTACCAGCATTTTAAAGGGAGAAGTGTTTCTGCTTCTACCAATTTATATGCTTTATTTTGCACTAGGAGCTAATAGGACAACGTTGAAGTTCAAGTTGTGTTGCACTAGGCACTGTTTTGTTCAAGGCAAACTTAAAATGCTATTAAAAGCATGTTCACAATGACAGAAAGTTCTGTGAATTCCTAGCATTCTGTGAAAGTTCAGTTTGTACAGTTAAGAATTCAGAGCCGGAAAAGGCCAGGAAGTATACGCACAACCCCTTTCAATTAACTGGTGACAGAGGACTTGTGTTTCATTCAGGGTGATTGGTGTGGGAAAGGAGCTAAGGTGTTTTGTGGATTTATGGCTAGCTTCAGATAACGTTCTTTGCATTAACAATAAAGAAAAATTGTTGTAACTTACCTGGTGGTAAATAAAAAAAATGGAATACACGTTTGTCATACAGCAAAGGAGGCAGATAGGCATCTGCTTGCAAGCATAGAAAATGTAGTAAGTTCCTGAGATACACATGCCCTTTAGATTTGTGAATGGAAGAACCTTTTATTTCAAACTCTAGACAGAAATGTTCTTTGTATTGGAATCCTCGCTCTGTTGTATGATTTAGCATACTGGTAGAAATCTGCTTGTAATTATTACTTACAATTGCATTTATGTTAAGAAAATATTTTTATCTTTGCAAGTCTCATCACGTACACTAACCCCTTTCCCCCCTGTTCCACTGTGTCTGCTTTACATAATTTACATCACTGGCAATTTTGATGGCACTAAAGGTTAAATTTTTATGCTGTACAGGAAATATGCAAAAGCAGAAGCTCTGATGACAGTCACAGATCCTGTACATGATATAGCATTTGCTCCAAATCTGGGAAGATCCTTCCATATCTTAGCTGTTGCAACCAAAGATGTACGAATTTTCACACTAAAACCTCTCAGGTGAGCTTAAAAGGAAGATAGCTCAGTATGATGTGGTGCATACTATGTAAGTTTTTTTTTTCATAGTGTCTGTGAAGCAAAAGTAGTAACTTAATGTATTCAGGATTGTTTTTTTAGCAGCCTGATTTTTAAGATGAGAAGATTGTGAGCAAGTCTATAATTTTGTCTGAACACCTCTTAATACTCCTAATCTAGTCACAATTGTTATATAAACTCCTTGAAAGATGCTGTCCTCTCTTTTTGTCATCATGGTCGAGCCCAGACCTTCGAGCAGTTGTGTGCAGAACTGTCACTTTTCTCTTAAACAGGAAAGAATTGACTTCATCTGGAGGATTAACAAAATTTGAAATTCATATTGTGGCACAGTTTGATAACCACAACTCCCAGGTGTGGCGAGTGAGCTGGAATATTACAGGCACAGTGCTTGCCTCCTCTGGTGATGATGGATGCGTTAGGCTCTGGAAGGGTAAGGTCACCCACCTGAAATACATCAGCTTTGTACTATGCTGAATATACTTGAGAAATTTTACTTAAAAAATAATTTTGAAATAAAAGTTCATTTCAGATTTGTGAATGGTAGATTTTTGTATTTGTTTACATTTCTGAAAAAGGACATAACTTTCTGTGCTGGAACACTTGCTTGATTTAGGCTGCTGTGAGTAGTTGTTGCTGTGCCCTCACATTGTTTCACCAGACTTAGAGCTTTGTAAATTTGTCATTTTTAAAATTAGCATATGTATTGCATTGCTATCTTTGCCTGCTACCAAAACCAGAAAATCTACATTCGGTCACAATGCTGAGACAAAGTGGCTTTATTTTCTGTTTAAATTTCCAAAAGCAACAACAAAAACCCCAGTGACAGTTTCCTCATCCGTTCTCATTTTTTTCTTAGTATTTTAATAAAGGAAACTAATTCTTGGTACTGAACAAAACTGAGTTTTAAATCATGGATAGGCAGAGAATGTCAGACAGCTAAAGGGCCACATCCTCAGCCGTTTGGAATTTATATATTGGTATTTAATTTCAATTCTGATTCATACCATGTGCGTAGCAACATCATAGTTGTATCAAAAGCTGAGCTTCAAAAGAGAAATTAACAGTATTCATATGTCTATATTTCAGCTAATTACATGGACAACTGGAAGTGTACTGGTATACTGAAAGGTAACGGGAGCCCAGTGAATGGTAGTTCTCAGCAGGGAATTTTTAATGCCTCTCTAGGTTCAGCCAATACAAGTCTACAGAATTCACTAAATGGATCATCTGCTAGCAGGTAGGTTAATTAGTAGAGAGATTTCAGTAAATATTCTCTTCTCTGAATATTCTTAATTTCACTTAGCTCTCATGGTTGTTTTTGTTTTTTTGGTTTTTTTTTAAAGTGCAGTGTCATTTATTGCATGAATACTTCTACAAGCTATTCTAGTTTTGCTCTGTGATGGTGTCTGTTATGCTGGTGTTCAGAGGAAAATGAACAAAACCTAAGCCATACCAAATCATTCTGTGTAAATAAGCAACGTAAACAACTATTTTTCACTTTTAGTCCTTTCACATGATTAAAAATAACTTCTGAAATAGTTTCAAACAAGGAGAAACTTCATCATACTGCTGGGTAACTGCCCTTCTGTTGTAGATGCATGTTTAAAAGTGAAGCAGAAATACCAGCTACAGATTCTGTTTTTCACTGGGATAGCAGAAAGGAAGGAGGAAAAGATACTTCATAATGTATGGTTTCAGTAATCATATACTCGTGTTAGTTTACTCGGTGTTTTTGCAGGTGTAATGTCAATTGAATAAAAGTTTTTGTATCTTAAATCTTCCTCCTATGGCATTCTTATTGCAGATTAATTTGCTTTCTTTGTTGTTTTTATTCTGTAATAATTGCTATTTAGTAGGTAAACTTAATTGCCTCTTCTGAAAATCATTTTAATCTGTGCACACTGAAATCTAGAAATGCACTGAGCCCCACATCTGTATGGTGGGGCGTGTACAATCAACTTTACAGCATGTGTCCTGTGTAAGGACTAGATGTGGCCAAACCCCGTAGCAACAGTTTCCAAGTTTTGTGGCCACCTTTTATTTTTTGCAAATGCCTTGGGATAGCTTCCTTTTCTATCCATGTACAGCTACTGATACAGCTTTTTTTTCCAGTTTGAAATGCTCACCTGTAAAGTACTGCGACAGTTTGCTTTTGGAGAGCAGCCTTTGTGCCCCCCCTTCAGCAGTCACTCCTGAAGGGTGGTTCTGGCTCCCAGATCCCTAGCCATGTTGAACAGAGAAGGGCTTTCACATTTCCCTCACAAGATAAATGGGAGAGTGGGAGATGGTAATGCGCCAGGTCTCCAGTGAGAGAGGAGGCCAAAATGATACTGGTCGTCTGGTTCCAGGTGCTACTTAGTGTAGCAAAAAATGCTGAAATGCAGTCCTATCTTGGAAGTGTGATATCCAAACTTATTTAACTGTATTTGCTTGGGCTCCTGTAGGGAGAGAGAGGCCATTTTATACTGCTTTAGCATAGGGTGTGGTTTCACAGTCTCCTCCTCTTAAGACTGTGCTGCTGCCAGCAAGGCTACCCTACCCCCCCACTGGTTGTTGTTCTCTCCCTGAAGTTGGTAGTAAGCCATTGTGAAACACTTCCAGTGTTATTTTACATTCCCTCCATTGCTCTGTATTTTGAAAGGGCGGTGGGTTTGGTTGTGGGTGGTTTTTTGTTTGTTTGTTTGTTTGTTTTTAATAAATTACTCTTGTCTCCAATTTGGAATTAACGGTTTGTTACAGAATTAAGTTGTTGGTTGTGAAATTTCAAATATATGGTGTCTTGTCCCAGGATTGAGCCTTACTATAAAAAAAGATGCACTTAACTACATGTTTTCTTTTGTAGTCACATTGGCTTGACTTGTGTAAGCACAGTTGCTAACTTTTTTTTAGTGTATTAACATATATAAAAGATTTATGTACTGACATTTGGCTAAATTGGTATGCTACACAGAATTTATTTTGTCTGTGATGGTAGATGCTATGTTTCAGTGTCTATAGATTTAAACACTTAAAACAGATAAAGCATGGGCAGATCTTGAAAACTTTAAGGCATGACCACCAAACTGGATTTGTAATCAAAATAGTTTCAGAAAGATGATGTAGATTGTTGGAACATAAGTCAGTTAAGGCTATATTGTTATGTTGATGTAATTGTGTGTCTAGATTTATGATACAATTTCCATTCTCCATTTGTATTATGTCCTTTTTAACAGAAAGCAGAGCTGATACCAAGCTAACTGGAGTAACTTTGGTGTTTTGCTGCTTGTTGCATGCACACAGGAATGGAAAACGAACTCCTTTTTCCCCTCCCCAACGCCGTTTGACCTCTCCCAAGACACCAGCAGCCTGCTAACTACTAAATGCTGTTCAAAAAGCCTTTTTAAAACACGTTGTGTACGTTTTTTGTACTAGCCCGCACAGTTTGATACTGTTGGAACTCCTGATAGAAAAATACTTGGAGAGGCTTCTTGTTTGGAAAAAAAACACAAACAAACAACAATCCAAACCCAAAAACTTCCATAAAAACTTTTTTTTTTGAAAGCTTGTCAAGACCAGTTCATGACTAAAAATGAGAATTTTTGTCCTTGATTGGGATGGGAGGAGGGAGGTTACCATTAAAATAATTTTCATTAAAATTGTTTTGATAACTAAATTGTTTTGCATTTCATAGTGTTCAGCATTTGATTAAGATTCCTAAACATCACAAGTTTGTAACTGCTTTGTAATATATGATAATGTTAGTTTTAAAGGAATAAGAAAACTGTGTTTTGAAAATTGTACAGATGGATAGCTTTTAATAGTTTCATATTGCTTCATTTATAACTTAGTATGACTTCAAATAAACATTTCATAATTACTTTCATACTTTCTTCATCCTAACTGAGATAAGTACTTTTTCTGATATGTTCTTGTACATTCGTATGGTTATAATTCCATGGAGTAACTAAAATTCTCTGAGCATAATACCCTAAAAAACGCAAACACTTGAGCCCTACAAGGATTGAAATCAAAATGCAGCTGTGAATTGCACCATAATTTCATTAATCGTATAGCTGTTCCTTTATGTAAGTCCACGGAACTGTAAACAAGATAGAAAACGTCTGTAGGTATCTAATACGGTTATATTAAAATGCATAAGTATTACGGGTAAGTTCTAATAAAGACAGCAGAAAAATGAAATGGCATAATTCTGAGTCTTGCATTCACCAGGAATCTTTAATTTACTCTGAGGATTTTGCAGAGATATGTAAATACATACAAAGACTGTATTTCATTGCAAGTAGTTACTCTCTGTAAATGTGTATTATTAAAGTATTGTAAAAACAACGATGTTTTTACGTCTATTCTAGAAGTGCTGTGAAGTTAATCTGAATTAGATGCATATGCAGAAAATGTACTTACGTAATATTTAATGTATATCTTGTGTCACCAATGAAGCGTTACGAAAAGCGCTGTTAACAAATCACAGGAATTCTGGGAGCATGAAAGCCTGTTAATAGCTGTGCTGCAACATCCTTTTGATATCCAAAGCAATCTGTTCCTTTGTAAAAATGTATACTAGGATTATTAGTATGATATTCCTTTCTGTGAATTTCAGTGGAAAAGGCTGTATTATTTTCCTTTAAAGAACAGTTTCGAGATTTGTCTTGTTTTGAATTACAAGCCTTGATTTCTGCTATTATGTTCTATTGGTTTTGGCATGGATATACTAAAGCCTTTTTTTTTTTCCAGCATGTCTTTTCTCCCCTTTGGTTCTCCTTGTATTTACTACCTTTCTCTTTTTCTTGTTTTGTTTTGGTTTTTTTTTTTTTTGTTTGTTTTGGTTTGGTTTTTTGTTTTGGTGTTTTGTTCCTTTCTTAATTGTTTCAGGTATTTCTTTCCCCCTCTGGATTCCCCACGGGCTGGATCGAGATGGTCCAGTCATGCCCAGCTCCTTCCTCCTCCTCCTCTGATAGAGCACTCTTGCGATGCTGACACTGCCAACATCCAGTATCCTCACCCTCGCAGACGATGTGTATCTCGGCCTCTTAATCTATTACCTGAGAATGAAGGGGTTTAACATGTTACGTTAATAAACTCCGAAGGGCCTTATTCTGGTGCTTGTGAATGCTTCCATTTCTGGCTGCCTTTGTATTTCTTTCGTACAGAAGATTTTAAAAGATTTGGGGACTTCATGCATGTTTTGCAAAACAAACAACAACATTTGGAACTTTATTTATGTTTGTGTATCAAAGCAACATTTTAATCTGTACCTTTTGAACTATGGCAACACAAACAAACAGTATTAACCATGAGCTATTTACAGAGTAGCTGACTTCAATGTGCCTGTCCTTTTTTTTTTTTTTTTTTCCTCTTTTATTTTTGGAATCAATTTAGTGTGGTCTTGAATTTTTTTCTTTTTGTATATTGCACTGACAAACGTGAAATACATTCTCAAAATTAAACATGCTTTTGAGAAGTTGTTGGCTAACTAAAGGACGGTATTGGATCAACTTGTAAAAGAAACAAAACCATTCCTGTGTATACTGCAGCAAAATAGTTTGGAGTGTTTGGTTACTTAAGAATTTTCCATCTTGCTGTATAAATATTTAAATTTTATAATTGTGGTTGACTAATAAACTTATTCTAAATGGTCTGTATTAGTATGCTTTTTCTTGTAATAGGCTTTTTTTTTTTTTTTTTTTTTAAATAGGCTACTGGTCAAGCTTTTTTGATTCAGGTGCCCATTCTCATAGCTTTGCTTTTGTGAAGTCACGTGCCGTTCTGGATGTGCAGTTGCGTTACGTTTGTCTGGCACTGGCTGTGCTCTGACTTTTCTCATGGGTGTGCTGAAGGTCTGCAGAGGTCACTAGAGTTGCTGGATTTCAAATTGGCTCATAATTCTTTTCCAGTGATTGAATAATTCGCGTAGGACGTCTTGAAGAAATAGTACTTTTTTGCCTGCTTTTTTGACATGCTGTGGATGGGTGTGCTGGCACTGACTCTGCTTTGGCTAGCAGGAGGGTAAAACTGGACGCTTGACTGCGCAGTATTGCTAGGGAGTAGCGTTGCTGTACGGGATGTTAACGGCCGAGCGTGTTCAGATCTCCGGGGCAGGAAGGAGAAAGGTGGGCTCTCTGCAGCAGAAACCCAAAGTGCAACTGTATTTCAGTGTGCTTCAGAATGGGTTTACGCTACTCCCTGGGCTAGACCACTGGCATAAAGCAATGGAGAGGGCAGCCTGCGTTCTTCCAAATGATGTGTTGCGGTTTCACCCGGTAGGCAGCTGAACACCACGGCAACTGAAGACCATGCAGCCATTCCCTTGCTCCTCCTGCCCCAGTGGGATGGGGGGAGAAAACGAGGGGGGACGATGACCAAAAATTCTGGAATCTTTATTTGCTCATATGCTGTATTTTTACTCAGATATACCACATTTGTTTCTTGATTTATCTCTGAGTAATCTAGTTTTCATTTACTAAAAACCCACGAGGGAGAGGTAACAATGGTGTTGCAGAGTGGTTGCTGACCGTGTGTGGAGGTAGGTGCTGGTAATTCTCAGCCAGCAGGCACACAACTGGGGGCTGGGGGGGAAGTTTAGTAAAAGCAGCTATTTAGCTACTTGTAGAATTTCTGTCTCAACCCTTCAAAAGGTCACTCCCTTCAATACAGCAACTGATCTTTACCATACTGTACTTTTAGTTGTACCAGGAAAAAAATAGGGCTCCTTCCTAAGCAGCCATCAGGGAAAGCAAGGTGGCAGCGTCTAGATATGCTGCTGTTTCCCAGGGCTTAAAGTTTGTGCTGTGAGACCCTAGAGTGTCTCAGATACATCTCAACTACTGCAGTGTAAGAAAAAAAAAGTGTAAAATATATTCAAAGATAATTTTTTACATATAACCATCCTTGATAAGCCAGATCTAAGGGAAAGACTCCTGCTTGCATGGTTTTTTTTTAAATTCGCTTTTATTGTTGTTTCAGAGCCCAGAATATCCACTTACGGTAATAGTAAAGTAAATGGCAACTTTTTGCAGCTTTTAATGCATTTGTTTAGTTAATTCAACATGATCACAGTATTTTCCTCTGTGCTGAACATTTATTATTAGATATCCTAACTAATTCCAGTCACGCTTCTTACTAATGGAAACACGCCGTTACATTTTCAGTGCAAACAAGTCACGTTTCCGATGGACTGGCCAAGTACTTTGACTTCAGCAAAGGAACTTATGCTGGTTTTGTGGCTGACACTTGTCTTTTTCCCTGCCTGCCATTTTGCATTGATGACTCTCCAAACCAGGACCTTTCACTCCATATCCTTGACTGTCCACCTCTGCTTCCTCAAACTGATGCTTCCTTCTTCATTTGTCTCTCTTGCTCCCATGACTTAAAATTACAAACTGTACTTTTGTGCAGGACCTGGGCCCTTGAACGTATGCAGCAGAACCCCTATGAGGGAAGGAGATTATAGAAGGGCTTAGAAAGAGATGTTTACAGCAGGTACTTGCAGTATTTTAAATTTATCTAGCGCTCTGTAAGCCTGCTGTCCCTTTTCTTCTGAAAAAAGATACGCATTATCCCCTATACTCTTATGTGCTTGGAACACATCTCAGCTTGAACTTCCAAGACTGGAAGTTTTTGGGTCTTGTAGTAGCCAGGACGTGGCTTTGTTTTGTTTTGTGGTTTTGTTGTTGTTGTTGTTTTTTGTTATTTTTGTTTGGGTTTGTTTCGAACATATTTGAACATGGTATGAAATTCTGATGGCACTGAGTGTGTGAATTTTCACTCTCATTCTAGCTTTTTGCAATTTCCATACCAGGAATACAACTGTAAAAGAAATGCATTGTAAAAAACATCCTGGAATAACACTGAATTTGATGTAGGTCTTTCAAAGTTGTCATACACACATACATGTATTCCTACGTACCTTGTTTGGAAGGCATTGGCTGCCCTCTCATCCTCTACTTAATGTGATATTTATGCTTCAAAATTCAATTTAAAAATTGAAATAAAATTATCCAGGTACTGTATATAAATGGCACGTTGCTCAGTCTCATCAAGGTGACTCTTACAGCAACAGTACAATCGAAAAAAAGTCAGCAATATAAACAGCGCCTGTCATAGAAATAAATAACGTCACGTAAGTAAATCCCACTAAAGCTTTTTCCTGCCTAGGTGGCTTCGCCCCGGCCCGGGGCAGCAGGGCCGGACCGGCTGGTCACACCTCACTGGCGGCCCGTCTCAGCGGTGGCTCCGGGACGGCCGCCGTTCCCTTGACAGACGCCGGGCTACTCACCGGCACCGGGATTCAAACCTCACCGGTCCCTAAGCAAATACCTGAAGTAACCCCTTCCAAACCCCTCAGTCGGCGTTAGCGCCAAACGACCTGCCTGCGGCTCCGCTCCCCGGGAGGACGCCTCCCCTCCGCCGCCACGGCCGCCTGACGGACGGCAGGGCTCCGCCGGGGGCGGGGCGCGGGGCTGGGCGGTGCCGCGCGCCCCTCGCCCAATCAGCATCCTCCTCTCTCGCCCCCTCCAACTTTTTCCTCCCGCCGTGCCCCGCCGGCCAATCGCCGCCTCTGGCAGGGGCTCGCCCATTGGCTGGCGGCGGGGAGGGGCGGGGCCAGGGGAGGTGAGGCGGGGCGGGCGGGCGAGTGAAGCGCGCGCGCGGGCTCGGGAAAGTTTGGGAGGTGAGCGGCGGCGCTGCGCACGCGCCCCTCGCCAAGGCGTTGAGAGGGAGGGGGAGGGGGAGGGGGAGGGGGCGGGGGCTGTTGTTTCTGTTGCGCGCCAGGTGAGCGGGTGGGGCCCGCCCGCCCGTCCGCCGGGGGGCGCTGCGCGGCGGAGCGGCGTGGGCGGGGCAAGGCAGGGCAGCAGGCGCGGGACGGCGCGTGCGGGGGGAGCGGCGGTTTGAAGTTTTGGCGGTTGGGCCGCCGTTCCGCCCTCTCCTCTCAGGCGAGTTGCGACGCGACGGGACGGGGGGACGGGGCCCTGGGTCTTGACCGCGGCAGCTCCGGGGAGGGCAGGGCCGATCCGCTCCCGTTTCCCCCGTCCCGGCCTGCGTGGCGGAGAGCGTCAGCGGCCGCCTCCCTCGGCGTGGCCGTCGTGCCGCTCCGGGGCCGCGACGGGTCGGGGTGGTGGTGGTGGTGCCGCCGCCTGCCCGGAGCGCTGAGGGGGGTAGAGCCCAGGCCTTCCGTGTTGAGATGAGTGGCGTTAGGCTGCAGCCTGCCAAGTAGCGGCCCGAGGTGATCGCGTCACGGAGTTCGTAGCTCCCCAGGTGCTCGCTGCTGTGGAAATGGAGGAAGGCTGGCTGGGTCCGAGCGGCTTTGCAGGCTAAATATAGGTTGGCACGTCTTGCAGCGTCGGTGCTCTAACTTGCAGGAGTGCTGCTCTTTTTAGAAAGTCCAAGGCGCTATAAAACTCTGTGGCTCCCAAAAGGTTTGGGGGCTGGGGGTGGGGAGAGGACTGGAAATAATTTTTAACCGTGTTTGTGGGTGAAATGGGGTGGTTGCCAAAGAATATTGGCCACGATGTATAAATAACGTATTTTTGACAGCATTACTGTGACTTGTGTGACTATACAGCTCTTTTGTTCCTGCTTTCAGATGCTGCTGGACCAGGGCTGATCGTGTTGCCAGGCAGAGTGCTATTTTGAGCAACTTGTGCGGGATGATGGAAGACTTCAGAAATATTGCCGATGAGACATTTCCAAGCTTCTTGGGCCGTTCACTGAGTAGCAGTGCAAGCATCATTTTTGAAAATGTTACCATTTCCTCAAACCCTGGCTTACCTGTTGCAGCTTCAACTGTTGCCAGGAGTAAAACAGACTGTGACAACAGGTGAGACCATCAGTTAATAGCACTTAATAATATAAAAAACACTTGACTGGTTTGAAGCGTTTAACTTTGGGGAGGAAACATTCTTTTGACAGATTATTTGGTAGATTATATTTACTAATCAGTAGTGTACTGATCAGCAAACACAGGATTGGTTGTATTAGCAGTGAAAAAATTTGCATTGCTTTCATAACTTATAAATACTTAACTTTTATTAAAATTACCCCTTAAAAGAGTTCAGTTTTTAGACGATAGCAATCAAGTTTCTTTTAACTTGGCTGTTCAGCTTAGTATACTCAAATTTGAAGTCATATAGAGAATAATATATTTTTTACTTGTGTGTTCTCTTAACTCTATTAACCTTTCATTTAACTTAACGGAATCTGGCTCATTTTAGAAAGGGTAGTGTTAGAATTAGTGTTACAGATACGAATGAAAATTTAACAGAATTTATAATTACAGAATCATTTAGATTGGAAAAGACCTTTAAGATCATCAAGTCCAACCGTTAACCTAACCCTGCCATCCCACCACTAAACCATGTCCCTAAGTACCTCCTCTACCTGTCTTTTAAATACCTCCAGGGATGGGGACTCGACCACTTCCCTGGGCAGCTCATTCCAATGTTTGACAACCCTGTCGGTGAAAAAAAATTTCCTAATGTCTAACCTAAATCTGCCCTGGTGCAGCTTGAGGCCATTTCCCCTCATCCTATTGCCCGTTCAACAAGGAGTAGAGCAAAGAGTAACTAGAAGCCTTTGCTTGCTCATCTGCTGTCCTGTGACTTAACAAGAAGTAAGATCAGCCTTCTGTACCCTGTCTTTCCAGAAGTGTGCATTCCAAATGGGACAACACTAGCCACTAAAAATAACAATGTGGTATTTCTCAAGAACTACAGAAAACTGGAGAGGATCATTCTGGGTACATATGTGTACCTGTAAATACGGATTGGCCAGAAAATGCTACAATATTCAAATAATTGAACTTACAGGAGATGAGTGGTCATCAATATCATCCACCCCCCCTCCCCCACCAATTCTTTGGGAAACAGGAGAGGTGCATATTAGAATGATTCTGTTGTGTGTTTTTCCTCACCACTTTTACAGGCCTTCTGATATCTGTGCGTCCTATTTAGAAGGGAAACACTCCCCTCCATCAGGATCTTCTCACAGTAGTCAGTCAGATCCTGAGCCAATGGGGAGATTTGCCCTCAGCTTTCGTGATGACATGTAAGTGAGATAGAAATCTGCATACTGGTATGTGCATTTTAGAACACAATTAGATTTTAACTATGTACTGTAAGCTAATTACGGAATATTTTGTAACTGAATTGCCCACCTCAGCAGCAGCTTCTGCTACTGGCCTTCTGATGGCAGTAACTGGAGAGCTCAGCCATGCATTAGCCTGTTAACTTACAGTGTTTGGCAGCCTGGGCAGCTTTTCCTACTAAACCAGCTCCTCCATGTTTTCTGAAGAGGGACAGTGGCAGGCTATGTGGAAGCATCCTGTACAATGCTACCACTTAGGCTGTACAGCCCTACATGAACAGCATTCTACTCTAATTGACTAGTTAGGCTTCATGTATGTGACAGGAATGAATTGTTAGAAGTGATTTTTTTTTTTCTTTAAATTAGGATGTTTTGTTTTATTGTCATACTAATTGAAAATTTCCTAAGAGTCATTAATTGACTTATTTGAATCTGGCTTGTATTTACCTAGTTTACATTACATAGTCTAGAATTAATGTGATGTTTCTGGTTCATGTCATGTGTGAATAATAGTTTGAGTGATTTAAATCTGTTCCAAGTAAGTATCATGCAGTTTACATACAGAAAGGAACATAAATTTCTATTAAATGTAGCTTCTTTGTAGCCTCAGTGATTGCTATTTCTTAAGAAATAACTAGTGTTAGTGAAATAATTTAAAGAGCATTATTAAGTGGTGGAACTGTTGGAAGTTGTTGCATAAGCTATTCTAACCAAGGTCAAATTTGTTCCTGTTGTTGCAATAGAAACCACAATGTGCATCTTTGTCACTGATAAAATTGCACTAGAGGCAGTATGTCCCTATCAAACCAAAGAAGATAAGATTTAAGAGAGGGAGTCAGCTTCTTAGTTGAACCCAAGTTTAAAACAAAATATAAAACATGAAATAAGTGCATTTTAGACTTTCAAATATTATTTATGTATATTTTTATAGATGTTATTTATATTTATATATCTAAAATATTAAAGCAAAAGTATGGTTCAGGTCAATCAATGTGGAAATTTTAACATCATACGTGATTGGCTTACCTGTCTGGGTAGAAGTCCCATGAAACCAGAAGTGAAAAATAACTTCCCTGCAGAATTATAAAAGCTGTTCTTTAATAGAACTATAAGGAATTTCAGTAAGTCATGTTCTTTGTGACTTAGTCCCTAATTTAATGTTACAAAAGGTGTGCTGTTACTGTGGACTTAGGAAAATCTTGTCTAGGGTTTGACTTGCGCTCAGATGGATCATAGAACTCGCCTGGCACAGACCCTTTTCCCCTTATACTTTTCCCTCTTTTTGCAGAAATGCAAGAGAAAGGAACAAATGGAAAAAAAGTAGAGGCATATGTTACATTAAATTTAACTGTTTGTTTCACACTTTAGATTGTGAAACTGAAGCCCTTGTCATCTTGATATTTATTCATTTATTGTAAAATGACAGCTACTAGGTCTATAGAATATGTTAATGGGAACAGCTGACTTCCTGGAGATGAAGGCATTAAAATTAGAGAATTTATCAAAGCTTTATACATAGAGATGTTGTTTACTAATGTTGGTCTATATATCTCACTGAGCGATTTTTTTCATTGAAATAATTCTCTTTCTAGGGAAGTTGCTACCCAAGTTAAAGAACCACAGCCAACTTCTGTTCGTTTGAAAGAATCCCACTCAATATACAGAGAGCAAGATCAGAATGTCATTGAGCATTCAAATTGCAGTCAAGGTACCTTACCTGAGATATTGCCACTTGAACGATTGGAAGGTATTAACATTTGAGAAAAACTATATACTTATTCTCAGTGTAATTAGCTTTTTATGCTATATATGTCTTCTCTTGACCCTCTTGCTGTTTTATGGCATAGTGTAAATGGGTTTTGAAAAGAATCCATTTGATTTGAACAAGCTGAAAACAGAGAAAGCTTGTGGTTGACATTGTGTTCTTAGATCTCTCCCTGAAGTACAAAGCTAGATGGGAGGCTGTTGAAAATGATGTTTGCTATAAAATTAGAATGCTAGTAGGAATTTGAGTTAATTTCAGGAACTTTACCTGTGGAAAAAGTGTATGTAAGTTGTTTTCCACCCCTTCTCTTTCAGTAGGTGTGAATCTATGAGATCATCTCTTCTTGCCGTATTCCAGTCTGTAATGGGTGGTCTTTACTGGCAGTTATAGAAGCTGGAAATCTACTTCTCTAGTGAGATGATGCATGAAATAGTAGTTTGGAATACTTGCTGAGAAAACTATGCTTTTTTGAAGTACGACTAGAGCAGTGGAAGCAAAATAATATTCTGTAACTTATTTTAAAAGTGTGGCTATTGATATTAACCTTGTTTGGATTTTTTGGATGGACTGCCAGTCCTGTGATTAAATTCTGCTCGTTCCTTAAAATTCAGTAAATGTACTTTGTAAATATATACTTCTAGTCATTACACTTTTCCGAGCTTTATCTGAATATTTGCATAGATTTTCATGAGGTAAGTATTAATAATTTAATAGAGAGTATGTTCAATTAGAGAGTACTATGGTTTATAATATAATAAGTAATATGAATGGGTCCTTATAAAACACACTTCTAACAGTGAAATGTTGACTTCGGTCACTTATTATTGTAGTCTTGAGGAAGTGGCAGTAACTGTGTCAACAAAAATCGTAATGCTTTGGAAAACTGGGACTGCCCAGTGTTTGGACTTGATAGTACCTGACTGTATTTAGTGAATTGGTTTTGACTTATTGTTTATTCAAGGTTTAGGATTCTAGTCTGGAAATTGCTTGTATTCCCTTCTATTATTTAAGAATTAGGAACCTTTTTTGCTAAAATCTCAATGTGCGTGTCTAAAATGTTCTCTGTCTTGTGGGACTTGCAATTGGTTTATGGGTGGATACAACACAAAGACAGGTGGAAGCTGCTTGCGAGTGATCCAAAAAAAGAATTGGCCCAATAGGTGAAATGCAACAGTGGAACAGAGCGCTTGTTCATAGTGCAACCTGGGACTCCTTACTTTTTTGCACTGCCTTATAGAAATCCTTAAGGCAGTAATTGTCTTGCACAGTTTTTACAGTTCTAGCCCTGATGAAGACCTGCCTTTTTAATTACTCCCAGATACTTCTATCATTGTTATAAGAGCATGTAAACTTTGGTATATTTGGTTGTGATATCATGTATTTCAGGGTTGTTTTTATGGTGTATGCCAAGACCTTCAAGAGACTTGGTCTGCTATCTCACAGTTAGCACTTACTAGTATAACATAAGAACATAACAAAATACTGATTATACTACATTCTTTTGTTTCAGATTTGTCAGCTGGAATATGTTTTCTTCCAGACAGTAAGAATAACAAGGTGAAAGCTTTTACAAATGCAGTGAAATTAAAGGTTTTCTAATATTAATCTTGTAATAGACTTAATTCTGTGAGAGGAGGGAGGGCAGTGAACTGTGTTTATTGTCTTATGTTTTGTAACGGTGTTAGCGTGCTGAATGTGTCATGCCTTACTTTGCCTCCTTTTTGCAGATCACTTAACATAATTAGTACCATGGGAGCATGACTCCACTTAATCTTTCTCACTTGTCAAAATTGTTGTTCACTCCTAGCCTCTGCTGTTTTGTAGTTCTTTTTTATCCATGTATGGACCTTACATTTTATCCCAATTGTAGTTTAGCTTAGTGAAAAGCTTTTCGAGGAACTTTTTGGAATGCTTTTGGAAATTGAAGTAGACAATATCCACCTGATTTGACTTGCCCCTGTGCTTGTTAATTACTTTGAGGAATATTAATTCAGATGAGTTCTTCAGTGTCTTCAACATTAAAAACTGCACCATTTGTAGGAACAGAATCTTCCTGCTGCCCCTGGTTTGTTTTGGTTTGTTTTTTTTTGTGTCTCTATCCCAGAGCTAGCACATAGCTGCAGGTATAGACAGGCAGGCCCATGCTTCAGCTGTTTTTATCTGCTGTGTTAAGAGAAGCTAACAGTTGTGGGCACAAAGATACAAGGCAGAGAGGAATGGGAGATCTCATGGCCCTTATAGAAAATATGCCTCAGGCTGCAGCCTGATGCTGTTCAGTATGTGCTCCTTAATGTGTCAGCTGGTATTTAATAAATTGATTTAGTTTTCTTTCATTTGATTTTTCTAGGGGCCACAGTGGTCAGTGAGTTGCAGTTGAATACTCACAGGCTGTCATCTGAAAACTATAATTCAAGTCCCTTTCAAATTTTTTACTTTCTGAACTTTGACTTTGTTGCCGTCTGTCAAAGATGATCTGCTTATCACAAAGAATGTGAGACTAAATCCAAAACAGGCATTACATCATGCTGATTTTAAAAATAATTGTTATATAAAAGATAAAATATTTACAGTTAGCTAGATTCAGCTGAAATACTACTTTATAAGTGATTTAGTATGCTTATTTGAAGAAATTATCAACAAAGTGTTGATCAACAGTGCTTCTTCAGAAATAATACACCCAGTAGTAGCATAGAAAACTATTGAGAGTTGTCTTTGTGCTTTTAAGTTGGAATTGCAGCTTAATGAAAGATAGGCAATTTTTTCAAGTGTAAACTCTTTAATGCAGTTGTTCAGTATTTTATTTTGATTTTTTTTTTTTAAGTTTGGTATCATTCAGATGCTTTTTTTCCCCTTTATGATCCCTCTATTTCTTGCATGTACCCATTCTGGAAGCTAGCAGGCAAAGTTCATTGGGACTAGAATGTTTGCTGGGATAAATAGGAAAAAAGAGGCGGAGGAGTAGTTTTGGAATATTATTAACCTCATTAATTGTTTATTATTAACTGAATTTACACAATAGCTACTAACTCCTAGAAATGTTTCTGTATGGATGTTTTTCACAGGTTGGTCCATCTGAACCTTCAGAAAAGCTGATAGAAGGTGAAATCTCAAGTGATCATCTTAGCAATAGCCTTTCAAGTTTTTTGGAAAATGAGAAACTCTCATCTCTTACAAGCTCAGAAGATTCCACTGGTGAGTGTATTTATAACTCTGGGTAGCTGAATCTAGAATTCTGACACAATGTTATTGCATACTTGAGAAGAAAGGTATTTTACTGAATTATTTAATATAGGATTGCACTTGATCAAAAACTGGTATTAGGAATATTAAAGAAAACTGTGTTCATTGGGAAACCAGCTGTTTTAAAATTGTAATGGGAGGGAGTACATGTCTGGAGATTTTCAGAGAAAATCACAATTGGAAGTTTAATCTAAAATATTAAACAGCAGTCCTCAGTTACTGTGAATCAAAAATACACGTAGAAATGTGGACATTCACTTAATAAAGTGGTAACCCTAGCTACAGTTTCAGTTTAGATCAATAGAGATAAACTTTTATGATGAAGCACAAGTACATGCAGTTAGAATTAACTTTTACTTGAGTTTCAGTTCTCTTTAGATGCCATACATGCAGGGTGACACCCAAGTTGGAAGCCTAGTTTACCCACAGGGATAAAAGCGAGAGTTTGAGTTCTGTATAATTAAACAAGAGTTTTGAAATTTCTGTGCCTTTCCAGTGGCTGCTGCTGAAGGACAAACATGCTCTTCTTTATTAATGCAGTTGACTTTGCACATAACGTGAAGGATGACAGGGTATGTTGTCAGCTGCACCAAGAATGAGGAAGGCAGAGCGATAAATAAGTTTAGTGCTGTCTTGAGATCAAGCAGCCCTGCATTCCAGTAGGGTTACTGGATTTCTCCCTATTGTATCTACAGATGTCATGACTGTCTTTTGAAGTAGTCTTGTTCTTTTTGTGTAACTTCATATGTGCATTAAACATATAAAAATGAAGTTAATAGTTTGCTGAGTAAAAATAACAATTTTTTTCCACCCAGGGGGATGGAATGACTTTTGTCTGCCCTCCTAAGGAGTTGGTAGTCTTTAGTTGGAAACAGTTGTCTATTCAGTGTTCAGTACTGGTGAAGCTAACTGATATTTTTATTTTTCCTGGTCAGTGTGCAAGGTACTAATTTTTATTATGTAATCTGAATTCAGTGTAAATTTGGCAGCTGAGTATTTCTAAAAAGCTCTGGTATCTGAGGTAAAATACATTAATCTACTTTCTCATTATTTGGAAGATAGCAGATTATTGTTTCATTTTCACGAGGAATAAATCAAGACATAGCAAAACGAGATTAAAACAAGTATTGTGGTGGTGTTAATTTGAGTTTGAATTGTAGGTATTTGTCTACCATTCAGGTAACTAACTAATCCTTATATAATTTTTAAAGCACTCTATGGATGTTTGTTCTGAGGATAGGTATTAGTCCTCTTTCAAAAATGGAAGAAACTTAGCCTACTGTAATCCCGTCACCTTCTCCAGTATCATATGTGCAAACAGAGCCGTGATGCGGATTTTTCATTTATTTACTCTCAAATGTAACAGATCCTGATTCTTTGCTGTCATATCAAAGTTGCTGAGCATCCATAGCTTCCAGTTCAACTAAACTGCATTTTGTTGGAAGAGTGTACTTTTGTGAATCAGGCTTTGTATAGGGCACTGGCAAAATTGGGAATGCAAAAATAATGATGACTTACCTGTGTGTGTATATATGTACTTTTTTCCTGTACATTCTTGGCGTTGTGTAGACCTCTTCGGCAGAAGGAAATGCTGAGAAGATTCTTCAGAACTACCTTTTTGGGGAGAAGAATTGAAATATACTAGAAAGGCAAAATTGCTGGAGAATTCTTAAACCATCACCAGCAACCTGAAAATTAAAATTCCTTTAGTTATGTGGAAAACAAAATATAGTTGTGAGTTTATAAATGCAAGGTCTGATTGAGTATATTGTGTTTGGTTTTTTTTTTTTTTTTTAATAAGGAAAACCACAAATAGGATACTGTTTCCTGGAAATGAAAGAATAAAAAGTAAAGATGTCAAACTTCTTCTTGGAATGTGTCTTACAGGGGTTTTAAGAGTGCATTTAACCATGCCTTAAAAAGCTGACTGGTGTTTGGGTCTTTAAAAACAAACAAGCAAAAGCCCTGGAAACTCTCCTCTCCTCCCAGCCCCTACAAATTAGAAAAACAGCCCCAAAACAAGGAAAAATTGTGTCTTGGAAAACTTCTCCCTTGGCAAATAGGAATAGTACTGTTCTTAGTGATAGCACTTAACATTTTTTGCTGTTGAAATACAGAACTGTGCTTCAGTCACTTTCTGTGAAGTTTGAAAAATGAGTATGCGTATGATTTGCTACTTGGAATGTGGTGGTGTATAGATCATGTGAAGGAAGATGAGTCACTTGATAGTCTGGGAGTTAACTTCCTAGCTTATAATAATCTTGTTTTGCTGTATATCACTAGTTGTGGAGTGAGACAATTATGTGTTTCTGTGACCCAGTTATTTTAAGGGAAAAACAGGATCGTTCTGCTCTGACACTGTGAGTGTATTGTCAGACTCAATGTATTAGGAATTATGGATTTGCTTTGATAGTACACCAGGTGATACAAAATGTCCGTAAAAGGTGAATAGGATATTTTCTTCTGTTTCAATAGATGATGATATTGATGATGAAGAGTTCTTTGATAACCAACTAGAAGCCTATTTTGAGCAGCTGATACAACCAGAAATTACAAGAGGAGACACCGACGTACAGAAACTCTCAGAATGCTGTACAGCACTGAAGCTTTCTGAAAATGGCTCATTTCAAGTAGGTTTAAAGTGCAGTTCAAAGTTCAGCATGCCCAGTGGCCCTTAAACACGGTAGCATCACTGAGGGCTGTCTGCCAGGGTGAACTAGGTTTTATTTCTTTCCTGACACACCCAAGTTCTGTCCAACAGGTAATCTGTACAGCAAAGGATTCTTTTTAGATTTAAAAATAACAAATCCAGCTCTAAACTGGAAACAAAGCCATTTAAGTGAGCTTGTGACTTTTTCTGTACCCTCTGCAAGGTTTTCCTTGAAGAAAAAAAAAAAAGGAAAGAAGCTAGGTATTTTTTCCTCTTCCTTGTAGTGCAGAGCTAGCACCTGATTCATCTGCTTGTTGCAGAAGGTCTTGCTGTTTATGAGATAAAGTGGAATTAGTTAGGTAGCTGGCTGTCCCAAGAGGCATTAGTCAGGAAGGCTTGCAGCAAGGCTGAAGAATTTCCTATTATGGTGTCTCCTTTATTCAAGACTCTATTCAGATTTCCCACCCTTCTCTAACCCGGCTCTTCGCATTCCTCTTTGTCCTGTGCCTTCTCCTTTCTCCTGATAAGCAGCTCTGGTAGAGAACCTTGTGCAGTCAATTCTGTTATTTGATCTTGCAAAGGGGAAAAAACCCCACCCCAAAACCAACAAAAGCTACCCAAAAACCCCCTGCAAACTCCTAAGACCGGATGTCTGTCCTTTCTCTGGGATGATGGAGGCTTGTCCTCAGAGAAATCCTGTAATAACTAGTATAGCATCAGTACTATTTCCTGAAGATGGACTTTTTCTGCTGGACTACTTAGTACTGAATTTCTTAATCCTTATTACGAAAGTAAAAATTGCTTTTAGAGTTTTGGATTATTTATGCTGGTCTGAACTAACTGTACCTCTGAGGCATTCTCTTGAATGCTTTATAAGGTATGTATGTCTCTTATTCACCTTGCTTCCTCTCTCAGCTTCCTAGTGGTGGTTTTCAGTGTTGGAGGTGGTAAGATGTTTGTAGATAAGCATTTGGGATCCTCTCAAGTCCACTAAGGGAAATGAGATCATTGGTAACTAAGCAGAAGCCTCTACTGATATCATTGTCTTGTGATGTTATGATTTTAATTTTGATTACCAGCCTCTGAATGCGAAGAGTTTTTGATGAAAGGTAAATGTCTGTATGAAAAGGTAAATGTCTGTATGAAAGCTTATACCCATAAAATGCTTGCTTTGCCTTGTCCTCTGCAGTCCTAGCAAGCTGGTCAGCTGAACTGAAACTAAGGCCATCTTTTGATCTCACTTGTAAGTTGTTGGTAATATCCAGGAGATGGGCCTGTTGTCTGTGTAGGAATTGTGTAATTTTAATCTGATGGTTCTGTGACAAAATACTTTCAGTAGGTTAACTTGTTGCTATTCCTAATTAGACTTACAGTTTTGACTGCAACAAAGTGCAAAGAACAGGGTGGAATTTTCTTTTAAGACATTGATTAAACTTGTTGAAAAGAAATTTAATGCACTACTAACAAAAGATTCTGGTTTATTTTTTGTTTCTGTAACTATTAAGGTAACGTGCTGGCACTTATTTTCTATCAATCTTTTTGATCACTGGTTTATTATCTTGGATAGCAATCTCTAAGGTTTTATTACACGTGTAGTATCACAGATACTTGTTTTTCCAGCAGAGTAAATAAATCTCTTAAGTGGTAAGCGTGTAAAAGGAAAGCATAGAGCAGCAACTGTCTGGCCTGTGGTTTATCTTTGAGCAGCAGTTGGCTCCACTACAAACTGAGTGCCAGGGATAAAGTGCCTTTCCATTTTCTTGGCTTTGCAACAATGAATGCGATCCTAGCAGTTGCATGCTTGACCAGAATGGGAAGGTGTGATTGATTTAAACAGTTAAATGAACTGTAGCTTCTGAAACTTCAGAAATTTCCCAACTGACATCAGAGTTTCTAAGCTGTGGGAAGTGATATGTTAACCCTGCAAAAGCAGTCTGCTTAGGCTGCCAGTTGTTGATCTATGGCTGTACGTGAAGAAAGGAATAGGCGGTGGTTTGAAGAGTGAGAATAACGCAATTCTGCTCTCTGACCTCAGGTCTACTTGTGTAAGGTGTTTCTGCTTCACTGCTGTTGTAGATAGACAGTGGAGTAGGTACAACAGGTTCGCAGTTGGATTCGGAGTACTCATCCAGCAGTGGGTCAACCAGAAGAGGAAGAGGAGTAGCATGATGCCCTTGTTAAAGGGAATGACAGGATGTAGTATGAATAAGAAGAGATCCTCCATCTTCTTGCTTTCTATGCCCTTGGAGGCAGATGCATGGATTGGCACAGCCAGGAGCTATTGTCCTTGGTGGTGGTGCTAGCAGCTAGAGATGCCTCTGGCAATGGCACATGAGTGAACAAAGTATGACAATCTCTTTACTAGAGAATTTTTTAACATTGTAAAAACAACTTTAGTGTTAAGTTTTTTTCTTCAGTATATTTGTTCCATTGTAACTTAAATCTTAATTTTTTTTAAAAGGAGAACTTTCAAGTTCCTGACACTTACCAGGCTGTGGCAGGAATAGACTCCGGAAATGCTAGTGATGAAGATTCACAAAATCAAGGAATAACTGGATGTCCTGTGCAAAGAGAAATGCTGCCCAGAGCAGTACAGCAAGTGGTATGAAATTGTCATTTAAATTTCTGTTTATCATATAGAATAAGACTGTAGTGGGAGATGGCAGTACATTTGAAAACTTGTTAGAGATTGAACTAACAACCCAAACTTTCTTTACAAAAAATTAATAACACCACTTTGTTTTCAGATGTATTTTTCAAACATAGTTAACTTGGACTATTTTGTACCTATAACTATTAGCACAAACAGTTAACAACTGTGCTTCTGACGCTTTTAAAATTATTATTGTTTTCTAAGAATTCCACGACTACTGGAGATGTGCTAGATTCCTGCACTGCTGCTGAAGTGCGATTAGATTCACTGTATCTTCAGTGCATGGACAGCCATAAAGCTGATGTCTCGGATGTCCTTCCAAGGCAAGAAATACAGTCCTCTGAGTGTCAGGCTGCTGCTTCTGACTCAGAAGTACTACACACAGCAAGAGGATTTTTGGGGCACTACACCACTCCTAAAGTTCTTCTTGGTGCAGATGCACCTCAGATAGATGCAGCTGAATGTGAAGTCGGTCTTGCTGATACTTACCTGTCTCCAACTGCAGAGAGCTGTGAGAACATAAGTTTAGCTACAACAGACAAAGGTGGGTTGCTCTAGATATAACCCATCTATACAGTTGTGACCAGACTCCATTGCATGGAAAAAGAAATAAAATTGTAAGCTATGCATTTTTCTTTAGTTGTGGATGTTATTAATAAGAAATGATGTAGCATAAATAAATTTTGACTTGTTTTTAAAACTACTGACTGTTGTATATTGCACTTAACTGTTGTTTATTTGATGATGAAACTAGTTTAAGCTTGCCGTTGGAGCAACTTGAGCTACTGGGTTTTTTTAACTCCTTAATCCAAACTTAAGGGGCTTTGCCATGTTTGTTTTTATTTTATCAACAGTGTAGCATTTGATGTATCTTTCAGGTGATTTGCCACACAGCATTGTCTATCAAAATGAAGAGGGCAGATGGGTGACTGATCTTGCGTATTATACTTCATTTGATGAAGAACAAGATTTAAATCTGTCTGAAGATGATAAAATAAATGAGGAGTTCATTACTGGATGTATGTAATCTTTTTCCTTTTTAATTAGCTGTTGTTGTCTCTAATAGCATTAAGTAAACTTTCTTCTCTTTTCTTCTCTTTTTTCTTCTTTTTTATTCACATAAACAAGTCAGTATTTAGTATTGCAAAGCCTCCAGGCTTTAGGTACTACAAATTGTTTGAAAGCTGATGTTGATAGTAACCTATAATGATATTGTCACTAGTTGTAGTTGATAGCTTCTTTCCATGTTTCCTATTCTTCCTATGCAGAGTCTTTTGTTTTGTTTCAAAAAGCGTTCTAATGTGTGTCACTGGTACCTATTGTATGGGCAAAAGTAACTCCTATAACTGTCATTTCCACAGTTTTTCTTTGGACTTAATTATTGTTATCCTTTCTTTCAAGAAGAGGAAACACTGGTCATTCTGTATTGCATGACGGTTGTAAGACAGGAAATAACTGTAAACAAGAAATCACTACAAAAACAACTAGAATGTGAAATGAGCTGCTGAATTCACTAGCTGGTGATGTTTTTGTGAACCCCTTGGGAATGTCTTGATGTTGAAAAATGGTACTGGTACTGACAAATGTTGGAGCTTATTGAGGGGCTTTACTGGACTCTTTTAATTAAAATTTTTTGAACCTCTGTTTACTTAAAGTTGTTTATTTTCCTTAAGCTCTCTCAGACTGATCTTCATGAGAGTCTGTATGTTTGTCATACAGGCTTGGATAATATGTGTGTAGTACTGTAGATGAATCAATTCCTTAACACCAAAAATGTTATCTGTTCATCTGTTTTACTAGCCAGATTCAAGCAATGTGTGCAACAGTATTTGTCCTAGTCTCTTCTAGTTTCTAAAGTGACATATGGATGGGCTAATGTGTTCTAAAGATGTGCATGGTCCACTCAGGGTGGTTCTTTCAAAGAAAATGCTGTTGTTGTGGCTTAACCTCAGCTGGCAATTAAGCCCTGCACAGCCTCTTGCTCACTGCCCCCGTCGTGGGATGTGGGAGACAATTGGAAGAGTAAAAGTGAGAAAACTCATGGCTTGAGATGAAGACAGTTTAATAGGTGAAGTAAAAGCCACGCGTGCAAGCAAAGCAAGGAATTAATTCCCTACTTCCCATTGGCAGGCAGCTGTTCAGCCATCCCCAGGAAAGCAGAGCTCCATCATGTGTAATGTTTACTTGGGAAGACAAATGCCATCACTCATTTCAAATGGCAGGATATTTCAGGCACTTCCTGCATCTCAGACCAGAGTTCCAAGGCTGTTTAGCTTTTTCCCACCTCATGGATTTTTAAAGGAATTCTGCTTTTGAGCTGATTGACTTACCTGTTAACACGGTAGATGTGTGCTTAGAGATTCAATGTGGTTAGCCTTTTTCTGGCTGCTAGTTTGCCTGTCTGTTTGCAATGCTCAAGTGTGATGCTTGACAACTGCAAGATTTTATTTGTAGGGACAGAAAGGAAATGTTACATCTGATGCTTCTGAGTCTCATTTAGGACATGTCTATCTCTGTCAGCAGACTGTGCATGCGGTGTATTCTTGCATAGGATAGCAAAGGATTGCTTGTTTGACAGAGTTTGGTGCTTCAGGAAGTCTTCAGAAAGCTGTATGGCTTATACAGAGGACTAAGGAAGAACTGATACTGACTTTGAGTTCAACCGGATATAGAATCATAGAATGTTTGGGGTTGGAAGGGACCCCTAGAGGTCATCTAGTCCATATAACTGTGTCATTGATAGTGCTAGGTTGCCGGTAGGAAATGCGGTTGGATTGTTCAATGAAGATGTTTTCTAACTTTGTTTCTTTCCTCAGAGTATATATTGTGACTTCCCATAAGTAACTTTATGGAGAACAGCTATATTCACTTTACAAGTTTGTGTCCATTCTTAACTTATTCCTCCGTTTGCCCTGTGTCCTGTATGACTAGGGATGCTGTGTGTACAAGGCCACATATTTTATAAGTTTTGATGGGCTTAATGATACATTAAGATTGAAATAAGGTGGTAGAGCAGTATCTCTTGATCAGCAGTTTTTCACATCATTTTGGTGAAGAGACTTTAAGTGTTCATTGTTCTGTAAATGGTAATTGTGAAAACAATACAAGTGTTTGAATTCAAAAGAAGTATTGATTTATTTGGCCTGTTAATTTGCACAGGTATTTAATGAACTGTTGCAAATCTGTTTCTTTTGCTCCAATTCACAGGTACCACCTTGACAAGATTTTTCCAAACCAAATGTAGTAAAAATTTGTTCAGAAGTAGCCACATGATGCTCAATTCTAGCTAGTATGGGTAGCATAACCTATGAAAAGTTACACTTTGGATTGGGGTTAGGGCTGTAAGAGACTTTCTTTATTCACCACTAAGTTAGTTAGCTAAGTGCTGATTTTACTTTGGGTCCTAAAGATCCAGGGAGTACTCTTGTAAAGCAAATTTCATATAAACTTTTCTAAGCATAACGGGATGGAATAACGCGTAGTGTATCCCAGACTGTCTCAGATGTAGAATTAAATATTGCATATCTGTCCCTCAAAATTTAATGATGCAAAATAGTACTGACAGCACTTAATAACTTATGCCTTATTTTAATAAATGTTCTTTGGTTTTAAGCTGAAGCAGCAGCTATGATTGCGCAAGACCAGGAAGAATTTGAGAAAGCACACAAGCTTGTGCAGGTAACTAACTATCTCAATGTAAACAGAACAGTTCTAATTTATTTGCAAGTTACCACTTCTGAAATGTCTTTGTTTGCAGGCGGAAAAAGTAGACATTCTAAATGCATCTGAATTAGCAGATACTTCGTGGAAATCTGCCAATAGCTGCATTCTGCTGAGAACATCTGATCTTGATAAAGATGCCAGTTATTTACGTTTGTCTTTGGGAGAGTTCTTTGGTCAGAGATCTGAAGCTCTTGGTTGTCTTGGTGGAGGCAGCGATGTGAAACGGGTATGCATCTTAGTGTTAATATTAAGACACAAGGAAAGGACAAGAACAACGACAGCCAGCACTACTTTAGGTTTTTTGTATTGTAACTAATTCTGAGAATACTTTCCTAAATTCACTTGTGAACAAAATTCTCTGTGCGTGACAGGTCTGAATTGGCTTTTGTTTCCCACTTGGAATTTCTGATGTGAAGGGCTGGCTGGTGTTATCAGTGAATCTTGATCTTTACCTTTTGGTTGGGAACTAATGTGTAGGATTAGAGAGAGAAAAGTGCACCATATAAGGTGCATGTTGGAGGTCCAAGCAAACGATCCACGTAGTAGTTGAATGAAATGCTGCTCAGACTGGGGTATTTGAACAGTGAGGGTATCTTCGACTGGCTATTGATAGTTAATGTCCTATTTAAGCAAATGCCCAACTTCAGTAAAAATGTAGTCATCTAGACTCTTAACTAACCAGCATACTTCTTCTATATGCTTCTTGCATCTATCCGATACCTGTTTCTTCTCTTATCTGCTCTTGGTAGACAGTATGTCATCTGTGTTGCAGACACACAAAAAAAAAGCAGGTGAGTGTGTACAAAGGGAGGAAGAAGTCAAATATGCTTGTGTAATTCAGTTGTGTCCTGGTGAGTTGGTAGAGTTGGCGTGTTCTGTCCTGGTGTATTCAGAGGCTGAGCGGCAGAGCATGCCTCCAGGCAGAGATGATGAGAGCATATGTGCTTTCTTGTGTCTAACTGGTATAAATGAGGAGTTAGTTTATTTTATGTGTATATTGGAAGTGTACGTATTTGAATTAGGCATTTGGAATGCCAGGAGGCATATGTTATTTCAGTGGTGTGAGAGCCAAACACAGACTGAGGAGGCACTGTGGCTGAAACTGCTTTGCAGGCCCATTGAACCCATTTATTAATGACTGAATTTACTCTGCTGTATTCTGGGGTACTTTTTTTTTTTTTTTTTTTTACAGCCATCCTTTGGTTACTATATTACATCTCCGAAGAAAAGGCAACCTGTTGCTTTGCTAAGGCAATCCGATTCATCGGGAGGTGACGCTGGCCAAGAGACTTTGCAATTGTCTGAGATGTTTTCAGGTAATTATAGAACAGAAGGGTCAGCCCTAGAGAGTTGTTATAACAGTAGTTAAGAATTACTTGTATATAGCTATTAAAGACTATTAAGAGTAATCTGTGATAGAAAGGCTCTAGCTTTCATTCACCAAATATCTTTTTTGCTGTGAGCACCTCCCCCATTCCCCCCTTCCTCCAGAAAAACACAAAACCTAAACACTTGTAAGAGAGAACATTCTAATACTAAGTACTACCCTAAATTGTCTTGGATATTTCAGTTCCAGGTACTGGATAACTACCAGAATGTCTTGTAATAATTAAAGTCTGTTCAGAGTTTTCCTGTTGAAAAAGCTGTAGAAATGTGTTTCCAAAAAATGAACAATCCCCCCAGAAAATTCGTCTGTTTGCTTATATAGGTAGAGACGATATAGGGAAAGGCAGCGAACAGTTAGTGTTATAGTTGAGCTGACAGTGTGTGCCTAAAACATAGCCTACATTTTTTCCTGCCATCTTTAAAAAAAAGTTACGGTCCCATGATACCTGCTTAACTTAAAGTAATAATTCAGGAGATTCCTCCAAAATTTTATATGTAAAGATCGCAGCACGCACTTTAGTGCATGTATATGCCTCTCAATAAGGTATGTCTAGGAAAGGATGAGTGCATTTTAAAGCGTCTTTACTGCTCTTGATAGAACTGTGGCAACATCAGTCTTTGTGAACCTTCTTGTACAGTCAGTGCAGTAACTTAAATACTTTTTTGCATTGGTGAAAAATATCCATCAGGCTTTTATGAGCCTGCTTCCTTGAATCAGCTTTACAGCTCTAATTTTCCTCATGCTGGGACCTTGCAAATATTTTTAAAGGGTCTCTATTTTTATTAAATCTGTTGTTAGTGTGCTTAATTTCGCTATACAATAGTCTGGATTTTTGTCAAAAATAGCAGGAGTTTATTGAGTTCATGACCTCTGTTCAATTAAGCTTAGTTATAATTGTTGCTTTGAATGATGGAAAAATACCCTAATGTGCTCTGTTGTTCTTTTGATATGAAGGTTGCTATAAATGGCTAGAGAAAGTAGGTATTTGGGTTACTTTGTGGCCAAGATATTAATAGTTACTGCCATCTGATTTTCAGCAGTACTGGCAATAATAATCTTTATCAGCAATACCAGTGTGCAATTCCTGCTTAAGGAGCAGCAGATGGAGAGGAAGCTGAGATGTCAGTAACCTGAAGAGGGTGTTACCTGAAGTATGAAGTATATCCAAACCCCAAATATCTACTATAAGAACAGAAGAGAGAAAAAAAAAAGAAACAAACAAAAACCTCCAACCCCCCCCCCCCCCCCCCAACCAAAAATGTTTCTTTTTTGTTTCATACTTGTTTTCTCACTGATCAGAGCATCTTTAGAAGTTGGTTTTAGTGTTCTAGGGAGTCCAGATATTTTCCTTCAAGCAAGAACTCATTTGCTAAAATGGTAGCCACTTGGTCTCATATGAACAATATCTCCTAGTTCGGGTTTGATCTCCTAATCAAGAAAATTATCTGTGATTTTGATGGTTTCAGAAACATACTTGTCCTTCCTAAACATAATCCTTCAAAATCAGTAGTTCACTGCTATCTACGTCAGTCAAACACTGTCTCCAGTGTAAGAAAGTTGGCTTTACTCAGATTTAACTCTTCTGTTTTTCTACTGGAGTTTGGTCTATGTTCATATTATCTTGCAAACACCATTTTATGAAAAGGTTTGTTTATCTTGTACTAGTATGACAAGCTACCTGAAAATAAAATTTGAAGAGTGTGAGCATGCTGTTCTTAATGCCAGCTCATTTTGTGACTTGAATGTAAACTTTGAGTACTGTACAGGAAACAATTGACGGTTGCGGCATTTGGATTTGTGCCATTATAACAGCTCTTTTTTGTATAGACCATCAAGGGAGTATGTGTATCTCAAGAATGCAGGTGTTTAGACAATTTACTGTAAATTAATTCTCTGTCTTTTTCTTTGTTCTTAGATTACTTAGAAGCACAAACAAAAGAACATGCAAATTCTACCAGCTGTGAAGGTGCATGGCATAGGATAGATACTGCAGCTGGAATACATAAAAGCATTAATACAGAAGCTGTGACGAAAAGTAAAGCAAAGGTATTTATCTTGTGTTTTTCTATTAATTGCAACTATGAATTTGAACATTCCAGTTATTATTGTTGCTTTGAATATGGCTAAATTTGGACTTTCATATCAGCCCACTGCTTTCTATATTGATCATTTGAATCCTAGCAGATGCCATTGTTTGTTAGGATAGTTTCATTAGAATGCCACGATCCTGTAGTGAGTCAGGTGTTACTATCACCATCTCATTTTCCTTTTTTTCTCTACTTCACTTTTGGAGTTGCTTGGTCTGTCAGCCCATAGTTTTTCAGAGATTCCTAGGCTATTGTCATTCTGTGATCAAATTTCTGAATTTCAGCTATGTAGTCTTCTTTTTTAATGAAACGACTTGTCCTTAGCATGTGAATAAAGTCTTTTACTTGATAAAATTAAAAAATATTGACGTGGCGTAAGTCTGAAAAAGGTGTATTTTCAATTTGGTAATCCTAAACACCCACCTTCTCTGCTTTAACGTGTCATGTTTTTCTGATCAAGCAGAACACATACAGACTCATTTGGTTATAGAAACAGCCCTTTTCCTGCGTGGTTACTGAAAGAAATCAATAGCTAGCAAGTTTGACTTGGCTTAACTGATTAAATGATGAAGGCTACAGACTTAAGTGCAGAAGGACTGGTTGGGTCACTCATCTGACTGTGTACTGCCATAATTGCTTTTCTTTCTGATTTATTCTTATCCCTATTGTTCTAGTTACAAAATTAGTAATTTGGGGTTTTGATAATGTATCCAGATTCTAACCTACCCTACCTTCAATTTGTAACAAATTAGGTCACCCTCAGTCTGATACGTTCGCTAAAATGTTCTCAAACACAGGCAAATCACAGAATGGTTGAGATCAGAAGGAATAGAATCATAGAATACCAGGTTGGAAGGGACCTCATGGATCACCTGGTCCAACCTTTCTAGGCAAGAACACAGTCTAAACAAGACAGCCAAGCACCCTGTCCAGTTGCCTCTTGAAAGTGTCCAGTGTGTTGAAATCAACCACTCCCCTGGAGAGATTGTTCCAATGGGTGACTGTTCTCGTGAAAAATTTCCCTCTCCTATTCAATTGTAATCTTCTCAGGATCAACTTGTACCCATTACCCCTCATCTTTTCCATGTGACTCCTTGTGAAAAGGGAGTCTCCATCTTCTTTGTAGCCACCCTTTAAATACTGGCACACTGTGATGAGATCACCTCTGAGCCTCCTTTTTTCAAGGCTGAACTAACCCAGTTCAGCACTCTTGGAGATCATCTAGTCCATCGCTTCTTGTTCAAAGCCGGGTCAAACAGAGCAGGTTGTTCAAGGTCCGGTCACATTTAAGTATCTCCCAAGGATGGAGACTCTTTACTCTCTCTGGGTCCTCTCTGGACAACTTGTTCCAGTGTTTGATCATGTTGATGTTAAAAATATTTTCCTTATGTTTAAATGGAATTTTCTGTATTTAAAATTGTGCCTGTTGCCTCCTTTCTTCTCCCTGGATACCTCAAAGAAGAGTCTGGGTCCATCTTCTTTACTCCCCCCTGGCTTCTTGAGCCTTGTCTTCTTGAAGATAAACAATTCCAACTCTCTTCTCAAATCACAGATGCTCCAAGTTCTTACTCATCTTTGTGGCCCTTCACTAGACTCTCTTCAGTATGTCAGTCTTCTCTTGCCCTGGGAAGTCCATAACTGGACACAGCACTCCAGGTGTGGTCACACCATTGCTGAGGAGAGGGGAAGGATCACCTCCCTAAGCCTGCTGGAACTCTTTTCTTACTGCAGTCCAGGATGATGTTGGCCTCCTTTGCCACAAGGGCACATTGGTGGTTCATGGTCAACCTCATGTCTACTGGGACGTGCAACTCTTTTCCTGCCAAGCTGCTTTCCAGCCTGTATGGGTGCTTGGGATTATCCACATGCTGGTCTTGGCATTTCCCTTTGAATTTTGTGAGATTCTTCATTTTTCCAGCCTGTTGAGGGTCCCTTTGAATGGCAGCCCACTCAAATGGTATATAAACTGCACCTCCCAATTTTGTATGATGGGCAAACTTGCTGAAGGTGCACTCTGCCCCATCATCTCATCATTGATGAAGATGTTGAACAAGACTGGCCCCAGTCTTGATCCCTGGGATACTCCACTAGCAAGTGGCTGGCCTCCTGCTGGACTTTGTGCTGCTGATCACAACCATTTGAGCAGCCAGTTTTCAGTCTGGTCACAGTCCACTTACCTGCTCCATACTTCATGAATCTTTTTATGAGGATGTTATCAAGCCATGAAGACAGGAGGACAGATGTTTTCTTTTCTTCCTGAATGTATATATATCTAAGAGAGGTGGGTAGAGATTATGGTCTGGACATAACTGTCTACTTATTCCATGCCCTTTACTAAGAATAGCCAGTGTGAAAACTAAAGAAGAAATCAGATCTGAGTGATGGAGGAAACTGTAGAAACAGCTTTGTCTTCCCCTTGTAGAGAGGCAGATGGTTTAAAGGTAATTGGGAAGATACTGTGTATTTGGTCATGGTAGTTTCTTCTTTGCTGTGTTTGTTCCTGATGTTATTTTACTCCCAGTTCTTCTGAGTTAAAACATTTTAGGATTTTAAAGGCTTTACAGGAACTAAGGCTTCCTAGGAGGCAATCTTTATTTAATTTTTTAAGAAAAAATTTGTGGAGTAGACGTAACAAATCAGTACAATGAGAATTACGCCTATTGCAGTATTCCTTCTTGACAGTCGATTAAATATGTGACAACTGGAAATGTTAATATATTATCATATACTGAAATGCAAAATAATCTAAAAAAAGAAAAAGCCTCCACCAAAACATAAAAACCAAAACACTAAACAAAAATTTCTTAATTTGGTGCTTAATTCATTTTGGTTTGTTGTAGGATGGAATTCATAAAGACAAGTTTGAAGACGGCTTATCTAATAATTCTGACTCTGTCCTGAGTATTAGCACAATTGCCTCTGCTATTGCTAATGCTTCCTCCAGTGCTGATCCTTCCCAGCTAGCTGCTATGATGATGGCACTCTCTAATAAAAGAACATGTTTCCTTCCTGGAGTTGTTAAAGAGACAGAACTCTCTGCTAATCAGGTATTATCCAGCAACGTGGAAAATAGTGCATTTGATATGGAAAAATACCTCAAAAAAACAGATGAGGTTGGACATGAAAGTGAATATGAGAGTATTGTGAAACATGAAGCATCTGTCCAGAACCTGATGCCTGATACCCTTTTACTGAGTAAAGATAGAAATAAGGATGTTTTTGCAGAAGACTTGATAAATAATCATAGCAAGCAGCAAGAAATAGAGAAGCGATTTCTGGATTATTTTAATGAAGGAAACAATACTCAGAATTTCTCTGGTCTGTCTGGTGTTCCCAACCATGAAGACATAAGTGCAAATAGTGTTAACTATTCAGAAATGTTGTCAGATTTAGTAAATAGTAAACATTTACAGTCGGCAAATGTTGATCTTAGATCAGATATGCTCAATACCCAAGCCTCACCTACTGGAAATGAAGTGCAGACATGTGGAATTCCTTTAGCAGCAAAAATGGAAGTGGCACAGAGAAATCTGCTTGCTTACCAGACCAACAATGTCACTAGCAGATGTTCTGTTGGGGAGGACAAAGAAACAGTAGATCGAGCAAGTGCTGTTTGTGAACCGTGTAGTGATTTGGTGGAAAGAAGTACAGGAAACACGCTGTCACTCGGCAACTTAAAACCTGCCAAGCAATCTAGTAAATATATCTCAGTAAGTCCTACAAAAGCAAAGCCTACACTGAATTTGAACAATGATGAAAAGAAGGAAAATGCAAAAATAGAGAAGAGAAACAAAGATGCTAGTACTACTTGTGGTGGGAATGTGAAACATGTAACTTTTGAGAAGCTCTCTCCAACTTCCCAGAATAGCACTGGTAAGTTAACGTATATAAATGTAACCAGTTGTTGTAAAGGATTTTCTTGACAGTAGACTTGTTCCCTGTGCTTGAATAAATACTGTTATTAAATTCTGTTTATTTACCAGAGCACAAATCCATTCTACCTGAATGTGACTTGCAGCCTCTAGAGGATGAGCAGTATAGCTTCAGACCTTCAACTTCACCACTAATCCACTCTTCTCCTAGTGAGACTTCTGGAACAGCATATTCAGGGTAAATTTCTTGGTGCAGGTTATAAGAATTATTAATGCTTCGTGAGGATTTTTGAGGGATCAAGTTTTAGTTTGAACATTGTCCTTGATCTCAGTTCAAGAAGATCAGAAGATCTTTATTAGGCTAAGACTTCATTCTTAGACTAAGCTTCCTGTTTGCTTTTTTTATGTGTATGGGGAAGCAGTCTTAAACAATTGCTAACTTTTTATTTTCCTCACTGGCCTGATGAGACAGAGATGCAGGATAGGAACATTGCTTTTTCTGCTCAGGATTATCCAGTAATGCAAGAATACAAAATATTCAGTCTGTTAGCTGGTCATATACCTCGGATACCTAAAACTTGTTGATGGAGCTATAAAATCCCATATTTATTAATTGTTCTAGTGTAATTAATCTATTACAAATAAAGCTGTTTGGTTGGGGGTTATGAAGTTAGTTATATGGTGACAAAGCTTGACATTGTGTAGGCCAATGAATATGTGTTTTTTAAACTTGTATTTCATTTGGTTTGGTTCTCTGATTCATACCACTGCTTGTTGTGAGAGAGGATGGGTAGAAATATTTGTATTGCTTTTGACCACTTCATATTTTGAAACTGCAACTTGTGCCTAAGACTTAAGGCTTAATCTTAGCAACGGAAGGGGCAATGTTTTTTTTTAAATGAGCTCCCATAACAGTAAGTGTTCCATAAACTATAAGATTGCAACTAAGTTGATTGTGTAGTCTTAAACATATAAACACATCCAGTAGCCAAAGGCTATATACATCCTTATAAAAAGAGGAGGCAACTGATTTATTTGCCTTAACTTTTAAGTTCACTGTTTGATATTTAACTACAGTTAGTGTGTTGTACATGATATTAGAATTACAGGCTGTCTGGCGTTTCTCAGAAGGCAAAATGTGCAGAAGAATGTGTATTTTTGCAAGCGTGTTATATAGACATTAGGGTTTCCAGTTAAAATTGTTAGTGACTTTAATTGTTTTCGTGTTATCTCTTCTTGTTTGACAAAGTGGTGAGAGTTCCTGTGTTTTCAGGTGTGTGAAATGAAGAGAATCTCAGCAGTGAATAGAAAATACTAATGTATGATGTCTGGGATATTCGATGATTTCATTTGACATTCTTCCATCTAGTTAGATACAAGTATATTGACTCATCTTTTTTCTTCTAATAAGTTGTTGTGTTGTTTTTGTGACCTTAGCATCTGAGTTTAGTTATGGGACTTAAATTCATAAGGCAAAGCATTAATATCTAATGAAAATGAGTTCTATGTACATCAAAGCCAGAACTTGTAAAAGTTAATTGAGAGCTGGTTTCTTATTTCTGCTGACTGTACTAAACAGAACGGCTAAGTTGATTTTCACAATAGTATAGCTAATGTTTAGCATTGATTTTCTTGGGGGCAGTATTAGAAATACATTCTAATACTGACATACTTTGAATCTGTTTTTCAGGTCTGAAACTGACTTTACCCGCACGTCATGTTATCAGGAACCTTCTTGCAAAGAGAGTGTACTACATCAGTCAGTTTACTCAAGTCCTAGCATGAGCAGATTAACATATGTCTCTGCATCTGACAGTACCCTTAAGAATACAGCTGTAATACATAATCCAGAGACATACTGGGTAAGAAAATCTTGAACTGTAAATATGTATTAATTCCCTTGCTTTAAAACAAACAAAACAACACCTCTCCTTTACCTCCAAACCAAACCCTTAAATGGTCAAAATAATTCTAAATTAGAAAAGCCTTATGGGTTTTGGAACAGTTTAGGACTTGCTGTGCACAGGGAAATTCTTCTCCCCCACTCCTGAGTTTCAGAAATTTAAATTCTGAAATAGTGTTAGATGCACAAACCCTAATAAGTATGAAAAACATTCAAAGAACTACTCACTTTTTTCAAGTTGGAGTTGGTGTATTTTTCCCCTTGGATTTTTTTTTCCTCAGTTGCTTGTTAAGTCATTCTGTTCTTGGAATGCAGTGCAGTATTCCAGTAGTAGCTTGAGGACCTGTATCTGCTTTCATCACCTCTGAGGCTCCCTTTCTGTTCAGCTTCAGCTGTTAGGAGAATATTTTCCCTTCTTTTTTTCTGGAGAAATGTTTATAAATATGGATTTTAGTTTTAACTTCTTTTTTCAGGACTGAAGCTATCGTTTTCTACCTCTGACAGTCATTAATGTGTGTGTTCTGGCCTATAGCCTGTTTTGTTCTAGGTCTAGTTGCTCAAGTTACATAGGGAATATCTGTTCTTTTCCATCTTGCTGTTTCCAGTGGGAATCACAGTCCTGTAGGGAGGAACCCAAGGTCAAAATTTAATGGGGTATTTGCTTGCAGACAATGCTGGCATTGCATCAGCTCTTGGGTCTATTTCATGTTTGAAATGCATATGGTTCTAGATTCCCATCATCTCATGCAAATGGTTGGCTCTTGATGCTTTGATGTAACTGGCTGCATACTAGTTTGCTCTCTGTCTTGAAGAGATGTTACTGTTTGAGTAGTCTTTGTTCCCTAGGGTAGTTTAGCTAGGAGATCCTCAAGTATTTTGTCAAAGTTTTACATTTGCATTATGAGTACATTTTTAAGTCCCATCTGTAAGGCTGCAGTGCTAATTTATTCCTTTGGGTTAGTAATCTTTTACGCTGAGAGAGAGAGAGGTAAAGAGATCTTTGTCTCATTTGTACTTGTTAAGAGCCACTTTCACGTCCCCTGCCTGAAACTTCTTACAGACAAGAAGAATGTTTGTGTTGGTGTTACCTTCAGATCTGAACACTTCCTATAGCACAGTCTGTTTAATCAGTGGTGCCCTTTCCCTTTAACACTAGGGTCAGGTTGTCAAAGGTGCATGATTTTTTGAATTCTTTTTTTATTTCTTATTTGGTTGATTTGGCCTGGTGAACCTGAATCTCACCTCAGGCAGCTGCCCTGAATGCCTTTTTTTTTTTTTTTTTTTTAAAGACTGTAATTTGCAGCTTGCTTTTCTACAACAATTTGAACACCTACCTTATTGTTCTTTCCCCTTCTTTCACATGCCTTTCTCTGCCTCTCAAGTCCTATTTACTTAAGCTGAACAATTGCTTTATACTGTAGATACTCTTCATCTGTTTCTGTAGCTCTCTTGTTCCTGTTTGGAGTTTTCTAGGTACACCTGTCCTGAACTGATGTCTGATTACTTTGATACCATGCTGTCTAGTTTTGGTTTTGAAACTGTTAAAAATTATTTTGAAACTCAATTTTTGAAAGTAAATCTGTGATCTGGATGTACTTCAGAAGGAAAAATTAACCTTTTTAGCACATCTAAAGAACACTTTCATTTTTCAGATCAGGAGGGGAAATATCTGGGGTTCCGCTGTATTGTGAAGATTGCCAAGGGTGATGCCATTGTGGGAGGGTGGTTCTCCCATGGCCAGTCCTCCTCCACTGTTTAGTGCCAATGCAATTGTTAGTAGCTATGAACAGTGCATGAGAGGGTATAATCACTTCTGCTCTTGACAGTTAACCCAACAGGAGATTCCTTGAAATGTGTTTATGTGCATGTATATTTATGGTTCATACTTCTTTTTCTCTTGGTTTGATTTTGAAGTACAAAAATCCCAAGACACTGACGATAGCGTGCACTCATTCCACCTACACCATGCATACCTGCCAAAATGGAAGGTCTTTGGGCTTGAATGATTTCTTTGTGTGAGTGCACAAAGAAAGTGTTTGTATCAGTGTGTTTTCATGCATCTTAAACTAAGCCTTTTTGATTAATGATTTGGTTCAGGGCCATTCTGCTTTCAAATTTTTTTCTTAAAAAGCTGGCAAGTGTGTCTTTAGTAGTGTGGCTTTTTTTTTCCTTCTCAAAAATAATCTGTTTGCTATGATATTACTGTAAATTACTGCTTCTAGGTCTGTAGCTTTTCTAAAAACCCTAAGTACAGATTTGATACCTAACCACATCAGCTTTGTGTTAGTGGACTCTAATACTTGAGGAGTCTCATTTCTTATTAGAAGGAACTTAGACCTTGGTAAGCACCTTTGCATTCAAGAAAGTCATAAAGAATACGGGGAAAAAATAATCTATACTGCACTTGGATGCTGCTATTTAGGATTGATTCTATCACGCATGGGATCGATTGCATCAGAAATAGTGTGGCCAGCAGGACTAGGGAAGTGAACATCCCCCTGCGCTCGGCACTGGTGTGGCTGCACCTTGAATACTGTGCTGGAGCGTGTCCAGAAAAGGGCAACGAAGCTGGTGAGGCGTCTGGAGCACAAGTCTTAAGAGGAGCAGCTGAGGGAACTGGGGTTGTTTAGCCTGGAGAAGAGGATGCTGAGGGGAGACCTTATTGCTCTCTACAACTACCTGAAAGGAGGGTGTAGTAAAGTGGGTGTTGGTCTATTCTTCCAAGTAACAAAGCAATAGGATAAGAGGAAATGGCCTCAAGTTGTACCAGGGGAGGTTTAGATTGCATATTAAGAATTTCTTCACTGAAAGGGATACCAAGCATTGAAACAGGCTGCCCAGGGAAGTGGTTGAGTCCCCATCCCTGGAGGTATTTAAAAGATGTGCAGATGCGGTGCTTAGGGACATGGCTTAGTGGTGGATTTGGCAGTGCTAGGTTAACGGTTGGACTCTATGATCTTAAAGGTCTTTTTCCAACCTAAATGGTTCTATGGTTCATATATTTTTAAACATGAACATCTTCATGGTTTTGGATCCCAACACAAGGAAATTCACTGCAGGTCTCTGATTTTTAGAATAATAATGTCTCTTAATCTGTCAGTGAGGTTAGGAATCTGCTCCGTTAGGTTTTTTTCATAATACAGGTACTTTCCCACAGAATGACTTTATAAAACCATACAGTGTCAAATATTTTTGGCCCTGTGGAATCTCTCTTAGTCGGTGTTAACTTCAGAGAGCAAAGCATTCTTCTGGTGTTAATGCCTAATGTGGTGGGTTGACCCCAGCTGGTGGCTGATCCCCCCCACAATTGCTTGCTCATACCCCCACAGTGGGATGGAGTAGAGGATTGGAAGGGCAAAGGGTGGGGGCAGGGACTGGTGGGTTGAGATAAAGACAGTTTTAATAAGTGAAGAGGGAGGAGGGGGGGGGAAGTGATGCAAAAGCAATCACATGCCACCAGCAGACCAATGCCATGCTCCAAGAAACAGCTACTTTGGAAAAATTCCCCCACAGTTTTATTGCTGAGCATGATATAGTATGAATTCTCTCTTTGGTCAGTTGGGGTCAGCTGTCCTGACCATGTCCCCTCTCTACCTCTTGCCCACCCCCAGCCTACTCCCTGGAGTGGCAGAGTGAGAAATGGAGAAGCCCTTGACACCGCTCAGCGATGGCTAAACCACTGGTGTGTTATCAATATTGTTTTGGACACAAATCTAAAAATACAGCACCATAGGGGCTGCTATGAAGAAAACTAACTCCATCCCAGCCAGACCCAGTACACCTAGCTAGAATGTGACTTTAGACAGCAAACAGGTTGAAGTTGCAGGCTTTCATTTTCAAGGTGAAGAGCCACAGATGTTACAAAAGCAAAACTTCAGATAGGACTTGATAAACTTGATTATTTATATTGGATGGCAATACCAGTATTAAGGGCTGTCTTGTTTTATGTACCCTATTTGCTTTCTGGAATTTGTAACATTGCATATTATATTTGTTTACTAGAGTGAAAATGCTAGTGAGCTGAGCACAACAATAATCCGAGCCAGCCCAACTCCTTCGCAGGAACATACAAATGAAAATCTAGAAGACCACTCATGTCAAAGAAATAGAAAAGAAGCACACCTTAGTATTGAGCAGAAATCAGAAGAAAATGAACTTGCAGGTCATAAAAGAAAGCTTGTTGATGAACTGGGTCAAGAACTGTCCAAAGAAGGTTTTCCGAAGAATGAAAAGCAGTTTGCATCTATTCCTTCAAATATGGCAGCAAACCATAAAGAGCTAGATCATGTTAAATCAGCTTTGCCAAGTAAATTCTGCATCTTTCAGCCACTTTCTGTTAATGTTGATACACAAGAAGAGTGGCAGGATCAAACAAGCAAAGCACAGACTCAAGGATTACCATCCTTGAATGTATTGCCCATATATCCTGGATTAAACACTCACATGCCATTCAGTCAAAACTCATCTGGTGAACAATATGTTCCTATTTCAAGCTTCAAATCCCATGTCACTGAGAGTCAAGCAATTTCTTCTGTTCCCACGTTGCTTACAGGACGTTCTCTTGCAACGACTCCATTTGCACAACAGCATCTGGGAAATATACCATCTACTGGAAATACAGTTTTGTCTCAGTTTTATGGCTGCAGCTCTGCAGGTTTTGGTCTTTCAGCGGGGCTTCCTTGTTCTGGTATCCCAGCAGCACATGTTGACAATCCACTTATGGTAGGAATTCCTTTAGGCCCAAATGTTGGTCCTGGCTCTTTGGGTGCAGCTTCACTTTGTAATCCACACTCTACTTCCTGGGACAAGAATATCTTAAACATAAAATCATGTACTGGGCACCCTCTTGGAACTGGTACAAATGAGTGGGAGCTGTCAAAGTCACCTGGTATTGGTAAGTGTGTCTTTTAGAGTGTGTTTGAAATTCAGCTGCGGATGAAATGACAAGATAGTGGGGTTGAAGGTTTGAAGTTGTGACAGTTTATCGGTTATTTTCTGTTTATTGTTCTAAATCATTGATCTTGTTAGTACATTTTAAAATAGTAAAATTTGAACAATCTTACTATTTTCCTGTTTTTAATATACATAATTTCTAGGTTTTTGTACATGTTTCTGAACTCTGAATGTCTATGTAATCTAAACTTTTTGGCGAAATTAATTTCCCGTGATGCTAGTCTTAGTTTATCTTTTCACCTTCAGACTTGTGCTAAATTTTCTTTTTTGGAGGGAAATAAGCATGTGTGGCTTTAAAATGAAGCTTGTTGCTCAAGTAACTAAAAGTACTTCAGGTGATTATGTATGTCTGAGAAGTCAAATTTTTAATTTGACATGAGTACCCATTAGTGGGTTTCTGGATGTAATGAAGACTCATCCTCAGCGTGGCAGAGAACTCTTACCTCCATTTGAGTTTTGAGTTGTCATTATAATGTTGCAATTCCTCTGAAAGAGTCGTTTTGAATGTTTTAGAAGTTAAGGACTTCCTGGAAGTAAGATATTTGAAGCAGGATTTCTTTTTGATTTGGTGATAACTTTTGATGACTGCACTTTTACAGCAAAAATATACTCTAGGACTACTCATTATTTTCTGCAGAAAAAAAATACCCGAACATCTTTTGAGGTAACAGTTATACTCTGGTAAAAAAAGATTTGCCTTTTGGTTGGTGTAAATGTTCTAAAGAAGTTGTAATACTGATATTCACACTTACTGAGTTGGGCTAGTACTGATTAAATTGTGAACACTGAGTATTTTATATAAAGTGCGTGTGTGTGTGTGTATATATATATATATATATATATATACACACACTTTGTGGGTTAGTGTATGTATGGGATGTGCTATTTCCGTAAGTATTGTTGTTCATGATGGTAGAACTCCAAGTGAGATGCAAATTAGAAACAATTGATTGAAATTCTGACTATCAGGCTTGTGGAAAATGTTCTTATGAAAACTGTAGGAGTCAAACGTTTCCTTGCCATAATGAAGCACTAGTCAGATGAGTTTATAGGCTTGGCATGGTGGCAGACTGGGTATTGATTTGCTTTTGGGTACTTGGAACTAACAGGAGCATGTTTTCTTCCAAAGGACATGTAAAAGTACCAGAGGAATTGAAGTTCCCTAATGCCTGTTGCGTGGGAATTGCATCACAGACGGTTCTTAGCATTTTTAATCCAACTGAGCGGTGGCTGCAGGTCAGCATTGGAATACTTAGTGTTTCGGTTAATGGGGAAAAGGTAAGAGATTTATTTTAACAAAGCTATAGGAATAACAGTGTAGTCTTACCAGATGTCATATGTAAAATTAGAAACTCTGTACAGATTTGTAATTTTTTCCCACTTCATAGTTAGTATGCACAAAAGCAGTGCTACCCTCTTTCAGCCCGGCCACCTGATTTATTCCAACAAGTAGGCATAGAGAGGTAAATGACACATAATGGTATTGACTTGTAGAATTGTTTTGTGCATGTGAAGTGTGGTGGGTTTAAATTTACTGCTTATTCATTCCCACCTTTGTATGCAAGAAAGGTCAGCCCTAGAAAAGAAAGCCTCCACAATGAGGGCTGTTACTGCCAAAAAGTTTTGTGCGGTTTGTTCTCGTTTTTCCTGAAATCAGGATATCATGTGACAGAGAATGAGAAATATTTGGAGCAGACTTCAAGCTAGAGGGGTTGTTCTGTGGGTTATATGTAGCTTGTAGGCCATAAATCAGGCACCTTGCACTTTAATTTTGTTAAATTCTATCTACTTCTGTCATCATAGTAATAGTTCCAAAGGTAAAAGATCTCAAGAACGTGAGAATGAGTTAGATTAAAGGTCCATCAGTATACATTAATTTCCTTTACTGATGAATACTCTTTGTAGAGAAGAATATAGCAACTGAACAAGCATAGTATACTCTGAGCCTCTGGCAGTTTGATGCTTTTGAGCTATATGTTATTTCTGTTCTTATTAGGTTTTGGTGGACTGCTCTGTGTCTGGTTAATCTTTTGAAATTGTGTAGAATTGTCCACAGTTCAGTTCAGTTGTGGATTCTATGCACTGCTGCTTTTTTCCTTTTTTTAATCTGGTTCTTGCTGGTTTTTAGTTTGATGGTCCTTATTACTGAGAAATAAGGGACAATAATTCACTTTATATATCTCTGCTTGTAAGCCTTATAAATCCTTATCGTATCCCCCCCTTAGGTATATTTTCCCAGCAGATGTAGTGTGTGTCTTTCCAGGAGTATGACTTCTAGTTTTGCTCTCATTTTCTCCGAATGTTTCCTCTTTAAAAACCACCAAACCACAATTCTGTGTTTGTGTGTATATATATATGTGTATATGAGCATTAAGATTTTTAACATATTTTTTGAGTCACTCAGTATCATGAGGCTCTTATGCAGCTGTTCAAACCTGAGATTCTGTTGTACCAGGAGGTGATTTTTTTAATGAAATTACTTTGCAGTTGACAGGCCCATTTACAGTTGTTTCCATGAATAAATATATATTCATTTGATTTGTTTGCTGCACAATATAATTAAACCCCATTTTTTTCAGTCGTTAACTCTGAGATACACTGAGTATGACTTGCAGTCTGTCACTCCTGCTCGAAGATTATCTATGAATATGCTCACAACAGAAACTTTAAGGCATCTGGACTAGGATTTACTGGTGACCTTCATCCACTGACCTTTCCGTTACTCTTCCACCATATCGCTTCCTCCTATCTTTGGTGGCAGAAAGTACCAAGCAGAATTGGCTTTGTTTATTTTGCTGCTGTTCTTTCTCAAAAATCAGGGGTTTACTTATTGAATTCCCTTGCAAATATAATAAATACTATAATCCCAGTGTTAATATTTCACTACATGCTGGTAAGAAACCCCAGCAGTTTTCAGGCTGACTTTTCTAACTCTTTTAAATTAAAAGAAAATGCCTACACAGTTGAGTGAGATGGAAGTGGGACACGAATATGAAGGTGTAATAATTAATATTGAGCAAAAACATATACAAAATGTCTGTGTTGAGCAGTGGTGCCAGATAAATGTGGTATTTTAAAAGAAGTTGTCCTCTGGCAAGAGGCCTGTTGAAAATGACAAATGTTTTGTTTTTCAGATGGATCCTGTGAAATATCAATGCCTGGTTTTCAAGAACAAAACCATCGTAGGACCCTATTCTACCAATGATCTGAAAATACTTTTCTTACCTTGTCATTCGGGGATCTTTCAGTGTATTCTCAATGTTTCATCTTGGCCAGTTTCTGCAGATGCCGAGACAATTGTTCAGGCAGAAGCTTTGGCGAGTAGGGTAGTTCTGACAGCAGTTGCTGAAAATCCTAATTTAGAAGTAAGTAGCTGCTTACTGTATTTTTTTTCTGTTGGAATTTTATGAATAGTTTAATGACACTGGAAAAGAATAGGAATGCAAGGTTGTTCCTCAAAAGAACCTGGGATTTCTTATGTTTGGAGTGGGGAGGGAATATAAGAGAATGTTTATGAGAAGCTTATATAACTATCTAGGATGTTTTAGTTTTGGAAAAGTACCTAGTTGGAAATGAGGAATTATTTTTATTTTAAATTAGCCTAAATAATTTGGTTGTGTACTGGGTTTTGGTGGATAAATATTGCACTAAGATTGGCTCAATTGACGGAGGCAAAATATGTGGGACTTAGACGATTGCATGTAACCCCTTTTGATATCAAAGGAAATGTGTTTCTTAGTCTCCTCCTACCCCTGGTAGGAGTTGTGTATTTTACATGGGTATAGCATCAAGAGGTTGGAATAGGGGAATAACATTCTTACTTTCCTGGTGCTTTTGTGTGGTAGTGTGTTTTGGAAGTTTTCCTTCCTTGTGAGTTCTGCTTTGCCTTAAAACCAGGTGGAAACAGGAAAAAGAGATTTTCTGGATTTTGGTGACTTGACTTCTGGCAGTTGGAAGGCTCTTCCACTAAAACTTATCAACAAAACCCATGCTTTTGTGCCAATTAGACTTATTATTAATGCCGTAAGTACAGTGAACTTCTTGTATGTGAAAGTTAACTTCTTGTGATGCTGAATTTTAATACCAAAAGACTTTGTTACATGTTATTAAGAAACATACCCTGGACACTAGATGTAAGATTCCCAAGAAATCTTTGGTTAGTCAGGAAGTAGATTTTTTTTTTTTTTTTTTTTTTTTTTCCAGTGTGCTAATCTGATTCAGCTATAATGGTACCAAAAAGGTGGTGGTTGGTTGGGTTGTTTTGGTGTGTGGGTTTTTTTTTGGTTTGTGTGTTCAATTTTTTGCTTTTCTTTTTTTTTTTTTTTTTTTTTAACGTCTCAGCCAGCTAAGCTTGTCTCTTTTTACTGTGGAAGGGTTTCTGACTATTTTTAGAGGGTTTACTGGACTATCACATACCAACTGAAACTGCAGGTTAATCTTAGATTGTTTTTTCCACACTACTTAGATCATTCAGAACTTGCCTTGTATTTCTCAGCTTTGTCAGCATTGTCAGTGAAATAAGAGATTTAATACTTTATTTCTTTGACAGAATGCGGTGGCTTGGCGTTGCTTCACGTTTTCCAAGGAACCAGTTAATCCTTCTAATGAACAATCGCTTCAAATGGATGCAGTTTCTCAGATAGCCGCTCCATCAGTTGTAAATCATGTGATACATGCAAGCTATGATGGGCAAGTGAGTAGTTTGCAGCTGACTGATTCTTCCTGTTACTTGCTGTCTGAAATGATGGTTCTGAATATCTGGGTTGACAGTGATGACTTTTGGGGAGTCTACCTATTTGAACTGTAGAGGTTTTTTTTTTCTCAGTAATTCTTTCCCTCCCCCACATACACTGAGTCAACCAATTTCTTTTTCAGGATCCTGAAGCTTTAACAGTTTGGGTTCTATTCCATGCACCTAAGAAGCAAACTTCTTGTTCAGGTATAGCAATTTTATTTTCATTTCAAGTGAAACAAATTTGACTTTCAGAATTGCAGGAATAGGCTGCAGATTTGAAATGAAACGTTCTGTCTTTGGTTTGTGTTCTAATATTTTGGGTATCATATTCAATTTTAATAACTGAAGGAGGTTGAATACTTCTAAATCTTTTAGATGTTAACAGGGGATTTATAATTCATTATCAAGCTTGTATGAAGAGGTTACCTACTACAAGATGTGTGGAATTTGCTTTACTCCTTTTGGTGAGGGAATTAAATCATGACTTAAGAAAACATTGCACTGGTTGCAAAATGGATAAGAAATTTGAAGAAACCTCTGAGTTTTTCTGTCTTCCTAAATAGTAAATAGGAAATAGTATATAAACTAGTTTGGCTAGTATGTTAAGATGTTTTTTTTGCTTGCTTTAGGGACAATTTCAGCCACATTTGCCAGAAAGGTAAAAATCTTAAATGAGATCCTGTGAGACTTTATTTAAAAGAAGAAAAAGTGTTGCCAGAGTAATGGGGAGAGTTTCTGTTAATATTACCACAACATCAATATGTTAAGATTGGACAGTAGCTAAAGTGAGACACACATCCATGGGAATGGCCTTTGCTGCTAGCAGACTTGCTTGTTTTTGTTACTCCTGGAATTGTTCCTAGATTCCTTGGGTCCAGCGGATGAATTCTTGGCAAGAGTTGATGTGGAAGTGGATAGTCCAGGACCTAGCAGTGTAATTAAAAGTATTCCTCTCCGAGCAAGAGCTGGAACAGCAAGGATACATGCTCCAAAGGACTTACAGGTTTGCATGTATTTACAAAGTGTATTTTAATAATAGTTTGGCTTTCCTCACCTGCTTCTTCTGTAATGTTTGCTTTTATTATATATGTATGTATATACACATACACACTTCTTTACCTTTTCCAGAGGATACATCTGTCTACTAGTGTGGGTTCAACAGCCAAACAGCAGCTGCCCTTGAAGAATGCTGGCAACATTGGTGTATATTTGAAAGTTAAGGTAGGTTGGCTTCTCCCTCTTGAAATCATGAGTTTTGATGCTGTTAATGTTGTATTGAAACTAGAGCCAATCCTTGGGATCCTAGCTGAACTGTGTGGTTTGACAAAAGGTTTACAAGTTTACATAAGGCAATCTGGAGCACAGGTTATTTTTTCTTCTACCCTTCCAGTTGTGGGCAGATGAAATTGGAAGAAACAGACAGATCCGGTCTATTAATATATGGCTCTGAGGCTGGTATCATTGCCAGAGTTTTGGGTTTTTCAATAATAGGATGGCCTACACAGCACCAGGCCTGCTGGCAGCAGATGGGATTCACCTTTCTCAAAGGAGGAAGAGGGTCTTTGTTCACAGCTAGCAGGGCTCATTGACAGAGCTTTAAACTAGACTTGAAGGTGGGATGGGGAGATAGTATCAGGCTTGCCTGTAACAAACTGTGATGGTACGCCAAGGTTAGAGGGACAGGGTGCTAGCAAGAGCCTGCAGCCTGTTGCTTTGAGACATGCTGGCTATGTTGGAGCACAGCTGATGTCTTACAGAGATGAGCCAGGGGTTCCTGAGGGTAATAGAAGCCAACAGGGAAACACCTTGAAATACCTCAGAGGAATTAAGGGTATTTCTCTAAGAAGGTGACATGGCCGACAGGCCAGCTGTAGTGCCTCTACACCAATACATGCAGTATGGGCAACAAACAGGAGGAGCTGGAAGCCACTGTGCTGCTAGAAAGCTACGACCTAGCTGCCATTATTAAAACTTGGTGGTACGAATCCTATGACTGGAGTGCAGCTATGGATGGCTACAGACTGTTAAGAAGGGACAGGTGAGGAAGGAGGAGCCAGAGGCATTGCCACCTACATCAAGAAATGGATGGAGTGTGAAGAGCTGTCTCTGAAGAAACCTTTTGGGTAAGAATTAGAGACCAAGGCAACAAAGGGAACCTTGTGGTTGGTGTTTACCACAGACCACCCTATCTAGGGAAGCCTATTGACAAAGCCTTCTTACTCCAGCTACAGGAGTCATTGCACTTGCTGGCTCTTGTCCTGCTAGAGGACTTCAACCACTCTGACATCTGCTGGAAAAGTAGCGCTGTGAGCTGTAGGCAATTTGGGAGACTCCAGGAATGCATTGAGGGCAACTTCTTAAGCCAGGTACCTTAGGACAGCCCTACCAGAGGGGATGCCTATCTGGACCTATTGGTCACCAACACGAGCTAATCAGTGACGTCAAGATTGGAGGCAGCCTGAGCTGCAGTGATCATGCACTGGTGGAGTTCATAGTCCTGAGGGATATGGGTCAGGCAAAGAGTAAAGTCAGGACCCTGAATTTTAGGAAACCAAGATTCCAGCTCTTCAAGGACTTAATTAGAACCCCCTGGGAAACTGCCCTCAGGGACAAGGGAGCAGACCAGAATTGGCAGATCTCTAAGGATGCTTCCCATAGAGCGCAAGAGCTCTCGATCCCCAGGTGTAAGAAGTCAGGAAAGGAAGGCAAGAGACAGGCATGGCTGAGTCAAGACCTGCTGGGGCAGGCAAGAAGGAACTGCACAGGCAGTGGAAGCAGGGAATAGGTATTCTGGGAAGAGTATAGGGGTGCTGCTGGGTTGTGTAGGGATGGGGTCAGGAAGGCCAAGATGTGGATGGAGCTGAATTTGGCAAGGGATGCAAAGAATAATAATAAGGGCTTCTACAGGTATGTCAGCCAGAAAAGTAAGGTCAAAGAAAGCATACCCCCCCGATGAACATGACTGGCAAACTGGTAACAACGAATGAGGAGAGGGCTGAGGTACTCAACTTTTTTTGCCTCAGTCTTCACTGGCAACCTCTCTTCCCATACCTCTCGACTGGAGGGACCACAAGACAGGGACCGAGGGAGAAAAGTCTGTCTCACTGTAAGAGAAGGTCAGGTTTGTGACCACTTGCAGAACTTGAACATACATAAGTCTATGGAACCTGATGAGATGCATCCCAGAGTGCTGAGGGGATTGGCTGATGTAGTTGCCAAGCCACTTTCTATGATATTTGGAAGGTCATGGCAGTCAGGTGAAGTCCTTGGGGACTGGAAAAAGGGAAATGTTGCACCCATTTTTAAAAAGGGGAGAAAGGAGGACCATGGGAACTACCAACCTGTCAGCCTCACCTCCATGCCTGGGAAGATCATGGAATGGGTCCTCCTAGAAGCACATGGAGGACCGGCAAGCCAGCATGGCTTCATCAAGGGCAAGTCTTGCCTGACTAACCTAGTGGCCTTCTATGATGGAGTGCCTACATCAGTGGACAGAGGAAGAGCTATGGATGTTGTCTATCTGGACTTCTGTAAGGCCTTTGACATGGTCCGCCACAACATCCTTCTCTCTAAATTGGAGAGAGATGGATTTAATGGGTAGACTGTTCAGTGGATGAGGAATTGGTTGGATGGTTGCTCAATGTCCAGATTGGAGTTGGTGACAAGTGGTGTCCCCTCAGAGGCCCATACTGGGACCAGTGCTGTTTAATATCTTTATCAATGAAATGGACGGTGGGATCAAGTGCACCCTCAGCAAGTTTGCGGATGACACCAAGCTGAGTGGTGCAGTTGACACGCCTGAGGGACGAGATGCCATCCAGAGGGACCTTGACAAGCTCAAGAAGTGGGCCCATGTGAATCTCATGAGGTTCAACAAGGCCAAGTTCAAGGTCCTGCACTAGGGTCGGGGCAGCCCCTGGTATCAGTACAGGCTGGGGGATGAAGGGATTGAAAGCAGCCCTGATGAGAAGGACTTGGGGGTACTGATGGATGAAAAACTGGACTTGAGCCAGCAATGTGCGCTTGCAGCCCAGAAAACCCAATGTATCCTGGGCTGCATCAAAAGAAGTGTGGCCAGCAGGTCAAGGGAGGTGATTCTGCCCCTCTACTCCGCTCTGGTTAGACCCCACCTGGAGTACTGTGTTCAGCTCTGGGGTCCTCGGCACAGGAAAGAAATGGATGTGTTGGAGCAGGTCCAGAGGAGGCCACAGGATCAGAGGGATGGAACACCTCATCTATTAAGAAAGACTGAGGGATTTGAGGTTGTTCAACCTGCTGAAGAGAAGGCTGCAGGGAGACCTTATTGTGGCCTTTCCATATTTAAAGTGGGCTTATATAAGAAAGATGAGGACAAACTTTTTAGCAGCGCCTGTTGTGATAGGACAAGGGGCAACAGTTTTAAATTAAAAGAGGGTAGATTTAGACTGGATATAAGGAGGAATTCTTTTACGATGAAGGTGGTGAAACACTGGAATGGGTTGCCCAGAGAGGTGATGGAGGCCCCATCCCTGGAAACATTCAAGGTCAGGTTGGATGGGGCTTTGAGCAACCTGATCTGGTTGAAGATGTCCCCCATCATTGCAACCCCATTGGGGTTGGACTAGATCAGGTCCCTTTTAAAGGTCCCTTCCAACCCAAACGATTCTATGATTCTGTAAAAACAACATGAAATAGCAGAGGTTACTGGAAAAAGCATATGGGAGTTTTGTTGCTTAGCTTTGGTTATATTTGTTTTTAACAAGCATATTATGATTTTAACAAGTGTATAACAAATATGTAAAAGTAGTGAATCCTGTGCTGCACAACAGGTGTTAATTAGCTAGTGGAGTGAAGCCCATTTAGAGCAATGAGGAGTCTTAGCATTGGGAAGCATCTTTATTTTCTAACAAAACTGCATTAGTTTTCGGTGGACATCTTGCCAACTCAAGTATGAAGCGAGTTCTTCTCAGATATGTGATCTCTTTACTTGACTTTAATTTTCTTGAGAATCCATGGAAAGTATGGTCCCAGACTGAAAGGTGACTAGACACAATTGAAACTAGCATTTCAAATCCAACAGAAGGAGCAGTTGATCCCCTTTTACATTTAAAAAATAAAATTGAGGGTTGTGAGCCCATCACTTCTTGGAGCACAGGCCATGAAAATAGGATGCATGACTAGTATCACAAAAGCCACATTAACATGATGATACTGGATACTAATTGGTACCAGTAATGGTTGGTACCATCATTGAGACTAGTGATGTTACTTCATTAGTGGTTTACCATTGCCATGTTGTGCTTACTGTTAAATTGTTCAAATCTCTTTGTGGGCCCTTCAGTGTTGTATACACAGTTGATGTCTTAAGATGCCTCTTTTAGAGGTGTCCTGGTTTCAGCTGGGATAGGGTTAACTTTCTTACTAGTAGCTGGCATAGTGCTGTGTTGTGGATTTAGTATGAGAAGAATGTTGATAACACACTGATGTTTTAGTTGTTGCTGAGCAGGGCTTACACCAGTTAAGGACTTTTCAGCTTCCCCTGCTCTGCCAGGTGCACGAGAAGCTGGGAGGGGGCACAGCTGGGACAGCTGACCCCAACTGGCCAAAGGGCTGTTCCATACCATATGAAGTCATGCTCAGTATGTAAACTGTGGGGACTTGGCTGGTGGGCAGTGACCACTGTTTGGGGACAGGCTAGGCATCGGTTGGCAGGTGGTGAGCAGTTGCATTGTGTATCACTTGTTTTGTATGTTCTTTTATCATTATTATTATTCTTTTCCTCTGCTTTTTCATTAAACTGTCTTTAGCTCAACCCATGGGTTTTACTTTTTTCCCAAATCTCTCCTCCATCCCACTGAGGGGGAGGGAGTGAGTGAATGGCTGTGTAGTGTTCAGCTGCCTGCTGGGTTGAACCACAACAACAGGTGTTTGTAGTATAGTGTCCAACTTTTTAGAAAAGTTTAACTAGTGCAGGGTTATGGGAGAGTTACGAAGGTGCCAGGTGCATTTGAATAGTCTGAACTGTATGTACAACAAATGCACAACAAAGTTGTATTATAGGTTGTAGAAATGTTTACTCCCTTAAAATAAGTAACCAACCCTCCCTTTTCCCCTTACCCACCTTCAGACATCAAATCAGGACAGCTGCTTTGCTGTTGAACCTGAGGATCTTTTCCTTCTTCCTGGAGAAGAACGAGCAGTGACTGTCCTGTTCTTTCCAAAAACCCTAACGACTACAGAAAGGTAACATAACTGCTTTTGTGCTACCTATTTTAAACAGAGCTACTTTTGACCTTAAGGTCATGAACAAATTGGAAGTTTTGCCAATAAGGGAAGCTTTGGCTTCAGTTGTTTTTGTGAGAGTCCTCATTCATTGCAAAGTAGATTTTTGCTAGGGTTCACCTGTTCTGTAGATTCCTTGCTTCTTTGCAGCGAATAGCTTAATGAATAGCTGGTATTTCCCATCACAGATCAACAGATGTCCTGAGACTTGTTTAATGTAAATAAATTAAGTAAGTCCCTGAAGACCTTTATTTGGTACTTGTTTCTAAAGTACAGTAAAGCTTTAAAATATTTATCTTCAGCAACCCCTTCAGTTGCTTCCCTATTCTTCATTCTGCTGAGACAAGGGAAATGTTATTTCTATTTTCATATGAAAAAACTCAAGCACAGATCAGGATCAAAAATATTCATTAATTTTGGCTGCCATAATCAAATAGAAGTTCAGCTGTAAATCCTATATAACACTAATGTACATGTTCTGTTTACAGATGTAAGCGTTCATATTTTTGCACATCAGCACCTGCTGAACTTAATTCTACGAAATGAGACTTGATTGGTTCAAGTGACCATTTTGGTGTCATGCAAGAGTTTTTTGGCAATGGCAGGGGTCAGACTCATTTCTCCAGAGCAGCTTTTCCTCTTTTGTTACATGTTTTTGAGTTTCTGCTATAACAGAGCAAGAATGGACAAAGGAATCTGTCCAGATTATGTTCAGCTTTACTGTATAGTTTAACTGCGCCTATGCAGTGCATTAAATTAAACAGCAAGAAGTTCTGTGCTAATGACAGTATGATCCTAATAGATAGGCATGCAAAGTGATTAATCTTTGCTTTCCTGTGGCTTTATGCATAACTGCTTTGCTTTACAGGCTCAAGCTACTCAGCAGGGTTGGAAACTTTGCAGTCCACTTGCAAATGCTGCCAAAAGACTAACTAAAGCAGTAACAAGAGTTCATGTTCCCTACTGCTGGGGTGCTGGGCTCTGTCATTAGGCATCATAGGAATTCAGTAACAGCTAAAGTGGAGGTTCTTGATTTCATTCCTGGCTCTAAGTGGGTCTGTGCTATAGAATCATAGAATCATAGAATGTTTTGGGTTGGAAGGGACCACTAGAGGTCATCGAGTCCAACCCCCCTGCAGTCAGCAGGGACACCGCTAACTAGATCAGGCTGCTCAGAGCCCCATCCAACCTGGCCTTGAATGTTTCCAGGGATGGGGCCTCCACTACCTCTCTGGGCAACCTGTTCCAGTGGTTTACCACCCTCATTGTAAAGAATTTTTTCCTTATATCTAGCCTAAACCTACCCTGATTTAGTTTAAAACCATTACCCCTTGTCCTAACGCAGCTGGCCCTACTAAAAAGATTTCCCCCCTCTTTCCTATAGGCCCCTTTTAGGTATTGAAAGGCCGCAATCAGGTCTCCCCGCAGCCTTCTTTTCTCTAGACTGAACAACCCCAACTCTCTCAGCCTGTCCTCATAGGAGAGGTGCTCCAGCCCTCGGATCATTTTAGTAGCCCTCTTCTGGACCCGCTCCAACAGTTCCATGTCCTTCTTGTGCTGAGGGCTCCAGAGCTGGACGCAGTACTCCAGGTGAGGTCTCACCAGAGCTGAGTAGAGGGGCAGAATTACCTCCCTCGACCTGCTGGCCACGCTCCTCCTGATGCAGCCCAGAGTACGGTTGGCCTTCTGGGCTGCCAGGGCACATTGCTGGCTCATGTCCAGCTTTGTATCCACCAGCACCCCCAAGTCCTTCTCGGCAGGGCTGCTCTCAATCCTTTCTTCCCCCAGCCTGTATTGATACTGGGGGTTACCCCGTCCCAGGTGCAGGACCTTGCACTTGGCCTTGTTGAACCTCATGAGGTTTACACAGGCCCACCTCTCCAGCCTGTCCAGGTCCCTCTGGATGACATCCCGTCCTTCTGGTGTGTCAACCGCACCACTCAGCTTGGTGTCATCTGCAAACTTGCTGAGGGTACACTCGATCTCACTGTCCAAGTCATTGATAAAGATGTTGAACAGCACCGGTCCCAGTACGGACCCCTGAGGGACACCACTCGTCACCGGTCTCCATCCGGACATTGCGCCGTTGACCACCACCCTCTGGATGCGACCATCCAGCCAGTTCCTTATCCACCGAACGGTCCACCCATCAAATCCATAGCTCTCCAATTTAGAGAGAAGGATGTTGTGGGGGACCGTGTCAAAGGCCTTGCAGAAGTCCAGATAGATGACGTCCGTTGGTTTTCCTTTATCCACCATTGACGTCACACCGTCATAGAAAGTCACCAGGTTCGTCAGGCAGGACTTGCCCTTGGTGAAGCCATGCTGGCTATCTCGAATTATCTCCCTGGCCTCCATGTGCTTTAGCATAGCTTCTAGGAGGATCTGCTCCATGATCTTCCCAGGCACAGAGGTGAGGCTGACAGGTCGGTAGTTCCCAGGGTCTTCCTTTCTCCCCTTTTTGAAAATAGGCACAACGTTGCCCTTCTTCCAGTCACCAGGGACTTCACCTGACTGCCATGACTTTTCAAGTATCATGGAGAGTGGCTTGGCAATTACATCGGCAAATGCTTCAGCCTGTTCTTCAAAAACTTGATTTCCTTCCTTCCCTATGACTTCTTTCCTAGTCTTTTTTTTCTTTCAGTTTTGTTTTTCTGATTGTTTTTTCTGTTGCTCTCTGTATCTTTGCTTAGATACTTCTGATCTCCACTTCCTTCCTTATATACTTTAGCCTTTTGTTTTATTTCTGTGTTGGCTTCTGTCCCCCTTAATTAGGCAGCACTGTCTTTTTCCTGGCTCTTCCTCTGGGTTTTTTTGTGTGTCTTTTTTTTGTGTTTTCTCTCCCAGTTAGGTCCAGCTTTCCTACTCAGCATTAGCCCATTTCTTTCTATTTCATTATTTGAATCTGTACTCATGCTCTCATTCATCCATTTCTCTGCTCTGCCTGAAGAAGGCAGTAGTCATCCACACTGTGCTTGTGTCCTATAGGGTAGAGATTGTATCGTGAAAAGCCAGCTGTAGGTGGCCTGGTTCCATGTCTGTGCGCCCAGTGCTCTTTCTCACAGAAATCTCAGGAAAAAAAGTGAGGAAAAAATCTTTGGTTTGTGGCTTAGAACGCTACCGTTGTTAACAGGACTCAGAATTTAATTTTGATACTCTTGGGTATCTCACATTTGTAAAACTTCATTGAAGTTTTACAGGTATTTCAAAAAACTTTTCTTTAATGTACGTAAAGACAGCCAGACTTTGTTCCTCTCCAAAATTAGTCTGTCAAAATAATGAGAAGTTAGCATGGGCAACAAAATAATTTGCCTAGCTGTAGTCTCTGAAATACTTAGCTGAACCATTCCCAGATGCAATACTTCAGAAGATTGCTTGAGGTACATGTAGCATGCATATTTACAAACTAAAGGATTTAAATTCTGCTATGCCTAAAGCTGGCCTTTGTCATAAAATAAAAAAAAGTATTTGGATTTTCCCCTTAAGGTAGTTTAAGAAGGCTTACCTTTAATTTTTTTTTTTCAGTTATGTTTTGTTTTTATCAGATAATCTTGTTCTGTGGTGGAATTTAAATTTATTTATTAATTTTTAAAGTACTTTGAAAATCCTTGTGCTGCCATCTGGACCTCAGTATGAAGTGGTGATAAAAGGTGAGGTGGAGTCTGAGGAAAACAGACCTGTGTCTACAGCTGCTGTCTGCTCAGACATCCCGCCCATTCTCTCCAACAAGCAGTTCATTGCCTGGGGAGGAGTAAGACTTGGAGCATCCGTGTAAGTATAAGCTGGGAATCCATTTATATAGAATATAACGTGAAGTATTTTATATTGCACTTAGTTGAAGTAAAACGTCCTTACTGTCCCTATTCTCATTAATAATCCACGGGTGATAAAGCAAGCTGTTTTGTGACTCAAGTGAGAGCAGCAGTATATTACAATATTTTTTTTTTTGTGCAAGAAATTTTTGGAAACAAACTGATCTTACTTGGGCTTTTTGTATTCTTCAAGATCCTTTAGTTATTGCTAGAATAATATCTGATTCTGTAAGATTAGTGTCTTATGTAAGTAGAAATGTAGTGGAAAATATTTTCCAAGAAAGTTGATGGAAAAATTCTGTTTGTTCTTTTGACTCCTAGCTCTTGCTAGAGATAAATCTCTGTGCTTGTTTTTCAATTCATCCATTAAGACTGTAGAAGAATTCAGTGTGGTAATGTAATTCGACCATCCAAATAGCACAAGCTGTTGAACTTCCCTGAATTAATTTATTGGAATTTTAATGTGTTCCAATGCTAAAACTTTTAGTGGTGGAGAATCCATTGCATCCCTAATTATGATTACTTTGTCCTTTAGATAGTTCTAATCTGAACTTTCTTTGGTTTCAAGTTTACAGCTTCAGTATTCCTGATTTAGTGAAACTGTTCATAATTGTCTAGATATACTTTGCTGCTTTTGTATGTAAAGGCTGTGAGTTTTGCAGATCTTTGGACTTCTAGGAAGTATTACTTTAGGGACTAATCCACTGTTGTTTTGATACTGAAGTTTTTGAGCAATCTAATAATGTTCCTGGTTGTTTAAAAGTGATCCATGTTTGTAGCCAAGAAAAGTTTCTGATAGCTATATTCCTATTTTTCTGTTTTGTTAAGATAGTGTATTTCTGACATAGTAGTTTTGGCTGTCTGTTGTTCTTTTCCCTGTATGCTGCTACCTTTTTATTTGACGTTCCTCCTGAAAAATAGTTTTGATTTACCATTGGTTTTAGGAAGCTGGAGTTATTTTTAAATTTTTTGTTCCAACAGAGTACAAAACAGCATCTGCCACTGAAAACTGGGGCGAGACTTTGCTCTCTCTCCATCCTCCTCTTCTAACTGCATGATCCTTCCTTTATGTTTTAACTAGTTTTAGGGCTCATCACATCCTTCTGTGATTGTTTTTTGACTTGTTAAAATGACAAAAGACACTCACTCCTCTTGCTGGAGAGGTTTCCTTCCTCTGTCAAGGAAGAACCTGGGTACCAGAAGCCTGATCAATGCCAGGATATATGAGAGAGAAAAAAATTACTTTTTGGTCAACCTGATGCTGCCAAGTGCCTATAAATTTCTGTGTTGCTATCATGTTGAAAAGTACCTGAAAAGGAAAAGTTAACTGAGTTCTTTACAATTGTTCCAGTGAATCTGGGCCAGACTACTTACAAGGTTCATTTCTGCATAACTAGGTGGCTCTGGATAATCTATAACTGTGTTTTAAAGTGGTTTTTTTTAAGGAATTTTTGTATTGACACAGCTGTTACTTTCTTTAAAAGTTCAAGCTGTTAAGTACAATACCTGAACTTCAGAAAAGCTGTATTTATATTTATTTTAAGGTTGTTTTGCTGTATGAGGATTGATGTGTAATAGTGTATAATACTGTAAGGTCTCTTAAGTTTGAGAATACAGAAGTAACTTTCTAGCTAACTTATTTTGTTGTAGTAAGCGGTGGGGTTTTTTTTCTTGAAATTACTTTAAAATTGATGATCCCATTTTCATTGTTTCCATGAATACAAATATGCAGTTAATTTACATTACTGTAAAATATAGCTAAACTTCATATTTTTCAGCCAGCAGAAATTAACTTTAAGAAATGACTCTCCAACTGTGACCCAACATTTAAGACTGTTGATAAGAGGCCAGGATCAAGACTGCTTTCAGGTAACTGTCATAAAAATTTCTCTTTAGTGTTTATGACAACTATTGGGATATGTTTGTAATAAAAACATCTTTGCCCTGAAGGGTTGTTCCTTTACAAATGTCAGTGACTAGCAGGCTGTGTATTTGCTCTGAGACTGCCAAGATGGACATGGTAGCAGAGCTTAAACTACACTGGCAACCTTAGGAAGAACTGAAACTGTAACAATGCTGCAGCAAATTGGAGTTTGGTTTACAGCTCTTTAAGCTGCTGTAGCACAACAGAGTCAGTACCTGGCGGAGTAAAGAGTCAGTGGCACTTCTTGCAGGAGGGATTCCAGACTTCGCTCCAAGGGACTCGGTGTACATGAGAAAGGGAGGAAAGAAAAACTTGAATTAGCTTTTGGGAATTACCTAACTAGAGGGGGTTTTGTTACGTAGTCTGTATGCATTCATATCCCCTTTTTTCCTCCAGAAGTTCAGATCCAATATCTGAAATCTTCAACTGAGAGGGAATTAATGTAGTGCTAATTAAGTTCAGCCTTACCATATTGTGGATTGAAAGCAAAAAACTGTGGTCTAAACTGAGAGGCATTGATATGGTCATTGTGGGAATAGAAAGTATCTTGGTCTTTTCTGTTGTATATGAAGCATTGCAACCTTAAATATGTGCTGTTGTCAACTGAGTTAATCCAGGTTTTGAAGCTAATTTTGGGTTACTAGTGAAGTAAGTCATATTACTATATACTTTTCCTGTTGTAGTTGCTCACTTCTGTTGTCTTTGTTTTTATAGCTGCAAAATATATTTGGATCAGAAGAACGCTTAACTAGTAATTGGGAACTCAAAATCCGTCCCAAAGAAGATACTAACATATACTTGATGTTTGCACCTACTCGAATAACTTGCTTCTTTGCAAAGCTGGAAATCAAACAGCTGGGGATTCGATCACAGCCAGGAATTAAGTTTACTGTGAGTCCCAACCTGACTTCTAATAATTTTGAACATACATTTTTCATAATTATTTTAAATCCAGCACTGAATAACTGTTACTATCGAAAAGTTGAAACTTCAAGATATATACTGCATATCTCTATACTAGCTAAAGATTTTGTGGGCACTACATTTTACAGTTTGAACATTAGCCTCAATTTTGCATGCACTTTTTCCCCTTGTCAAGGAAGAAGAAAGATTTTTATATACTATGTCAAAAGTAGCCCAAGATCTTAATTCTAGAACTGTCAAAAAATCTGAACTTGTCCTTATAGGTAGGCCTTAAATTAATTTTCAGTAAAACTTGAAACAGGTTGAATAAACTCAGGCTTTTTTATTTCTTACACAGTCTTTTTAGTTCACATTTTAAGCATTTGAATTTGTCTTTCTGTAACTTTTTATATAGTTTACCATAGTTATACAGAAGTTCTAGTAAGAAGTTTTCTTTCATTTGAAGTACTGGGGATTTTTGGTGATTTTTGTTTTGTGTGTTTTGTTTTTTTTTTCTCCCCTCTCCCGCCTGCCCCAGATACCATTATCTGGATATGGAGGAACAAGCAATATAACTTTAGAAAATGTTAAAAAACTGTCAGATAGTTACATGATAACACTGGATGGATTATTGCCTGGAAGATTAAGGGAAGCTTCCTTCCGCATAAGAAATACAGGTTCTCGGGCTGCCTATGTGAAAGCACTGTGCTTTGCAAACCTAAGGACAAAAACAGTTATGGATCCTCAGGTAATGACGGTATCTCCAGAGAAGTTTGTACTAAGAGAAGGAACACACGAAGTAAGTGTAATAACCTAATTCTGAACAAGTTTTATTAATTTAGATTAAGAGAAATGTGATCAATGAGAATGTGTCTGACTAGTTGTTTATTAAAATCTCACTTGTGTTAAATCCTGTTTCACTTGTATTGCAGTAATTTGTTGACTCGTGTTCCAAACACTAGTACTAACAATAAGATATTTTTTTTTCTGAGTATGTTGTCTGTTTGTTTTATCAGGTGATTACTATAACATGGAATCCAATGGAAAAGGAAAAGAACTTCCATAAAACAACCACATTGGTATCAACAGTATGTTTTTTTTGTGGAGATGAAGTTTCTAGGCAGCAGTATCGTAGGTAAGATGTGCTTTGCTATTGTAACAGACAGATACTTAATAAAAAGTTAAAACTAGAGGCGTGTGCTATGAGTATGGTTTTAACATGCTTCCAAAAATAGCAAGAACAAAAGACAGTGATGATGTGGAGAGATCTAGTAAGTCTTACATCTGGTAGGGTGTTTGGTGGGGGGTTGGTTTGTTTATTTGTGATTTTGGTTACATACTGTAGCTACAATCCTAGTTAAGGGTTTTATTTTCTTTTTACAGTCTTGAATTTGAGTGTGTTGGGTTTTGGGGAATATTTTTGCTTTTTTATATTGGAAGAGAGTTGTGTTCTATCTTGGTATCTCTCTTTCCAATACTTATGTAGCTTTAATTTTTAAAGAAAAGGCTCATGAAAGGAGTAGTACTGAAATTCAATAGTATTATGTTTTGAACAAGATTTGCATCTTGGTTTGCTGAATTCTGTTGACAAAGACAGTGTTTGAGTAGATGTGTATGTGAGGAGAAATAACACCTGCATGTGCTTGTAACATACTAAGGAAATTTGTAGAATATATCTTCCTGAGCTTAAATAGAGGTTATGCTACTCTGCATTTCAATTTGCATAATTCAAATGCACAAAAATGGCATATTATGCTTTTGATAACATAAATGGCACTTTTGACTTGTACGCTGTATGGTGTATAGTGATAATGCAAAATGTTAAGAATAGAGTGCTAAGACGCTGATAATCATCATTCAGTGCAAAATTTCAGGATGGCAGTATTTCACTATTGCTTTTAAGTGTGATTGCCTGAAACTTTATGAAAGTCACTGTATTTATTGTTATCCAAAAAAAGTATTAAACATAGCTGAATTTAATGGTATGACTTTGAATAAAAAGCTCGTGGAATAGCTGCATTTGTGACCACCTTGATAGAAAATTGGCTTATCTAAGATATCTCAGAAGATGCTCATTGCTGATTTTTGTATGAACTCCTTTATCAATGAATCCTTCTTAAAGAGCAAACATACTTAGGCAAGAGCTTTGATCTGCTGATCAACAGAAAACCCACTGAGAAGCTTGATGCACCTATATAGGTAGCATTAGAAACTTGTTTTATTCAGACTCTGGACATTGGTATGCGAGTGAAATTATTTGTTGCTGATTTTTAGTCAGCAGGCATGACATTTGTTTCTCGAACATGGTGGTTTAGTTGGTTGTTTCTTGGTGGGAGCTTCTCTGAAGTCTCCCTTGGAAGTTTGAGAGATGCTTATTTCTTGAAATGATTGAGGACTGTAAGCCAGTCAAACCCCAGTCTGTAAATTACGTCCTAGAACTAGAACATGATTTGGGACTTAGGGGCAGGAATGTGAAATGAGTAATCTGCCTAGTCTGCCAACTTGTGGCTCAAGTTCTTTACTCCAAAAATATACATAGTCAGCAGCCTAGTAAGTAGCTTAGATCTGAGAGTTAGCAGTGCTGAGGTATTCTTTCCACCTCCATGGCTCTCACCCTATCTGAGTGCCAGGTTTCCTCTTACTGACCTGTAGCTTCCCATTTTTCCCAGGACTATTTATATCCCAATGCCTCCCAGTCTTTTCTGTCCTGTTGGCAGTCATGCTCCTTGGCTCCATGTTCCTGCTGTTGGCTGGCACCTGCTGCCACTCTGCCATTGACTAGTCAATTTTTCCCTTCAAAAGGCTTTCACTCGTGACCAAAATAGCATTCTACTGCTTCCTGTGGTGATTGAAAAATCACTCAGATGCTTGATGTACTTATCAGAAATCTAAGTAGGTGTGACTGACAGCAGAGAACAATTATCTTGGAAAGACAAGTGTATGGTAGACATTATTTCAGTGGTTCCTTTTACCATGCAGCAATAGAGCAGGTATTTATTTAACCATTTTAAGATTATTAAAATATTTCAGTTTTAAACAATAGCTCACAGATTTGAGTTTGGTGTATTTGAGAAATGATAAAGTTAAAGTTATGCTGGATTCTTACCAATGTTATCAATCTTTTCAAATTGTTGTTTCCAATACTCTGTGTAATTGAATGACTTTTTTTTATCTCTTTAACAGAGCTATGATGTATAAACCTGAGATAGAAAAACACATAATCCCAGAAAACAGCTTATTAAGAAACATTGCATTTGATGGAGAATTTCAGGGGGAGGAGCTTGTGACAGAAGGTAACCCAATTACTTGTTAAACTGAGGAGTCTAGTATTTGTTTTCAAGTAGAAAAATGTGCTTTTAGGCTTGAATCCTAGTTATTTTTCCACTATTTCTTTTTTGATAAACGTAGAAGCAATTTGGATGGATGTTATTGGGTTTGTGTGACAAGGTTTTGGTAGCAGGGGGGTTGCAGTGGGGCTTCTGTGAGAAGCTGCTAGAAGCTGCCCCTATGTCCAATAGAGCCAATGCCAGTTGGCCTCAAGATGGACCTGCCACTGGCCAAGGCCGAGCCCATCAGCGACAGTGGTAGCGCCTCTGGGATAACGTATTTAAGAAGGGGAAAAGAAACCCTGTGCAATTGCAGCCGGAGAAAGGGGTGAGAATCTGTGAGAGGCACAGCCCTGCAGACACGCAGGTCAGTGAAGAAGGAGGGGAAGGAGGTGCTGCAGGCACCGGAGCAGAGATTCCTCTGCAGCCCCTGGTGAAGACAGTGATCAGTGGGAATATCCACAGGGTTTTTTTGTTACATGTTCTTGTAAGTCAAATACTTTTCAGGACCTAATAGTAGTACCTAGAATTAAGAAATCTGATATATATTTTTTCTTATTTTCTGGAAGATGCTGTTTTTTAGGTGAGAAGTTAGTTATTTTTTCAACATCTAAATGTGGGGGTTTTTTTTATTTTTGGCCTTTTAAATGAAAGGCTTTTACAGAGTTAATACTGAAAAAACCTCAAACAATAGAATGTCTTGGCTATAAGGATTGCTTTCAATGTAAAGTTCATTCCCTAGACTGTTTTCGTCTCCATTCCTCATTGCCTTAATTCACAAAAGTAGTTGAAAAACCTATTAAGAAATTATATACTAATGTTAGTGTTTGAAATAGCGTCATGTCAGTTTTTCACCAGTCTGTTCACTTGATGCATCAGTGCAGTATGGTTCATGGCAAGCAGCTGGAGGGATCATGCATTGTACGTATGTACGTTCCCAGTAATGAGCCTTCATCCTAATGAGCTGGAGAGGGGAACAGAATGAGGCCATTGGTGCTGTTTGTGTCCGTGTGGGTGCTGAGTGTTTCTGTCTGTGTTGGTCGGTGTGGCTGATGGTGTGGGTATGTGTGGGTGCTTACTGGGAACACGTGCTCAGCCTTGCTACTGATTAGACCTGTGACAGCCTCAACTCCATCAGGCCACCAGATTCAGTTACTCCCCAACACTAATGTAGTTTGCTATACTAATCAAACATCTTTTACATACTGATCTAATGTATTTCTAGTTGCTAAGGCATGCTTCAATTACTAATTGAACAGAGACAGTAGTTGTTGATATTTAACATCTAGGAACTTTTTATTCTAAAGCAGTCTGAAATGTTTTGTGACTTCTGTACTTGGGCAGTCAAAATAAATTCAGTTTCCAATCCATACTAGCATCTTGTCTGCATATAGGTGTATTGTTAAAGAGGAGGGAAGGGTTCCTGACCAAATATTTTTCAAAAGATCCTCTTTTGCATTTCTAGGTATCATATGATGTACTTCACTACTTTTTTTTTTTTTTTAATAGGATCTAAGCCTTTGTATAAAATTGTTTCTGTCTGTTGTGATTATGAAGATGGCACCATCATGCTGTTTGCATGCTGTCATTTGGGTCTGACACTTTTGGGTCTCGAATTGTGTGCACCGTGGCCTTGACATTCAAAGTTACCTTAATGATATCATGAACTAACTATTTTGATATTTTAAGTTGGTGAAAAGGAGATAGGCTGCAAGACTTAAATATTTTAATGGGATATTTGAAAATCAGGATTTACTGAACTAAATGGAATTCAGCTGAGGAGTGGGGGAGGGAATAAAAGAAACTTAGAGTGGAAATAATGGTCATCCTAAAGACAGAACATATTTCCATACTGAATTTTGTGGTATATGTGACAGAGTAAGTAAATTATTTCTTCTAAAACCCACATTCCGCTAGACATCCTTTTGCAAGACTTCACTTTGTTAACAAATTTCCAGATGCATGTAAATTCTAACTAAAAATGCTTCTACAACAGATGTTGCTCTGTCTTATCGACAAGCTGAGTTGTAGAAGCTATATACAAATATTAATATTTGTCCCTGGCATCTACTACACAGCAGAGGAAATAATGGTTGGAACAAATGTATCTTGTGTGAGAAGTGTTCACTTCTTCATTCTGTCTATTCAACATGAAATGGCTCAAAGCAAAGGAGAAAACATTGACTTGATTATTAAACATTTTGATGAAATACTTTATTATTTTAAAATCATACTCTTACATTCCTGGCCTGTTGCCTATTTACAGGTATAATGAATTAAATAAGTGTTAGATTGAACAGACTGAGTAATTGAAAAATAACTTCTCTCAAGTTGAATCTCTTTCTGCAAAGCCTTAGGAAAATATTTGTCTTATTTGCCAGGGTGAAAAAAGTAAATCGTAACTTTAGTTTGGCATAGAATCAGATTAATATGTACTATTTGTATAAAGGTGGAAAATATCTATCTTCTAATTAAAAAGATAAAATTAACATGTACTTAGATTTATATGTCACACTTCATGTTAATGTTGATTTATGCCTGATAACTAGACTTGTAGTAAGTAATTTTTTGAATGATCTACATTATCTTAGCCAACAGATTATTAACTAGGTCTATGTCCTAAATCTCTGTTGTGTAATTTCTGAGTACTATAGATTTGTTCTTATTAGAATTGCTCTGTTACTCTCATTTTTAGTATGTGATATCCCACGGGGGACAAATGATATCCATCTTTTCTTCACAAATATGCGAAAGGTTATCCTTTCAGTGGTTGGATATTCCACTTTGGATCAGGATGGATTTCAGCAGTCTGCTGGACATCATTTGAAATCAGACAGGTAATGTAACTATAAAGCTAACTGTCAAATAACGCCTAACTGAAGTGCATGTCCTTTCACTGAAGGTTTTAACGTCAGTGATGAAAATTGACTTGCTTTACAAGTGAAAGAGCTGGCTCTATAACAGGAATATCTAGATGGCTCTTCTCACTTTTTCTCTATACAGTCTGTTTAAACCGTTTTGATAACTTTTAAACTATTCCCTCAACTGGCACCATTAACTTTATCTGCAACTTGCTATTCTTCATCTGAAGAAACTTTTTTTTTTTCATAGGCATTTGTTGTTGTAGTCCTGGTAGGAGTATAACCACTTCATTCTTTCTAATGAATTTTTGACATCTGGGATGGAAATAAAGATGTATTACAAAGGCTTAGTGGTCTTTTCCTTGTCCAGCCCATATGCCACCCTTTCAGTGTAGCATGTACTATACTCATCAAAAGAATGATCAGTGCTGAGGCTACCACCCCAGCCCCCCCGTCATTCCCTCTAATGAAGTGATCCATTACTGGGAGGATTTCTTTGGAGGACTGGCAGAGACCTGGTCTTTAAAATGGTTCTATCACTTTTATTTAGACAGGTTGCTGTAGCATTTGGAGCTCTGAAAAGGGAAAGAAATGTCTGAATCCTATACAAGTCCTACTTGGATAGCGTAGCATAAAACCAAAATAAAGATGGGTTAACTTTAACACTATTAGAAATATATTTGCATAGGTTGTTTATTGAGTCTTCGTGTTTTTTCTTCTCAAGATCCTGTTGCATAGGTGAAGACAGGGTCCTACCTAGTTCTGTTGTGTTTAACATGTACATGTGTACATATGTCTTGGAATTGCTTGTACCTGTTGAACTCTAGATGCTGAACACTTTGGGACACTTCAACAGCTTTGTCACCTAGCAAGGTGTTTGTCAGGCATAGTGGGATTGTGAAGCTAGAGATTGGAAACAAGTATCTGCAAGCAGCAAGCAGGACATTTCTCTTACTGGTGGTTGTAATTTGTTTGGTTTTTCTACTTGATAGCCTTATCAGTTCTTCTAGACTTCAATTTATGCCCTGGCTAAGCATTGTAAGGATCTTCATTTTCTGATTAGACCGTAATTTTTAGAAGAGATCGGAGTGTGATATAATCTGATCATTAGAAAATTCCATGTGAACTATGTGAATCATTTGTCTTCCTGGTTCCATTGCTATATTAAGGGGTGAATTCTTATTCCTGTCCTGAACTGAGTCAGGATTCTCAGAATCATTGAAAGAAGAAGTAGAAATCATGGGAAGAAGAGCTGTATATTTGCATAATACTGTGTGGAGCAGAAGTTACCTATTTTTTCTTTAACTGTTGATTTCTGCTTTTATTTTAGTATTTGAAATCAGACTTCTTGTAAGTTAAGCTTTTAACTTAAGAAAATATCCCAAATCCTAAAATAACAGCTTCCTAGCTTATATATATGAGCTTATCTGCCATGTATTTTGCAAGCAAAGGTATGAAATGCTAGGTCATGAAGATGATGAAGGGATTGGAGTGTCTGTCTTGCAAGGCGAGACTAAGAGCTGGATTTGTTCAGTGTTGAGCAGAGAAGGCTTGAGCAGGGGGCCGAGGATCTTACCGCTGTGTATAAATATCTGATAGGGAAGTAAAGAAGAGGAAGACTGTCTTTCCAGTGGTGTCCAGTGACAGAACAAGAGGCAATGGACACAAACTGAAATGCAAGAAACTAAATTTAAACATGAGAAAAAAACTGCCTCCTCTGTCTGTGTAAGGGTGGTCAGACACTGGAACAGGTTGCCCAGAGAGGTTGTAAAGTCTTCATCTGTGGAGAAATTCAAAACCTGACTGGACAATGTTGTGAGTAACCTCCTGTAATTGACCCTGCTGTGAGCAGAGGTGTTGGACTAGGTGATCTCCAGAGGTCCTTCCTGATCTTCAGCATTCTGTGAAACACAACTTGCATTGCCTTATTTCTTTCTGCAGTGCTTTTTTAATCTGAATAAACTATGTATAGAATAAGAATTTTACTTTATTATCACATGAAGATAATTGTTTATTTTAGTACCTTCCATATGACTGGAACGCTGCCGTCGATGGCTATGTACTTTTCAGGAAAGACAGGCCTATGAGGCGAGGCAGTGGAGTTGCTCTTTATGTAAAGGAGCAACTGGAATGTATAGAACTCTACCCAGGAGCGGATGAAGAACAAGTTGAAAGCTTGTGGGTAAAAATTAAGGGTCAGGCCAGCATGGGTGACACTGTGGTGGGTGTTTACTATAGACCATCCAATCAGGATGAGGAAGTAGATGAGGCCTTCTACAGACAGCTAAATGTAGCCTCGCAATCGCAGGCCCAGGTTCTCATGGGAGACTTCGACTATCCTGATATCAACTGGAAGGACCACATGGCAAGGTGTGCACAGTCCAGGAGGTTCCTGCAGAATATCGACGATAACTTTTTGACCCAGGTGGTGGAGGAGCCAACAAGAAGTGGAGCGCTACTGGACCTTGTGCTGGCACATAAAGAAGAACTGGTTGAGGATGTGAAGGCAGGGGGCAGGCTTGGCTGCAGTGACCACGAGATGGTGGAGTTCCGGATTCTGAGAGGGGGAAGCAGAACAACAAGTAGGACTGCCACATTGGACTTCAGGAGAGCTAACTTTGGCCTCTTCAGGGACCTACTTGGAAGAATTCCATGGGCTATGGCTCGCAAAGGTAGGGGAGTCCAAGAGAGCTGGCTGCTATTTAAGCAGCTCTTCCTCCGTGCTCAGGATCGGTGCATCCCTGTGAGTAGGAAATCAAGTAAACGAGATAAGAGGCCTGCATGGATGAACAAGGAGCTTCTAGTGAAACTCAAAGAAAAGAGTAAGCTCCATGGGATGTGGAAAGAGGGTCAGGCCACTTGGGAGGCATACAGGAATGCTGCCAGAGCATGTAGGGAAGCAACTAGAAAGGCCAGGGTTCACCTGGAACTCAGTTTGGCAAAGGACATCAAGGATAACAAGAAGGGCTTCTTCAAGTACGTCAGCAGTAAACGTAAGACCAGGGGTAATGTGGGACTGCTGCTGAATGAAATGGGTGCCCTGGTGACAGAAGATACAGAGAAGGTGGAGCTACTGAATGCCTTCTTTGCTTCAGTCTTCACTGTCAAGGCTGGCCCTCAGGCTCTCCAGTCCTTGGAGGTAAGTGAGCAAGCTTGGAGAAAGGACGACCTTCCCTCTGTCAATGTGGATCAGGTTAGGGATCTTTTAAGGAAGCTGGACACCCACAAATCCATGGGCCCCGATGGAATGCACCCATGAGTGCTGAATGAACTGGCAGATGACATTGCTGAGCCACTTTCCATCATCTATGAAAGGTCGTGGAGAACAGGAGAGGTGCCTGATGACTGGAAGATAGCCAACGTCACTCCAGTCTTCAAAAAGGGCAAGAAGGAGGACCCAGGGAACTACAGGCCGGTTAGTCTCACCTCCGTCCCTGGAAAGGTGATGGAACAACTCATTCTGGGTGTCCTCTCCAAGCAAGTAGAGGAAAAGATCATCATCAGGAGTACCCAGCATGGATTCACCAAGGGGAAGTCATGCCTGACCAATCTGCTAGCCTTCTATGATGGTATGACCGGCTGGGTAGACGAGGGGAGAGCGGTGGATGTTGTCTACCTTGACCTTAGCAAGCCTTTTGACACTGTCTCCCATAACATCCTCATAGGGAAGCTCAAGAAGTATGGGTTGGATGAGTGGACAGTGAGGTGGATTGAGAACTGGCTGAACGGCAGGGCTCAGAGGGTTCTGGTCGGCGGGGCAGAGTCCAGTTGGAGGCTGGTAGCTAGTGGAGTCCCGCAGGGCTCAGTACTCGGCCCAGTCTTGTTCAACTTGTTCATCAATGACCTGGACAAGGGGACAGAGTGTACCCTCAACAAGTTTGCTGATGACACAAAACTGGGAGGAGTGGCTGATACGCCGGAAGGCTGAGCTTCCATTCAGCGGGACCTGGACAGGCTGGAGAGTTGGGCGGAGAGGAACATGATGAAATTCAACAAGGGCAAGTGCCGAGTGCTGCACCTGGGGAGGTCGAACCCCATGCACCAGACAGGCTGGGGGCTGACCTGCTGGGAAGCAGCTCTGCCAGGAGGGACCTGGGAGTCCTGGTGGATAACAAGCTGACCATGAGCCAGCAGTGTGCCCTTGTTGCCAAGAAGGCCAATGGTATCCTGGGGTGTATTAAGAGGAGTGTGGCCAGCAGGGCGAGGGATGTTCTCCTCCCCCTCTACTCTGCCCTGGTGAGACCCCACCTGGAGTACTGTGTCCAGTTCTGGGCTCCCCAGTTCAAGAAAGATGAGGAACTCCTAGAGAGAGTCCAGAGGAGGGCAACGAGGATGATAAAGGGACTGGAGCATCTCCCCTACGAGGAGAGGCTGAGAGAGTTGGGCTTGTTCAGCCTGAAGAAGAGGAGACTGAGAGGAGACCTCATCAATACATACAAATATCTTAAGGATGTAAGTCACAAGGACGGAGCCAGACTCTTCTCAGTGGTGTCCAGCGACAGGACAAGGGGCAATGGGTACAAACTGAAACATAAGAGGTTTCAGTTGAATATGAGGAAAAACTTCTTTACTCTGAGGGTGACGGAGCACTGGAACAGGCTGCCCAGGGGGGTTGTGGAGTCTCCTTCTCTGGAGATATTCAAAGCCCGCCTGGACGAAGTCCTGTCTAGCATGCTCTAGGAGAGCCTGCTTTCGCAGGGGGGTTGGACTAGATGATCTCCCAAGGTCCCTTCCAACCCTTGCGATTCTGTGATTCTAAATGGTACCTTCCACTTCTAAACATTCTGTGAAAAAGCTGTGTCATGATATAGCTGCTGAATTATTATTTTCTTAATAATGGAGAATTGAATTAAATTAAATTGAAGACCCATGTAAACAACATTGTATTACAGTACGAAATTTTGAGAAAAACTGAAAATAGGCTATTATAATTACTTAATTTATTAATACTTTTGCTTAATGCAATCTTATTTGCAGATTTGAGAACTTGGTCAGACTTATCAATGCGACTTTGGATGTTCTTCCTGTTAAAGGGCCTCAGGGTCCTCCATTACCTGTAAAAACTGATGATCTGGTTCAGAATAAGTCAGACGCTCAACAGACTTGGGCTGTTAAACCTGAGTACTTGATTTTGACACCTCCTTCTATTAGTAAGTATTTTTTGAAGTTAATAAAATAACCATTCTAATATTAAAATAACTGTACTGCATACTATATTTGTACTTATTTTGTATTAGTGTGGCTTGGCCAATAATTTTGTTGAAGTAGCTTTACATCTAAACAGAAAAATTGGTTTGAACGGTTTTGGTTAGTGTGCTCTGTGTGTATACATATATAATATGCACTGCGTGCCTATGAAGATTTTAAAGCATTGTGAAGGTAAAAATAGGTCAGAAAATGCTTTTTTTTTTAATTGGTGCATCTCTGAATCTTGGGCACTTCTTTGAGTTTTTGTGCGTGTTAGCTTTTCATAGCTTTTTTTTATTTTATATTACAGGTGGAACAGCGGATACTGGACATGTACAAATTGTCAACAATTCTAATAGGATGTTGGCATTTGAGCTTTCATGGCCAGCTCACTGCCTTACTATAACCCCACAACATGGAGTTATTGAACCAGAGTAAGTTTCTTTTGATAGGTTCCTTTACATGTGAAAGTGTGGTGAGGTTTTGGAGGAATTTATTTTAGTTAGCTTAGGAATTTAGTTTATTTAGGAATTTATTTCAGTTTGTTTATACTATACCCTGGAACTAACTGAAATAGCTTTTTGTCAGCTAACATACAAATCTAGCTTTTACATTTTAGGACCTTATTCTTTTACAGTTTTGTATAGAGGGAATGTTCTTCTGTTACCTATAAAGTTTAACTGGAGGCCAGGAATTTTCTGTGCCTGGCAATACTGTTATTATTGCATACTTTTCTAGGAGCTGAATGGTCAACAAAACTGAAGCTTTAAAAATCTTCTTTCACAATAGTTTTTTCTTCAAAAATGACTTGCATGTTTAAAAATGGGAAGGACTTCTTTCCCTGCACTCCAACCAAACAAAACAGAAAATAACAGTTCTTACAGAATGCTTCTCTTCTGGGCACTTAGTGTTTTCTCTTGCACATGTGCTGATGTTCATCAGAACTTGCTTGTGGGTTTTTTTTGTATTCTGTCAAAACTGGGCTTTGCTATTCAACCTTTGGCTTCTAATATCTGTAGGTAGGAAAAGAATGACAAGTCAGTGTCAGGACACCTGTGTCTTAATTAGCAGTATTTTGGAACAGTAGTCATAACTGCATGTGTGTATGAGACTTTTTCACGGATGTCTCCAAAGTCTTTCACAATAAAATGCTTGAAAGTTCTGACCACATCTTGTTTCTAAAGGTATGAGTTTTAAGATCAGTTCAGAAAGGCTTTTAAGACCCTGTTATTAAACTATTCTCATCTTTAAAACAGAAGTCTCATGTTCCACAAAAAATAGGGTTTTCTTTCTGCATTTTATTTAAGTAATTGCTTTAACTTATGTAGATATTTGCCCAGATATTTTCTTTTCAGTCCTGTATCACTATGCAAGATGTGATACATTTAAACACTTAATTCCATATTCATGTAGATGTAAATTCTTGGATATTCTGCTGGGGATCTTTCATCACTAGTGAGAACAAAATAAAGAGGATTATCTGGAAGTGCTAGGTTATCTGCCGCTTCTTGGAGATTCAGTCAGTGCCAAGAACAGTGGTTTCAAAAAGAGAGAACACTGAACAACTTTCCAATAGCTGTGAAAGTAAGGATGTCTTGAGCGTCTCATACCCTAGACTCAGGACTGTCTGTGGAGTGATTTCTTGAAAAAAGGGAATTGAAGGCCTTCTGCAAGCAATTTTCTTGCACTGCTTAATTTTAAAACATGTTCCCTCACTGGAAAAGAATGAGCTGAAACCTCGTATGTTGGGTCCAAGTAAGTAGTCTGGACCAAGAACAGAGGCCTGCAGTATACTTTGTTTGAACAGTACAATTCCCTTGTTGACTAGTATTGAAGCTTGTTTTTCTGAAACATAGTTATAGGTCTGCTTTACATGGCCTGACCAGTTGTATAGGTTAACAATAGATAAGATTTACTTTTTCTCTGTAACCTCTTACACAACCATCAATGACAAGTTTAAGTGTGTTAGTGTTAAGCTTTTGACTACTAAAGCTTGATAATATATTTGTTATCTGGATACCTTAAATTTAACTATCTCTAGATCATCTTCACTTACCTGCTATCTTAAAAGTGCATCTTTTTTTGAGGGGGGCTGGTGAGATCTGTTGTAGATACTCATTCTAATATGAGGATCATGCTGATATTTTTTTTCTTTTATTAGGAGCAGTACACTTATTCTGGTGAGTCCCAATCCATCACTTGCCACAAAGCCTTCATTAATTCCTTGGAGTGGCCTTATCTATATCCATTGTGATAATGGACAAAAGGTACGTGGCTTGAGAGGTGAGATTGCAACCTTTTACTTTGCTGGATAAGGTCTAGTAATGTTGCTAAAACCTTTTAAGTATGAGACAGCAGTTCTGTCAACTTCTATTATTCTCTCTAATTTGTAAAGTTCTCTTTAAAAAAAAAAAAGAATAAATGTAGTTAAGGTGCTGTTTTGCAAATTGAGACTCTTAGTTCATTCATCTCTGATGAAATACTGTGATGTGAACACTTAAACTGAATTGCCAACAAAATTGCATCTGTATACCTGCCACTGGCTTGTGCATCATTTTGTAAAATGCTAAATATATGTACTTACATATACATATATAAAAGTAATCTATGTAATATTTAAAATAAAAAAGTTAAAGGAGGTTATTGGACAAGTCACTGTAGCTCCTTTGGAGCTCCCTTAAGCTAAACTTAACCTTCTGTCTGAAAAGTCTGAAAAAGAATGTCTAGAACAGGTTCTGCTCTTCATGTATTTTAACCCAAGATTTTTCCCTGATTAAATTAAGGCATATAAATATAATTTATGAAGACAACAGTTTCTTTTTTCATCAGTGTAGAAGCAGAAAGACTTTGGTAATCTCCCCCAAAGAAATAGACACTTTTTTTTAAATTTTATTTTTACAGCCAGTATGTATTTTGGGTTAATTGTAACAATGCATGGAAAGAGAAATAAAAGACAGTTAAAGGATGAAATGACATATCTACTTTCCTTCTTGGTGGGGGAAGGTGAAGTATGATACAGAATTGGAAACTGCCTTAAAAAAAGCCCAAAACAAATAGGGAAGTTCTTGAAAAGAGCGAGTTGAGAAGGAAATGAAGACTGTACACATATTTAACTATGTTATGTTGTACAATATGAGAAAAGGATTTAAGAGAAAAAAACCTACTAGGACAGAAGTAGAGAATGGAGCAAAACCAATCAAATTGTAAGAGATCTGGTTGTTGATAATGCTTTTGCCATTTCTTTGCTACCTATCCAGTTAAGCAAATAGTATGCCAAGATTTTACTAGCATTAACTGAAGTTTTTAGAAGTGCTAATTATGTAGCAGAAGTGAACTCAAAGCTCATTCTGTGAGGCAGCCCTCTTCCTGTTCTCTGCAAGCAGAGAATATTTTAGGAGTTGTCAATTAAATGTAACTAGTTTAAATTATTATTCCTATTGAATTAAATTGTCTAGATAGCAAAGTTTCAGTAAATTTCCCTGTTCTCTTAAATTAGACTTGTCTTAAAATCTTTAAACTGTGTGAACTGAAGTTAGAGAGGACCTGGTGATTTAACATGAGACTCTTTCTCTGTTGGAAGGTAAAGCTGAACAACACGAGCTCTTACAGCTCAAGGAAATAGAGCTAAATAGTTTGACTTGTTAATGTATCAGTGTTCACTATTTAAATCTTCCTTTTTCTCCAAATTGTGCAAAAGTTTATTAAAGTGCAAATTCAAGAGGCGGTCGCACAGAGTGTGTCCGAAGCAGACTTTCCATCTAGAAGACGTGATACATTTACTCCACAGTCTGAAAGTCCTACTGTTCATGTGGCAAAGCCCCTCTCAGCGCTCCCTCTAACAAAAATGGAAATAAAGAACAGAACCATTGTTTTTCCTAGAACAAGACCTGGCCAAAGCTCAGGTAATATTGCTTACTTAGTGTTTGGAGGTTTTATTTACTTTTTAGGCTAGATATAAGGAAAAAATTCTTTACAGTGAGGGTGGTAAACCACTGGAACAGGTTGCCCAGAGAGGTAGTGGAGGCCCCATCCCTGGAAACATTCAAGGCCAGGTTGGATGGGGCTCTGAGCAGCCTGATCTAGTTAGCAGTGTCCCTGCTGACTGCAGGGGGGTTGGACTCGATGACCTCTAGTGGTCCCTTCCAACCCAAAACATTCTATGATTCTATGATTCTATGTATAGTGTATTTGGGAACTTGAATGCCTTGACTTTGTTCTTTTAGTTTAAGTGTGATTGATCAGTTCCTCTCTTCTGATTTTAGTTTGAAATGGTACTCCTTGTGATGGAACTCTTTTCAGAAGTTTTTTTTTTCCTTTTTTTTTTTCCATTTTTTTTCTTCTCCTTATGCACTATAGCCATACTTTTTCCCACAGATAGGTTTGCATACAGACAGGTAAGTTGCCAATTTTTTAAGCAACTATGATGAATGCAACCATACTGTGCCTAGGCAAGGAGCGCGCTATGAGGTTACTGTGTTTTGTTGAAGCTCTTTTGGGTCAATGCACTTTTGTAGTAGCCTCATTCTCCTCATCTGTATATGTGTCCCTATGGTGTGAGATAAATCTGGCTGCATGTAGCAGAGAAATAAATGTTCTTCCTTAAGACAATAGGAATGTCAGCTATGAGTCTGGCTATTCTTGTCTTGTACTTAATGATTGACGAGGACACTGTTGATAATCGATAATCCTCAGTCTGTACTTTTAATTCCAGTAATGCTTAAAATTCTCCAAATTACTGTAAGAAACTGTCATTCTGTTATCTAGATACCAGAATTTTTGGTAGTGCTTAGCTTTCTTTTCCGAGATAATGAGGATTTTTTTTAATGATTCGCTGACACTACATTTTTATTTAATAGACTTTAGAACTTTCAAGGCTTAATTTATTAATTATATTTGGGTTTTTTCGCTACACCTGTAGAGGGGAGTATAATACAATACTCCTTTCCTATTTTTATAAATGTCCCATATAATATATATCATAGAAACATTTAGGTTGGAAAAAGACCTTCAAGATCATCAAGTCCAACCGTTAACCTAACACTGCCATTCCCACTAAACCATGTCCCTAAGCATCTCCTCTACATGTCTTTTAAATACCTACAGGGATGGGGACTCAACCACTTCCCTGGGCAGCCCCTTTCAATGCTTGACAACCCTTTCAGAAAAAATTTTTCCTTGTCCTATCGCCCATTACCAGGGAGAAGAGACCAACACCCACATCACTACAGCTCCTTTCAGGTAGTTGTAGAGGGCGATAAGATCTCCCTTCAGCCTCCTTTTCTCCAGGTTAAACAACCCCAAATCCCTCAGCTGCTCATAAAACTTGTGCTCCAGACCCCTCACCAGCTTTGTGGCTCTCCTCTGGACATGTTCCAGCACCTCAACGTCTGTCTTGTAGTGAGGGGCCCAAAACTGAACACAGTATTTGAGGTGCAGCCTCACCAGTGTGGCGTACAGGGGCACAATCACTGCCCTGCTCCTGCTGGCCACACTATTCCTGATACAAGCCAGGATGCCATTGGCCTTGGCCACCTGGGCACACTGCTGGCTTATACTCAGCCAGCTGTCAATGAGTACCCCCAGGTCCCTTTCTGCCAGGCAGCTTTCCAGCCACTTTTCCCCAAGCCTGTAGCGTTGCATGGGGTTGTTGTGACCCAAGTGCAGGACCTGGCACTTGGCCTTGTTGAATCTCATACAGTTGGCCTTGGCCCATTGACCCAGCCTGTCCAGGTCCCTCTGCAGAGCCCTCCTCCCCTCAAGCAGATTGACACTCCCACCCAATTTGGTGTCATCTGCAAACTTACTGAGGGTGCACACAATCCCCTCATTCGGATCATTGATAAAGATACTAAACAAAACTGAGCCCAAAACTGATCCCTGGGGAACACCGCTTGTGACTGGCTGCCAACTGGATTTAACTCCATTGACCACAACTCTCTGGGCTTGGCCATCCAGCCAGTTTTTTACCCAGCCAAGAGCATGCCTGTCTAAGCCATATGTAGCTAAACTTCTTGAAGTGCTACTCTAGAGATGATCTTACAAATGTCCTGTTGATTCTTCGCAAGAGGCACATTTCAAAGTGTGAAATATGCTTATTGATACTGTCAAAGTTGGGATTTTCTGATAATGTCAGTAGTTGTTCTCCTTTTTGCAAGTCAAGCATAAGCTTTTTATCGAGGATTCATATACATATATATATATATGCTGAGTAACAAATCTGTACTAGGATGAGAACAGATTTTATCTGATGCAACTTTATTTGATTGATCTTAAACTTGAATACTGTGTGTTTTCTCTGAACAGTCAAATAATATCTTGGGAGGCAGTTGGTTATCTTGTGGGGTTTTTTGGTATTTTTTTGTGTACTGTTATGTGAAGATACCTGCCAAAAATCTGAATGCAATAAACGGAGACTGTTGGAGGTGACAGATGTCTCTGCTATTTGTCATATTCTGGATTTATAAGAGGCTAACTTCCTACTACCAATAATACATTCACATAACATTCTTTGATGTGTGTCAGGTTCTTTTAGAGGATTATCTATTATTGATTTAGGGCTATTGGGGGTGAGATTTAGGTCTCACTTTGTTTCTTGTAAGCATCTTCAACATAATTCTTCACTAGAAGACTACTTCCAAATTTCTTTTATATAAGCTTTCAAGAATTTTATGACATTGTGCTTTGTTTGAGTCTGCCTGTGGAGTTGTCATCATAGGAACTGAACATTAAACTTCTGTGTGTCTTGAAACATAGTTTATGCATAAACTCTTTCCACTAAAGATACTTGAACAAAAGACACAATGTATTGTCTGATATTTGTCTTCTAGAGAGTTACCTGGAAATGGAGAATAAAGGGGATGAAAACGTGAAGTGGCATTTGTCATCTTTTGCACCACCCTATGTTAAAGTGAGTGAATGCTTGCATTGGTAGTTTTATGCAAATCTCTTGGGTGTTTTCCTTGTCTCTTGTTGCTGCTCTTGCTCTCTCCATCCTCTTAAGGAAGAATATATATTTGAGCATGAATTCAGTTACAAAGTTCCTTTCTGCATCTGTCCATATTGGGAAAATGTTTTACTCCTTTTTTTTCCATCTTTGATGTGCTCCTTGACTGTGAATCAGTGCTCTGAGGGACAATTTCTCATTCACTTACTGGCTCATAGAGTTTGCTTGTGCTCATCCAGTATCCTTATCCAGATGGTGTTAAGTAGTCAAGCATACGTGAAAGATGTGTGTCCCTTTTGGCTCCAGGATGCTAGACTTGCCTTGTTTTGAGACTTGTGCTGCTGGAACTACGCTGTACATGGTATCTCTGTAGGTAATTTAAGTTAGGTCAAAGATACTTGAATTACACTGCTGTCTCCTGTGCAATTATTGTAGCTGTACCATTGATATTTGTAAATGCTTCCCTCTTTTTTTGATAGTCTGAAATGCTGTGATGGTCACTTTGATTTTGTGCTAGAATTATTATGGTCTGTTGTCATGAAATGATGAAAAATGCTTATGTAGCACTCTTAGCTGTAGCCCAGAAGACCGAGTATGCCACGTTCCAGCCGGTGTACTACCTCTAAACTGGGAGTTGGTAGTCATGGTGACTTTTAGGGAGTCAATATTACTTGTTCACTTGAAAGCAGCTTGATTGGGTATGTTTTCTTCAGTCCTTTGCAAGGGTGGTGTGTGGGTGGGTGTATTGTGTGGGTTTGGTTGGTTGGTTTTTTTTCTTCTTCTGAATCTGACTCATAATTTTATTTGCAGGATGTGGATGGAACTGGTTGTGTTTATAGGGTTACTTACTCCGCTTTCAGATGTTCCCGTGTTTCTGGTACTCTTGAAGCTCATGGAGAAGAGAAGGTAAACTAACATTTATAAATATTTCAAGCATATTAGTTTATCTCAGTTGTAAAATAGGATCTTACATGAGAAATTCTCTGAAATAACAGTTGAATTTTTGAAGCTGGTCATACTTTATCTGATAATGACAAAATTTTGGCCTTCCGAAATTGGATTCTGGGGCGTATCAGGTAGTCAGTATCTACTTGCCACAGATGTTATAGTGTCAACTGAGTTGATTCTAAGAATTCATGCAATCTGTAGTTTAACTTTAACATGGTGGTGGTTTTGTGTTTTGTTTTGGTGGGGGTTTTTTAAGATAAATTATTCTAGAACAGAAAACTGTTTTTAAATGTTTTGTAAAAATCCACAAGAAAATCGCAAATAATACTGGATTCTAATGAAACTGGTGTGAGAACTAGTTTCTCTTCCTTAGAAGTAGTCCTTTAATACTTGTTCAAGACAGTTGTCGGTTCCTAAAGTTGATTTAATTTGACTTGCAATTTTATCGTCTGGCCAGTAGAGGGTTTCATAACCACAAATATAAAGCATATCCAAGGACATACTCAATGGGTTTCCATGGGGTTCTTGTCCCTCCCCTTCTTCCTCGAAGCTACTTCAATTCTATCTGTACATGTTCATGAACACCTATTTTTTTAATCATTATGGATTATTAGGACATTCCTTAACTACATTATTTCTATGATGATGCTATTTGTAATCTATTTACAAGACATAAAAAACTTACTCCTGTCCAGTTTCATAGTTATTTCATAATGTTGAAAAACATTATTTTAATTTAAACAATTGTCTTTGCCTTAGCTATCCTAGTTCAGGCCTATTTGAATAACATTTACATTATTGGCATGTCAGGCTGTTGGCTGGAGCTGATAAGGTACAGTGCTATCGTGATTTGCTGTTTTTTGCAGTGGGTATGATAATATTTGTTGTAGTGATTTATTCTAATCTGCTGCTCCCCTTCTCTTTCTTCCCCCAACCTCAACTCTGAAAACAATGCAAACTTAGTCTTGAATTAACCTGGTACAGCACTATACAGAGACAAGCTTTTGTTACATAGGTGACCCTTACGGATGATCAAATGCATAGTCTGCAAGTTGGTTTAAATTTCAAGCCTTCTAGTAATTGTGCCGCAGTGTGCTTCCAGACTTGGAGCTGGAGGAGTACAGTTGTTCACAGCTTAGCTGACAGATGAAGGAAGGTATTGCTGTCTTTCAGCTGCCTGTATTTCTCCTCCTGGTCCTCTTCTTCTCCATTTTACTAATAGAAATGGTTGTGGAAGCACATGCTGACTTTGCTTAAAGCAGATTAGCTGAACTCAAATTTTGTTCAAGATTGCTTGCACAACCTTTTTCATCAGAACTTTCTCTCGTGTGGGCAAAGGAGGATGAGCTGTATTGGGTTTTGCAAGATCATCTGTGTGTGGAATGTATGTTCTGTAGTGTGTAAATTTTTTGCTGGCTTAACTGTAACTTTGTGTAGGTAAAATTGTGAAGATGTATAGATTATTTTGATAAGCTTCTGCAAATTTTTTCTCTTGTTTTGGTAGGTTGCTGTAATCTTTTTACCTAGAGATAAAGGGGATTACTCCCAGTTCTGGGACCTTGAGTGTCACCCTGTTGAAAAACCTAGTTGGAAACACAAATTAAGATTTCAGCTTTCTGGAGCAGTGAGTATATAAAGGCTACAAACGCTGTTCTGAGCACAAATTTTTTATAAGATCTTAATTTTACTATACAGTACTCTTTCTGATATGCACTGGTGTATTCTGGGAAAAAACCCAAATCCTGCTGATATTTTTATTGGACTAAACTGTACTGGTTTTCTTATGTTACAGAAATACCTTTTTCATCTTGCTTATGTGATAATGATAATCTTTTGCCATTTAAGATGTAAAATTTTATTTTGCTCAGAGAGAATAGAGATAAACTTGCCTTTTGTGGGAATTGTTTCTGTAGATGTGTATTTGTTTGTATCAGTCACTAAGTAGATTTGTTTTATTTTTGCGAATAAATAGCAAAGTAACTGACCTTTGCTATAATTTGTAACTTAATGCAATATTGGAATTTTCAAATATCCGTATTGGAAATATAGTTGTGTCTATGATAGAATCTATTTGAGTATTTTATCAGAGTAACAACATAGTTGGAGGTGATTTTTGAGATTTGTATGTGGGAGCGGTTAGATTTGAGCTCTCCTTAGCTCCTCTATTCTTCCTCAGCTCTAACTTTAATGGTGAGGCTTGGAAGGGGAGGGGTTTGGGAGTTAGAACTGATCTTCTGTGCTCTCTCTCCTTACCTTGCTTTTAATCCCTACCTCACCATCCACACAAGAGAAGTCTGCATAGGACAGAGAATCTATTACTATTAGGAAGAATTAATTCTGATGATTAATTGAGCTGAATGTGAAGAGGTTTTGTACATTCAGTATTGTGTAATTGCTATATATGCTTTGCTGTCCCCTCTAGGGAGTTTGACTTGATTTTTCTAAGAAGCCCAGATAAAGATTTGGTATCTTTCTTTAGAATACCAAGCCTGTTTCTGTAGTGAGAATCTTTTTTTACCCTTCTTGCCAGGGCACCTTACCTTTTATTTTGTAGGGTCCTTGTTCTTCTCAGTAGTTAACTGTGTTGAAAAGGGGACTTGTTAAAAAAGTGTATGTTAAGTTACTTATAATTTTGGCATGAAGAATGAGACCTGTGTAATGCTTGGTTTGGGAGGGTTTATTCAGCTTTCATCTAATCCTTTGAACATAATTTTCCTTAAAATGAGGAGAACATCTATGTCATTTGTCTCTTTAAAGCTAGTTGAAATTGAGAGAAGATTAATTCTTTATCAGAAATCTAGAGTTTTGAAGAATTCTCTTCTTAAAACGTGACTAGTTGTCAGAGTTGTGTAAATCTTTGAGCGGCACAACTTGACATTAATGTTTTTGAAAGACCGTGTCAGATTTGTTCCTCTTGATTTTTTTTTTCAAAGCTGTTAACAATTAGATCTTTCTAGCATCTCTTTGTGCATATGGGAAAAAAATTGTAGAAAATACTTGAAATGTGTCATGATCGTTTTAAAAATGTTGATAGGGAAATACTTGTTTATCAACTAGGTAAGGAACCATACATCTGTTCGGAAGCGGGGTCAACACAGAACCTTTGCTTACATTGTTGCTGCTTTTTAATCAGATCCACTTTTAGTTGAAAAGACAAGTCAGTTATGATCTATTATGTCCCAGTGATCTAGAGTTCAGACTGTGTTACTACAACTTTGAAAGGGACTTGGATCCTGCTGGGTTTGCAGAGGCGGAGAGGGCTATGGCTGTGGTTAATGTGACTTTTGGCAGGATGAAGTGGGAAGACTGACTGTCATTCAGAGTGACTGAGTGGTATTTATTTATAGTACCACTTCAAAAGAAAGGAAAAATTTGGGAGAGCTCAGGAAAGAACTGAAAGAACAAGGTGAAGTTAGGAAAGTCAGTGGTGCTTACCACTTTCATTTTTTTCCTGAAAAACCAATTAACTGTCACTTTGATTATGCTCTGCATGCGTTTGCAGTCCCCACTACTGGAAACCATAGTCAGGCGCTCAGAAGATTATGTCTCCAAAACTGATCCCAGAGACAAAGAAAGGAGGGATTCTACATGTGCTTTGCAGCCCCAACCTCTCAGTACTGGCTATTCAGGCTTAGTTTTTTTCTTTTCCTGAGAAGCATTTGTTAGGCTGCTATCAGGTATTGTTCTAAGATCACTGAGCTACAAATGAGTATCACCATTGTGCACAGAAGTCTTGGATTGGTATTTCAGTCTAATTATTGGTCCCATCTGGGTGAAATGGGTAACTAGCAAGAGCCTGCCAGAAGGCTGAGGCAGCACCTAAGTTCTGATTGCTCCTTTAACACGTAGAAAGTTGAGGACTGCATAAAGAATCCCTGCTGTTACTACAAATGTTAAGTGCATACCATTTTTTAATTTACATGGTTTATGCACTTCAGCTGTCTAACCATGTAACTTTTAAATGTATCATTTGCAGCTAACTGAGCTGAATTTCTTAACACACAATGTACTGCTGAGAGTCCTGATTTGATTATTATTATCAGCAGTACAAAGCTTCATCTTCTTTGGGTGTCCCAGAAGTGAGACGAGGAAAAATCTTTTTAAGCTCTGTAAGCAGAATAATTCCAATTTTAAAGCTAAACAAATTTCTGTACTCCTGAGGTTGCTTTGGAACAACAGCACTCAGGTGTAACCATTTGGGCACTGTCGATGTACTGCTTTCATTTGAAACATAAGAAGTCAGTATGGGCTATGATAAAGCATGCAGTACTTCAAGATGCCTTTATAAAGACTGGGGGAACTTCTAGTTGTTTTCTATAATGTCCCTTATTCCCATGCAGTAAACTTGCCTTATTGATAAATTAGAATTTGAATGATAACACTGAGGCATGACACCCATCATTTTTCACTACATGGAAATTAAAAACTCTTGAAACAAGATACATGTACAAATCCTTTCTTGTCTTTATGTATTGGGTTCTACTGTGGTTCATGGGTTATTTGCAATAGCAAAATACTCTTTAAAATTAAGATTTTTTTTTATTTTTTTTTTTTGGCTGCTGCTATTTCTGACAGACTGATTAGCAGTTCTTTCAATAGAAGAAACGAATGTCTAAAAGACAAGTTTGTCATAGCAGCTCTATTGAAGATGAATATTTTTTTCATCTTACCTGCGTAAGGGAATCAAATGCTTGTCTAAAACGTCAGCACCATTTCAAAAATTGAGATAATTTTATAAGTGTAGGAGGTTCTTTTGGTTCTTTAACTTTATTCAAGATGTTGTGACCCAGGGGCCTCCAAACAGTATCTGGCTAGATTTGTTAAACAATGCAGAATTGGAAATTGGCTATTTGGCGAAGTATTCCCTTAAGGTGATCTGGTCTCCTTGTGTTAGAGTACACTGAATGGGGGTCCTGACGATGGTAAATATTTTGGCCTAATTTCTGAATGTGATAATTATAATATAAGGCATTATGAGATTCTGTTTCTTTGGAGAGACCTTTCTTTGAGAAGGATGTATTGTTCATAATACAACATTATTACAAAGCTTTTTGCTGTTGTGAGAATTCAAACTATAATGATGACTTACGCCTGCCTTCTTTCTGAGCAGTTGTTTAGCAGAGTGCTGTTCCTGAGGCATATGGGCAGAATACCTGCAGAGGAATTGGGTTTTTGTTTTGGCTTTTAGTAAAATCTTCGTTGCTAGCAGCCTTCTCAAGATTCCACCTGCACTGCTAGTTTGTTGTGAACTGGCTTGTAACAAATAAAGTATTCATAAGACACAGAAGCCTTCTAAAGTATTCCTCCTAAATAATTGCTTCTGTCTCAATGATCCAGACTCTAGTGTTTGTGAAAGATTAAATTTTAAATAAAAAGTCTTGGATTGGGTAAGGGAAATTACTTACGTACTTGAATACTTAAATACTTTTGAATGTAAAGTTTAAAGGCTTCTCTATTTTTGCTAATAGGGTACTAAAACAGAAAATGAAACTTCAATTGTGAAAGCTTCTGCAAGTGCCCTCACAAAAACTGAGCTTCCAGTTATACCAGAAATTAATGTTTACGCTGAAGCACGTACAATTAAAGCAGGGTATGTATGAACAAAACTTGAAATGAGAGAGTCTGCAACTGGGTAAAAGGGGGGAAACACCCCACCCCCGACTCCACAACCAAAACCTTTATTACCATTAGGACAGCTATGTGGTGGAACAGGCTGCACAGAGAGGTTGTGCAGTCTCTGTCCTTGAAGGTTTTTGGGATCTGACTAGACAAAGCCCTGAGCAGCCTGGTCTGACCTCACAGCTGACCCTGACTGGAGCAAGAGGTTGAACTAGAGAACTGAGCCTCTTCTGATCTGAATTATCCTATGATTCTATGTTAAAAAGCAAACAGCTGCAAAAACCAGACTTGCCAAAACTCTTCATTTGGGTTTCTAAGTTGCCTAACCATGATTTGCTGTTGTAAATGAACTGGCAATAGCATCTTGTGTATACTTTTCATATGCTCCCCTTTTGGAGAACGTGGAACAGTAAAGTCACTTCTGAGAAGACCAGTGTACTGCATGTCTTAACCTTGCTGTTCTTCAGTCTTGATTTCCAGTTCTTTTACTATGGGGTGATGTGAATGTGGCAGGGGAGTAAAATCTTTTGGTTAAACATGGCATCTCTGAGAAGAGGCTAGTTCTGTAGTAAAGCATATGGGGGAAAAATTCAGATTGTGAAAGTACGTATAAGTAAATGTACATATATTTATGCCATGGTGATGCTTTCATTATTCTTTCTGGCTACAATGTATTGCCTATAAAATTTAAGGTGAGAGAGTTGATGTCTTCAGGATCTTTTCGTTTTAATGATTTAGTCTCAGAAAATACACCTGTTATCTTGAAGCATGAAATCAATATATCCAGACCATTTAAGTAGGAAATCTTACTATGTTAATATCTTAAATCCCTTTTTTCAAATCAGACAAAATGAGATAACTCGAGGGGTATATGCACCAGAAGACCTGTACACTTTTCCTCCAACTAGAGTTGGGGAATCCTGCACATTAAAGGTCAACTTGCGGAATAATTCCTTTACAACACACTTGGTAAGTTTGACAGACTTTATTTTAAATACAGTTTCATAAGTCCTTCCAGCAGTTTAACGGCACTGTTTTTTTAACTCAACAGGAGATTGCGATAGTATAAGTCTTGGTTTGTTAGTTTAAAAAAAATCAATATTATATTTGAAGAATTTTGCTTTCCTGTAATCTTTCTCTTTTGTCTGACTGAATCACTGAGTGTATTTGTAATATATCTGCAACTGAAAAAATAATAGATTATTGTTTGCATAGATTTTTTTTATTATCCCGATTTATTTATTTTATTTTTTAATTTCATTAAAATATTGAGATGTGAATTTTTCTTACTATGCACAAATGTGGGCATGCTTTATTTTTAGACCCTGGGTCTGTGTAAAGCTGTATTTGTAAGTGACCTGATTTATCTTAAGCATGTCATAAATTGAATATGATAGGCTTAGACATAGTGTGCTTTTAAGCATTTTGTATTAAATTGCAGCTGAAATTTGTAAGTCCCAGAGAGCCTTTCTACATCAAGCACTCGAAATACTCTCTAAGGTGAGTTACATATGCTAACATTCTCTCCTAACAAAAAAATTAAACAAGTAATTCAGTAAGATAAATATCTTCTCTCTGTGTACAGTGCTAAAATGTAGATATAAATATCCAACATTCTGGCTGTCTAGTTAAAGGCGCTTTTTTTTTTTCCTAAGCTGTACTCTGTAATCTTGGTTAGAAGCAGAATGAGCCCACACAGTTATTTCTGCATCTGCCAATTTCTACCCTGCAAATTGTTTCTAACAGTGCTGCTGCTTTTAATGCTAAGCCTAATGCTTCATTTAACCATTTGGCATGCTGTGCACAATCAAGTCATTCCTTCCATTTATATTTTCTGCACAACAGACCAAGCAAATTGCCTTCATCATGCTTCTAATTTGACAAACCTGCAGAGCTGCATCAAAGATTCTCTGCAAATACAAGGTTTGAGCAGCCAGTGGAATTGCCTGGTCATACCAAGTATTTCAGCATATTACCTGCATAAAAGGAATTGTCAAGTTGGTGATAACAATCCCTCAAAATAAACACAGTCAACTTTAGAGTTCATTACAACAGATATTTGACAGTCCTATTAGTCATCTCTTCAAGAAGTATAGCATCTCATGTGCTTAACAGTGGGATTGTCAGGAAGACAGAAATGCAACCATTTCATTAAAAGTCATACAGCATACATTCTTGGTGTTTAAACAGGTCCTCGTTTTAAAGGTGGGGAAACTAAGGATATGCAGAAAAGAAATTGTGAGCAAAATCGTAAATGGAACAATATACTCTAGCTCCTAATCTAGTTTTGTTTCTGCTAATGATACTTAGCATTTATTGTAAAGAAAGACACGATGGTGTTAGCCACAGGTATTCAAGGTATTCTTAAGGCCACTTTTCAGTGCAAAGTGTTATAACTCCACTTAGGCATGCGTTCCAGTGTTTCTGTTTAACTGGCATCTTTTTATTAAATATCACATCAGATGGCACAGAAGGGCTTTTTGTGGAGGCAATGACCAAGATAAAAATCTATCCAAATAGAGACGACTAGCTAGATCTGTCTGAGGCTGCACAGCTGCAGACAAAAGACAGCATGACTTGATTGTCCCTGGAAAAAAAGATGAGTAACTTCACTGGAAGACACTTTGATATTTGAAAAATATTCTTGGGTAATGCCATAAAAGCTATTTGGTATATTTTCTGTGAGAGATGATAAACTCTTATTGCTTTTATCCAAAGTAGAGTTAACAAGTTTAAAATTCAGTCTACCATTTCTAAAGGTTGTCAACTGAATAATCTGCACTTTCTAAAAACGTTCAACAACCTTTTTTCTAGTGACTTTGGCTGTTTTTTCTCCAGTTGTAAACACTGGCCTTTTCTAGCTTTTTAAAAATTCTTTTACCTGAAGTCAACATAGCGCTCTGAAGAAGCTCTCCCATTGAAGAGCAAAGCGCAGAACAATTACTTGACTTGGATAGATGCTTTTTAAAAAGTGTTAAAAGAACTCCTTGAAATGGCTTTCATTTGAGAACAGCATCAAGAAGAGTTTCAAGAAAGCCAGTGTTAACTGTTTCCATCTGAACGAGGTTAACCGGACATCTTACAGAGTAATGTTCAAAAGTAATTGGATAAGAAAACTGTTTGCAGGAACTTGGAATATTAGTCTGTAAATAAGAGTGTAAAAATACAAAGTATCACCTACCTATATTTTTGGACCAAAAATGTGTCATGTAGTAAACATGGTCTGTTGCATGCTCTTCACTTTGAGGGCCAAATTTGAAAGCAGCCCTGTGTAATCAAGTTTTAAATCTGGATGATGGAATTACAAATTTGTTTTTGTACTTAGTATCAGGTTTTAAACTGAAACAGGGTAGGTTTAGACTGGATATAAAGAAGAAATTCTTTACAATGAGGGTGGTGAAACACTGGAACGGGTTGCCCAGAGAGGCAGTGGAGCCCCCATCTCTGGGAACATTCAAGACCAGGTTGGACGGGGCTCTGAGCAACCTGATCCAGTTACAGATGTCCCTGCCCACTGCAGGGACCTCTAGGGGTCCCTTCCAACCCCAAACATTCTATGATTCTATGATTCTGACCTTCAGAAGTTGGTATAGTGGCTTAGCAGTTCTTGTTCAATTGGTTATGTGATCACTGGTATCGATACGTAGCACTGCTGGTTCCTTTACCGCATTTTGCTCAGTTGAAAAAGATAATGGGCTTTATCCAAACATGGTATTTTGCAACAAAACGGTAGCAACCAAAAGAAAATAAAATTTTAATAATCTTCACCAAATATCTTAAAGTGTATATTTTGGTTTTTAACCACAGAGATGTCATTTAGCTAGTAATGTAAGTCCTGCAAAGAATGGGTGGGAAATAATTCTGTCTTGAATTTGCATTCAGAAGAGGAGTTCTATTTGTTGACAGAGTAGAATTTTTTTTTTACTGCAGAGTACCTTTAACAAGATGACTCTTAAGCGATAAAAACATATGGATGAAACATTAGGAAACACTTGACTTTTTAAAAACCTTTGGCTAAGTTCTGTTTCTGGAAGGACTACCAGGTTATGCCTAACTAAAAAAAGTTTGAAAACTACGGTGTTTCTATTGTATTGCCTTCAGAAGCCATTTGAAATAAGTTGATTACAGGGTAGTATGTATTTCAGATATTACTAAAAGAGAAAACTGGTTTTTGCCTGACTAATTATTTTGTTTCCAGTAGCCACCATTCTGGGTGTCAGGAGTCACTATTCATTGATGATAGATCTGGTTACTACATCTTAGATGCAGCTTAACCATGCTGTTCCTTTTAAACTTACCTATCGTTGCTGTTGTGTTTAGAAAACTACAGTATTAGTTTATCTATGAAGTAGGCTTCAGACATACCTGACTTCTCAGAAATACCGCTTGAAACTGATCCAACGATCTCTAAAGGCCATATAGTATTCATAGACTAATTGATTTGCAGGCATGGTTAAAGGTTTCAAGTAAAGTAAAATTTTTTGTTAAGAAAAAAACCCAGTTAATTGCAGGGAAATTCTGGTTGTCCTGACGCTATTATTCTTGATTGGTTTCTGGCTACGCTACTGTACTTCAGAAAAATCCTCCAGGTTGCTTCATTTCTAAGAACACTTATGCTGTGTAGTAGCTGGAGTCTGAACTTTTCCATTTTGTTAGTTGAAGAAAATGAAAATAGCATCTTTCCTTTGGATTAGGAAGAATTCAAGTGTGAGCCTTACCTTGATTGTGAGAAATCGACTGACTGCTACAAAACAAAGTGTCGTGACTAATTCTGCTTTTAGAGAAGAACAATAATATGTACAGCACCAACCAAATGGACACCTGAATATAGAGGTCAAATGGAATGTAATATAGCTGTCATACGCTAAGAAACTGTGCTCTGCCTCAGTATCACTGAGGTCATATAGTATGTATTCTGGAAATTTTTATTTGACAGCCAGATGTGGCCATCTCTTTAAAGAAATGATACATGACTTACTGTTAAGTTTATGATAGTACAAGTTTGAGTTTGGTTATATTGTTCTTTTTGAGTAGGTGTTAGAATATGTAAGGAAGCATACCTATATTATTTTGGAGATGTTGATATAGACTTGTGCATCCCTCCTGACTTTCTACTGAATTTACTTTTATTTTTGTAAATTCTCAGGTGGCCTGGTTGTATGCAGCTTCAGACTATTCTTACTAAAATTTGTGTTTTCTGATATAATGCATCTGTTACAGATTAAATAGTCATACTGATGTTCTTAATTTATAAAATGGATTTTTTAAAACAAAGCTGAGAAAATATCTTCATTCCATATATTATAGATGGATAGAGACAGAGCATACCTGGTTTGTTATACAAAACTTGGCAATCAAGTATGAGACATGAAACCCTGATCTGGCTGTACTCCTTTGTTGTATTGTTGATTGTAGTTCAGTACTACATCATCAGTGCTTTAGTTTTGTATTAATCCAGTTAAAGAAATAGAGTAGCATACCAGTCTTTATTCTGAAAGTATGTACTCTTAAGTTACTTGATTGACCAGGGTCTGTTTTTAAAAAAGAGAAAAATCAAAATACATTTCCTAGCGTAACTGTTTTAGTGCTAAGGATGGTACTAAACAAATGAGGCTGATATCAGGCTTATATGTAGGGCCAATATTATGATTTCCAAATGTAGGAGAAGGGTAAGAGCACAGACTGGTTATGATAGGTTGGATTAGTGTAGAGAAACAGAGTATGAAAAGGTAGGAACAAAATAAGAAAAAATAGGGAAAAATAAGCACATGCCAGAGGATGTTGGATAATACTAAATACTGTTTCAGGAGAAAACTGAAGCTACCATAAAAGAAAACAAAGCTGTCTTTTCTTTCTTTGTCTTACCAAGTGATGCTGTTCACTTTTCCTTATTCCAATATGTGGCTGTTACCATTACCTGTCTGTTAGTGCTGGAGATTTCTGTTGGATGCCGTGGAATCCAATAGGCTGCCACTCAGCATTTCCAGCTTGTTGCTTGTATAGCTTATATTTTTCAAAATGTTCACTCTAGGCTTTTGGCAATTAGGACAGCCACATTTGGTATGCTTTTATGCAAACTGAATAGAGGAGGAATTATATAACCTAAAAAGGTATAATGTAAAATCTTTAAAACACTGTTTGAGGGTGGGTATATTGACTTGTAAGGATTCAGCAAAATATTTCTTAATGTGGAGGCAATTAGAAGCAATTGAAATCATTTTACTAGCTTCAAATTGTTGGAATTTCCAAAAGAATTGGAAATTTTAGTGTACTTGTCATGTGACTTCTGAAGGGAAGAAATGTAGTAACTTTGCTCTAAATATAGTTTATGCACTGTCAAAAATATTGCAAAGAGGCAGACCAAACTTACCTAGGTAAACTAGAAGCAATAATGTATTGTAGTACTTTGTATAATCAGTGGGAAAGGATGACCTGTATAATCAAAGTCCCTCAGAAGAATAATAGATAATCAAATCTGTAAAAATAAACTTGATGATCCAGTGCACATCCAATATACTGTTTTGGTGAAAATCAAAACTAGACAAGAATTTCTCTATCTCGTAGGATTTACTTATTTATTAACAATGAATATGCATACGATTGCCTTTTTACAGATCCCATCATTACATCAATGTGCCAGTCCAGTTCAAGCCAAAGGCAGAAGGAAAATTTGAAGGTCTCTTCATTGTGCTGACGACCAACTGTGGCTCAGTTAATATTCGGCTATGTGGTAAAGCTATTGCAAAAAAATAGTCAGAATAGTTTTACTGTTTATAATCATGTATAACAGGTTATGCCATTTAAAATATTCAAAGATTTGCTACTACATTTCCATACTAACGTCCTACTTGTTTTGCCCTGTGATGCTGCTTTTGATGGAAAGTCTTCTGTAAGATGAATTATGGTGCTTGTTTTACAAATCTGTTTTCATAGTAAAAACACTGAGAAATAACATTGTATGTTTTAAGGTTATCACGTTCTAATTTATCTTTCTGCACTTTTGTTGAAAAGGGAAGTTTTCTATTTTTGCATTTATTAGGAATAGCTGGATACTGATATATTTTATTTTAAGCATTGTAAATACAGAAATAAAATCTATGTGTTAACAGTTGATTCTACCTGATTTCTGTCTTTGGTTAGAGGATTCCTTGTTGTAGGTAAGGAATCAAGCTGCCTGGTCTTAGGCAATGGTATTTTTTTGGGGGTGGGGGGGGGCTTTGGGGAACAAGGGGAGGGATTGCTGCAGTACAGAAGCTGATCTGTTAATATCATGTCTCCATCTGGTAAAGCTGGGACTGGATTGATGATCTGACAATCGGCCCCTTACTTTTTACGCAGTTTGGTGGCAGGCATAGTCATTGTTCTTAACTAACAATGTGAAAACAGTGTAAATGAGCAATACTGCCTTCAGCCGTCCAGAACAATTCATCTAACCCGGTATTCTGCCTCTCACAGTGGTGAAAAGATTTTGCTTTGAAAGATGGCATAAGCCTAGCTGCTGCCTTTGGTTCACTTCACTTGCATTTTCTCAGCATCTGCAGTCATTGGATTAGGGATGAGGAGGTAGATTCCCACCTATCCCTTTTTTCTCATTTATGGACCTGTTTGTCAATTTATCTATTTACCTTCTTGAACCCTTTTGATACCTTGTTTCCACAACTTCATGTGGCAGCAAGCTCTAAAAGTTCACTGTGTGCTCTTCTAACAAAAGTTATTTTTTGTGTGCTGAACTGGCTTCTTTCTAATTTTGTTGCATGCTCTCCAGTTCTTATATTGTAGGATTCAATGAACAACAGTTCCACAATCAGCTTACCCATTGTTACCATGCCCTTCGTACCCTTTGGCTCTGTCTACTATTTTATTTCTTTAGTGTGGAGCTGTATGTCTAAAGTTGCCTTAAGCTAGAAATGTAGCTTTTTGACAGCATGGTTCTGTCATAGCTTATGTATGTTATTCCTTTCTTCAGGCTGGTAGAAGTGTAAGTTTAACTGCATTTTCAAACAACTGAAATGTGAAAAAAACGGGGAAAAACCTGAAGTAGCCAGTGCATTGCCTTTGATACACACCACCAGTATTATGTTGCAATATACTAAAGCTGCCGTTTCTTCATAAAGCCTTATTTCTCAGCAGTCTGGAAACAAGGAAGGGAAGATTTACTAAAAGAAATTAAACTAGACATCAGAAGACTTGCCACCTCCTTATTCTTCCTCCAACACTTAAGCTCCTGTCTGCTAGATACTGTGACGATGTTCCTCTTGCCCTCTCTCTGCCAGATGTTACTTGCGTGCTTCCCTAGCTGATGCCTGTGTACATTTCTGCCTGATACAGAATTGGAATGGAGGGAATCTTCTGTCTGCTACCTTACCTCGACAGGCTTGGCTGCTTCATTTGAGGAAGACCTTACTGTCCAAAAGCCCATGTTAATTCAGTTTTAGAAGCACAATCAGAAGTCACTTCCAGAGCTGCAGAAAAGACCAAGCTCAGTGCCACTATCTTCAAAGCCTTTGTATTTCCTAGTTGAATATCTTCCAGCTGCCCTCTGTTCTAAAGTTGTCCTTGGGTCTTGCTAGTCTAGATTAATCCTCATGAGATGCAGGTAGTATGGACTTAGGTCATTAGCTCCAGCTGTTCTACAGATTCTTTTCTGTTGTTCCGTGTTACATGTTAATGTAGCTGAAGTCTTATTTATTGAAGAGAAGGTTTGTGATTTGTTCTTCATGGAAGTTGTGTTTGCTGTACATTTACTACTCTAGCAGCTATTCTTGACCATCCACTTAAAACTGACATTTTAATAAGCTCTGCAGTTCAGTCTTACATGCTCAACTTTATGGTAGTCTTTTCTGAAACAGTTTCTGGAGGGATTAATTAACCTTTACCTTTTTCTCAAGGACCTTGGTTTCTCAGTAGAAATTGTCTTTAGATGACTGTTAATAAGGCAACTGGATCACTGAGAAGGAAGGATTACTATCTGTTAATAAGAGCTATGTGATTTTGTACCTTTTACTATCCATTGGGATGTTTTTAGTAGTTGTTTCTGCAGGGTTAGATGATGGTCCCTCCTGTGGTAAGATTCTTCATAACACTGATGTCCATAAGAATAAAATAACTCTTAGAACACATCCAAGATGTTTGTGAAAGACTGACTGTGATGTCAGTTTATTCTAGATTTTTCCCTCTAAACTTCAATCTTACAGAATTAAACCTTCATGACTTTGATGCTGGACCAGCCTCTGTTCCTTCTATATTAATAAAAACAAGCCTCTTTAAAAAGATGCCTTGTTTCTGTGGGTGCCTAAAGAGTTGAAATGACTGTCAGTATTGTCTCAGAATTTCCCCCTAAATAGTGGTCTTTGTAAAAGAGCACCTCTGAATTGCAATAAACTCCAATTTTGGATAACTATTTATTTGGTCTAAATTCAGAACTGTTTGTGTGCTGTTCCTGTGATAGGGCTGCTGTCTGGTACTCTGTTCACGCTTCTGTTATGGGCTTTTCTTGAATTCTTGAGATGAGAGGAACTGGGAGCAATGGTTATGCATTCTCTCCTTTGTGGCCAACTGGATTGGACGTAAGGGATGAAAAGGGTGCAGAATGTGCTGCTATGGATACTCTCTTCTGAACTCTGCCTGTGTGTGTGTGCATAAATGTATAAAAGAATATATATAATATATATATATATATGGGTAAAACATGTTTTGAAGAATGAGTATGAGCAAATGACCTGCCCTTGTTATCCAAGGGAATCCTGAGTTGCAGGTGATGCTAAATATTTTGGCATCTATTTGCAGCCTGTTTTGCTTGATTCACTTCGAGTAACAATGATTCTCTTTGCAGTGTGAAGAGGAAGCTACAGGCTGGTAACTCCATGACCAGACTCTGTGCTGGAGAACATCCCTAGAGCACTTGTCCCAGCCATTGCTTTGGTTGTGTGAATTACATTGCTATACTTCTATTCATAAGACAAATCAGAATCATTCCAGGTGATGCAAGAAGGATAGATAATCTTCTAATATTTTAGCTGTTCTAATCCTTCAGCTCTTGTTTCACAAACGTTTAACAGACGTTTCTATTAGTACTACATGACATGTAATTAACCTGCATAATGAAGAATAAGTTGTGCATGACTTTTTCCTTTCCCCCTCCTCTCCTCCTTCCCCCCCCCAATTTAAGTATCCTCATACTATTTTGGTATGGTTACAACAGTCATTGGATGTATTGGCAATAATTACCATCTCTAGACATGGACCTTGTCATATACAGGTAAAGCAAATTATCTCTAGGAAAAGATATGCTCTAGTGTGTACAATGCAAATTTGAAGACAGATTTTTTCTTTTTTTTTTTTTTTTTTTTTTTTTTGGTGAGGCAGAGAAGGTGAGGAAGAGGAAAGGGTACTTCAGTGCAAGCCCAACTCTTTGATAGACAGCCGATACATCAGTTCTGGGTGAAGTTTTTCCCCAGTAAATGAAGGTGCAAGAGCTGGAGCATAGCCAATGTATTTTTACTTGCAAAGTGAGAACATCAGTGGGACTTCAAAAGTCTTAAGGAAATCACTTCAAACTGCTTCCATTCCTAGTCTTTAAAATGAGACTGCTTCCTTTCCCTATGGTTGCCATATCCATGTAGTAAACTTTTTTAGTCAAGACGATCTTGCTTTGAGTTGTCCAGTGCTTACTATGAAGAAGCCCTGATCTCTGTCTCTACATCTTTTAGGGATACAGAAAAATAAACAATTCCGACCAATTCTCAAAGACTGCAAATTGGATTAAGATTTTAAACTATGATACTTCTGATAAAAGAATCAGAATTAGCTTTGGGTATAATTATTCTCTCATTTTGGTCATTGTCAGTTTTGAAACTTTTTTCAGTTTTCTGCTGTTGTTGGATGCAATCCTTTGTCTCAGACTGGGAAGACTGGCTCAAATATTCCAAGCAGGCAAACTTAAAAAAAATACCAAACAAAAAACCCCCCAAATGATGTCTCTTTAATTATAGTAATCTTACTTGTTGGTTTTAAGACCAGTGAGAAAATTCAAAACTAAAATATTTTTAAAAATTCATTAATTGTCTAACGTTGAGGATGTCTTTGTACCTGCTCAACCTAATTGGGATATTAGTAATCATAATTATTCAACAGCTTTGTAAAGTTTTCACATCATTGACTACAAATGGAGTTATAATACATTCCGTACACGTGCTTCAGTGTGTTTTGGAGATTGTTGCCCTGGCATCTGAAACTAATTAGTGTTCAGAAAACCTAGTAAAGGTGCATATCAAGGCCTGGCTGTCTAGAAAATTATTTTGATCATATAAAAAGTTAAAAGGGTAAAGAGAATTTTGTTGGCTTTTTTTCTGGTGTATAAAGTAAGTTATTGAGCCAGTGGTGGCCTTTTGAAGTAGAGTATTAAAGATGTTCAGGCATTTCTGTGGTAGGAATGCCTGTTAGGTGAAATGCTAGTATATTCTTGCTTCTATGATTTGTGGAGGAGTTGGGGGGCTACAGGGCTATTGGAGTTCACTATGAGGTTAGTGGGTAATGTATCTTACATATTTGAAGTATGTTAGCTTTCGATATTGTAGCATCTTTGGAAATGAGAAAAGGCATTATGGGAACAAAAGTCCTTGGAAACTAATGAAGGAGTGGGCATTTGATGTAAGATCAGTTGTCCCTGGGACTGTAATTGAATATCCTGACTTTTATTCACAGCTGTCTTGTTCTAACTTTTTTCCCCCAAAACTAGATAATGGAAGTTCATGCCTTACTGCTTTCATTGTATGGCATAGATGAAGAGTATGCATGTCTTAGAATGAGTAAGAGAGACATGAAATATTTGTGTGAAAAACCTACCTGCCTGCAATGATGCCTCATATTCAGTAAGAAAGATGACTGTTAATAATTTCTTAAGTGGCAATGTTTGCATCATACCACTTTCCTCACTAAATTTACCAGTTAAATAGGATATTGATTCTAGCTTCCCATTTGAAAATTTGAGTTGGCATTAACAGTAGAAGAGATTTTTCTCAATGTGCTTATTAACATTAATGAATTTTTTTCTTTACAACAGTGTATTAGTTCACTGAGACATCATATAACATGGAGTCTGCATTACAGGTTCCTAGGTAGTGGTAACTTAAAGTACAGAATAAACAAGTACTGCAAGCTGGAACATGACGGATTAAAAAGAGCATTTTCTTTAAATATTTTATTAATTTACTTAAAATGCTTCTTAAACCTTTTCAAACTTAATATAATGTTGTGCTGAATTTATAGTAACAGCATGAACACCTTACTTGCAGCATAATAAAGTTAAGATAGAAAATGAACAACTCAGCTGTCAGTAACATACTGTTTGACCACAAAGCTTCCCTAAGCATATCCTTCAAGCTCGCATGTTTTATTTTTGCTGTATGTTTGTCTGAGGAAACTCTTACACCAGCAGTTTTAGATGTAAAATCAGACGGATATAAAGCACTTAGATAATTTTCTGTAAATATTATCTGTTTATCTCTGAAAACTGGATGCCTGAGTGGCACATTGTGGCTGTAGACCTGTAGACATTCCAATTTGAAAATGTTAGTTTGATTTCTGCCTCTTCTCTCTAACTCTGGGAATGTGCAATTTCTGAAGCTGCTCAAGAGCTCAGAAAGATGCAACTAAATTGTCTGTTCTAAATATTCAGTATATTTAGAAAAATCTGCTTCATCGCTATTCCTAAAATTCTCATCCTGTTTTTTGTCGGCGCTGACAAGATGAAGCTCTTAATGTAGAAATACCATTTAAAAACCTGGAATTTTTTAAGTATAAGACACTTTATAAAGCCCTCTACCTTAATATTTTTCCTGATTGGTGTATTCATTACTGCTATTGTATTAGCCAATTATTTGTAATACTACTTCATGTCTTTATAATTCAGCATTTTGAGCTATAAAATAGTTTGTGTTTGATTCCAGTGGCAGCTCGTTGTCTGGGAATGACATTTTCAGGTATAGCTTTCCTCACAGGCTCTCATCTATTGCCACCTGCCTAAATCTGACAGTTGAGCACCAGCTGGGAGTTATGACCCGGAGAAGCATAAAAGAGCTGGAGAGAGACAAAATGATCCATCAAGTCCTACTTGCAAGTCAGGTCTCCAAACATGCATTTTCTACTCTATAAATTCAAAATTAAAATACTAATGGGCGTTCTTTTGTATTCATCCGACAATTGGTTCATTAGGTAGGTATGTACAAAGAGGCTCTGCTTGTCAATGCTGTTTGGCTCTAAAAGGAGGAAAAATCGGTAGGGGTTAGGCTAGCCGTGAAATGCCCCCACCCCTTTTTTACCTTCCTTCCATGTTTGTTCTATGAGGCTGGCGGTAGGTAATACTCATCCTGCATAGAGCTGGTTTTCATTGTGAGTATTCTGTCACTAGTCACAGCTGTCAGGTATGTCAGTCATGTAGTATTGTGGTGGTGTCAGAGACATAATCAGAGAGATTAGGTGGACACAAAGAGCTCTGAATGAGGTGGTAATTGCGTTCAGGGGGAAAAGAGAGTTAAAGAAAGAAACTTTCCTTTCTCACAAGATCCATTAAAGAGGTGACAGCTAATATATTAAAGCTGGAACAAGATAATTGTGGTAAGAATCTTTGTGTGTTCTCCCTAAAATGCAATGTGCTCACAATAAATATTCAAATGCTTATTTTGTGTTGTGAATACCAGATAACCATTTACAGTGAAATGCAACCTCTTTCAAAAAGTTTAAATTCATTGCCAAGAATGTTCTAGGAACAGTTATAAAACTCAAAAGGAATATTGGTGCTATACTGAATCACAAAAATGCCATCTTATGAAAGCTTCTTTGCAGGGATTTTCTTCAAATTGGTCTAAGTGATGGAAAAGAAATACTGAGATGCCAGCCATAGGCCGTGCTTTTCCAGACTTTACACTTTGAGTAGTACTTTGAATAGTACCTCTCCCCCGCCTCTTTTTTTTTCTTTTTTAAACAGTGAGACTACTTGAGTATCTGTTTACATTACACTTGTGCTGTATTAATGCCGTGCTTCAGAATTGCTACTTACCTGTAGGATCTGGGAGGGAATTCCCCTTCACTTCCCTGGTTTCTGAAAGTGTTTTGTGGGGTTTTTTTGGTTGTTTTTTTTTTTTCCCCCTGTTTTTTCTCTGTTCTCATTTCCCTCCCTACCTTCTTCTGAAGCACTGAAGGTTGCTACAAGTGTACACACAAGGTTGGCAGAGTATACTGGTGCTTTCTTTGGCAATAAAGTCTTTGAAGCACCTGATCAGTGTGTCTTGCTTCCTGTCGCTAGATTTGGGGTCAGGTCCTCTGTCCCCTGCATTCCAAATAGGCAGGGATAAAAGTTTTGTTTTCCTCTTCATGATTTAAACCTTTTCCTTTGTAACTCTGGGAGCTCTTTAAAATCTCAGCTGTTGCAAGGACTTAGGAAACTGTTGATCTCTGCTCTCTCTTGCTTTTACGCTAGGGCTCACGTGGTATAGATTTTGGTCATTTAATGTGAGCCAATGGATTCCTAGCCAAATAGGTTGCTAGGAAAAAATGTCAACAGCTTTTGGAGTATTAGATATTAACAGAAGAGATGTTACGCAGACCTCCCTGAGTTAGGAATTAATTCCATAGCTGGTTGTGATTGTGGAAAAATACGCTTCTGTGACCAACCCCATGTTCTTTATGATCCTGGTGAACAGCTACATTGATTCCCTGGCATTACACAGCTGCTGACATATTGAATGGTTCATCTGAAATCAACAGCACTGCTGAGTATTCTTCACTATCAATGAGTATAAGAGTTATAAGTAATGAGTATAAAAGCTAAAAGCAACTACTACAAAATTAGTCCCACAACAAATTTCAATAATATCAAACACTGACCATCCATTGTACTGCTTGCCATCAGAAAACATGAAAAACACAGTTTCATTTCTGTCTGTTAATTTCTTGGTATCCTACTAGAATTTCAGTGTTGACTGAAGTAAAAATCCAGTCTGGCAATCTTTCCTCACAGAACTCTCACAGGCTTCAGTGATGTCTCTGTGTGTACAAGAAATGCCATATTGGACCCTATAGTGATAAATTTTTCATGTCTCCCTTAACGTTGAAAACGGTACCATTTTCTTTTGCAGCACCAAGTTCTAGTAAACCTTATAATGTAAAATGAGAAATTGGTGATAGCAAGATAAGTGTGTTAGAAAATCTTATTTGACAGATTCTTCATATAAATTCAAGTAGTTTCACATTTCTCATGGTATTTATGGATGGCAGTGGTGGTTTTCCAAGCCTTCTTTTCTTTCTGGCTATTCTGACTGATACTGAAATGGGTTGAGAAGAGTCACCTCCAAAGACAGGGAAAGATTTGACACATTTCCATTGTAGCAATCCTGCAAGTGCTTTTTAGGATAGTTGAGCCACCATGTGTTGGTATAATGGATTGATCAGTTTGATTCTTGTGATACAGGTAAATCACTTTGATGCAGGTTAATTCAGGCTGTGTTTACAGGGGTTACTCTGATTCCTTTTTCAGGCTACTGTGTTTTCAAAGAAACAATACCCAAAAACCTTTAGAGAATGAAAACCCATTCCTCCCTATTTACAGAATAGTATTTTTTCTTTCAAGCTGGAAGCCTACAAAATAAGTCTTACGTTTTCATCATAATCCTTCATGAGTTTTAAATCTATTTTTTAAGTGGGCAATTTTAAATGGTTCCTGGTGAGTAGAGCCCTGGTGAGCTTCAAAACCACACACAGTTTCAATGAAGCTGTGTGAACCTGCTTCAGAATCTCTGCAAGTTTTCCAAGCTTTTATGCTCTCGTATGGTTTACAGACAAAAACCTACAGGGGTCCCATTTAAAGCCTCCTAGCAGCTAAAAGATAGAGAAAAAATGGCTTTTAAAAAACCTGAAGTACCCTCTTATGAGTGCATTAAAAGCAATTTTGTTTGCTTTCCACTTTCCAAATGCTTCAAGCCGCCAAAGACGCGATGTTAGAAAATGACTCACGAGTACTGGAGAGAAACAGTCTTTGAAAGTTTGTTCATAGTAAAGGATGATAGCTAGGCAAGTGGGGTTTCTGTATTCAGAAAGAAATATCTTGTGTCCTCATATTGCAGATTTTTTTTTTCTTTTTCAATAATCTGTTCAGATGTTCTCACATTTATCTTGCAGGTTTTCAGAAACTGTGTGAAAATCAACTCAGAACTTCTGTTTGTTTGTTCCTCTGGATGCTATCAGTATTTGAAGACCAGGGCCTCCAAGGGAATGCCAAAGCAACGAAGGCTCGTAATTTAACCCACTGGCATGTGTAAGATCCAAAGAGCAGGAAAATTTTTCTTCCTTTCAGGTAAATCAGGGTGTGTCAACCTGTTGATTCTCTGAGGGTCTGTCCTTGTAGGGTTTAGGAGCTTTTAGTATTGGGTTGTGGGGGTTTTTTTTAAATTTTCATTGCAGTGTTTGGTATTGGAAGGGTTTCTTGATTTTCTCTATGGGAAACATTGGGTGCAAAGGCAAAGTATTAAAATGTCCTCCTCACTTCGATATTGTTACAGCTCCTCGCGTCTCTTTCCCCACCCAGTGTAAATAAAGACAACAGTGTGGAGTAGACTTTCCAAAATTCAAGCATATTCAGACCTTGTGTCGTGTTCTAAGCCTCTCTTGAACAAACATGCTTTCCTTTCTAAATTGTTTTGCTGAATGTTGGGGACAGAAGATTAATTTAATGGAATCTAGAGATGACTGGACAAAACAAATTTTAGTGAAATGTTGAAGTTTATTTTCTAATGATTTAAACACGTGGTACCTATAAGAACCTCTCACAAAACCATGCCTTTTGAAGGCTTACCTTGCATACTTTGTGGTTTCTTCTATGGAATAAACAGGAATTGTACATTAGGATCAGAGGGGCATTTCCCATAGTATGGTGCAATCTCAGTTTTATTGCAAGTAGAAATTTTACAGATGTATGTTATATAAATATATATGTTGTCATAATGTGAATATAATTCTACAATATAGTTAAAAATCTGTTTTTGTTTTTTATAGTTGATTGTACTGGCAATTCAAAAGTCTTCTAAATGTAGCATATTTGATATGGAAAATCATGGAGTAAATGGGCTAACAGCATTAACTTTTAATGTTTTTAGTTTTAAATTTTTAAACTTCACACATCCACCAGCCCCTTAGCTTTCTCTCTAGAGAGTCAAAAAGAAGAAATGAAAATTTTGATGCACTTAGTTGTTGACAATAGCTGAAAATTGAATAAATATTACAAGAATTAAGGAACTAAAATAATCAAATGAAAAGACAGAAGTGGTAGTACAAAGTGTCTAAGATGTATTGTCCTTGTGATAGAACAGAAGGCAAGATGTGTGTGAACAGGATGTGGACATACCCTAAGATCATGAGATAAAGATTCTTACCTTGTTTTGATAGTGAAAACACGACCATGAGCTTAAAAGCTGTCTCTGGAAAGAATGCTGGCTTACAGGCTAGCAACCTATTTTGTAGCTGAATAGTAATTTAAGGGGTTTGGTATTTTTAGAAATAAAGTAAATTAAGTCATGGGATGGAATTTTCAAAGCATTTGTGTACCTAGAACAACAGTTGGTGCTTACTCTTGACATTTAGTTGCCTAAACCATGTAATGTAGGCAAATTATGTACTTCCTCAAAACTTTTGCTGCCCATTCATACCTGCATAGCTTTTCCTGAGCTCAAACAATACATGTTAGGCAGCTGGTGTATGTTAGGAAGTAATTTTAAAGCCTTTTCCATACGCTATGTATTTCTCGCATAGTCTCTATAGTTTCTGTGTACCTCTCTCCCTTGTGGTCACCCCTGTAGTCCTCAGAGGAACTACTCTCATAGCTCCAGGCATCTCTGTGTAGCCTATAGGAACTAGTCTGTTAAGATTTTCAGTACTGCTGTAAACAAGAAAAGATGTTTCTGAGTTTAAAAAAAACCCACCAAACTCCAAAACAAATGAACAAAAAAACCCCGCAAAGAACTGAGGCTGTTTCCCAGAATTGCTATAATAATACGGAATTACTCAAAAGAATAATAATCACTAGCATCACCAGAAAGGAAACCAGCTATGCTGCCACGGTATAGTCATTACCCTCTTAGGAAGGATCTAGGTAAGATACTTCTGCACCACTTCAGTAAGGAGGTTATCATGGATCTTATTTTATGGCATGGAGGTTCTCATCTGGTCTCTTGTAGAAAGATGAATTTTATTTTGTGTAATTGCAAAAGCACATTTTTTTGAGCATAGAATGGAATAGAAATTCATACACTGAAGTGAAGCTTGCATTTGGAATGTTAAAAATAATTTCAAGCAGGTTTTTAGTTTGGTGCAGTAGAGAATGAGACAAACAGGTAAAAAATGATCACTTACTGAAGGTAAGGAAGTTGTGAAGTCTTTTAAACAAAGGTTTTGGGAAGAGACTGGGATACTTTGACACTTGGCTGTGCAGAAAGAGTGTTGTTTGTGGATTAAGTAGATGATGTTAGCTTTAGCAACATGGATGAGTAATATATTAATATATTTTTTCTTGATTCTAAAAATGTATAGAAAATAAGATGCCTTTTAGAAGACAAAATTGTAGTTTAATGAAGTCATGGACAGAAGTTACTGTCTGGATCTTGCTGCGCTTGCAGAAGTGGTAACTGCCCCTCAGCTGCTTGTCACCATCTTTTCAACTGGTGACTATCATCGTCTCGGATCTGTTCGTTGTGTATGTTGTCATTTTCTAACTTGTCTGTCAAAATGAGTTAGGTTAGAAAGACATTTTCTTTTTTTTTTTTAAAGTTAACTTAGTTCACTTTGAAGGCAACAGATTGTGGAACATTTGTAATAAGAGCCCCTCCAGCAGATAATCTCTAGCAGAAGGGTGATGACAGGCGGCTGAAGGTTGTAACCTCTTCTGAGCTGGAGGAGTTTTTTAAGATACATTTCAAAACTTGGGTGGAAGCAAGCATATCTGCTGCAGGGGCGGGGGTCTTGGAGACATCCGTCACCCTGGAAAGCTGCTTCTGGCATTTCTACAGCCGGGAGCCACCCATGCTGCTGATCTGCTCCATTCTATGGGCATGTGACTTAGAGGAGGGTGTCAGTATTTAGAGCATGTTTGGGTCAGAAAGACATGCTGGAGTGGAAAGGAGGCCAGCTTGGAACAGTGGTGCCAAGCATGAGGATGCCTTTGTCAGTTTAACTGAAGACCAGCCCACCTATAGGTGTCATTTTTTCTGAACTTTATGAGGTTGGGTTGAAACCCAGATGTTTTCATCCTCTAACTGCAACAAAAGGGGGAACAGCTGCTGAGCAGCAACAGCAGAGGCTCTGTGGTCTGTTAATGCCCTGCAGTGCACTGCAGTTCTTCAAAAACCTGCTTCCTCAGTAATTCCATTTATATATGCTGAAGTGATAAGATGAAGGTTGTCCTAAGATGCTTTTTGAAGGTTGTCCTAAGATGCTTTTTTGTTAATTTGGTAATGTGGGAGTTGCATGATAATTGCCTTGGGGAACAGTGGGCTTCATACGCTGCACTTTTGATGGGTAAAGCCCACACTGCTTGCTTAGACAGACTCTTGTCACGTGAAAGACACTTGCATCAGAGTCCACGCATGAAGAGGTGTACCTCTGCACCACCAATACTTGCTGGCCAGAGATTGGGTCCCTTTTTGACCTGGACAAAATACTCTTTTATTATACACTAATAATACACTTATTATACACTGTTATAATATGCTTTGACACATCAAAACAGATGTCCAAGAAAAAAGGCTGCTCTCACTTGGCCAGGCCTGTGAGTGAGATGGTATCCTGCTTCTCAAACAGGGAGGGAAGCAGCCTGTGGTGAGGTTAGCTTTTTATGAGCAGCAGTTTTCAACAGATCTGTAGGCAGTGCAGAAATAAGTTACGTGCCCCACCTAAAACAACAAAGCTAATGCAGGCCAGTGTGCTAAAGCATTTGTTGTTCTAGATGCACGAGTTGAGGACTTCGTAGTATGGGAGGCAGTCCTTCCTCTCTGCAGAGGAAGAACTCCACAATGGTTAGCCCAGTTAATGTGTGTATCTCAGGATATGAAACATCATAAATATTGATATCTAAAGGAGACAAATTTTGGTTCCGCTTGCCAAGAATTTGACTTACTTGATTATCTAGGGATAGGATGAGATCCATTTTCAGTGTTAATGATAGGCCTCAGATCTAGCAGGTCAGACTAATATACGGTCCCTGAAATGGATCCTCCTGTTTTAAGATGAAGATATATTTGTACTCAGTCCCAAAGTCCAAGAAGTCATGTCAGGAAAAGCATATAAACAGCCATGCCTGTAGAGTCAGGTGTGTCAGACACAAACTGAAACAAAAAAGGCAAATCAATCTTTGAGATGAAATACAAGTGAAAGTGGTGGGAGTACAAGGGTAGGACTGCAATCCTGCAAGAGTATAACTCTTGTATAGTTGGAGGAAAGGTGAAAAGTCTTCACCTGTTCTGGCGTAGGAAGTGTTGATGTGCACCACTACATCCGACTGAGAAAAGTAGAAGGACCTGTGGTGGAGATGGTGTTTTACTTGGTCTTGTCTTCTGTAGCAATTAGGGTATGGGCCTAGTCTTGTAACTCTATGTTCCTGAATCTCTGGCTTTCATCACCAAGAACAGTATATAATCACAAGGACTTCAGGCTTCTTAGTGGGACTTAGAGAACATGCTGGGCATTTGATGCAGCATCCTTGCATCCAGATCAGTACTGCAATTTCAGCATCAAGCTTCTACAGATTGTCAGTCTTGTTAAATTGAAACTCTCAAAGCACTGAAGGGTAACACATTTCTATTGTAGCTAACTCTTGTGATGTTTGTTTTAGACATAACTCAAGTACTCATGTCAGTTCAAGAGTAAGTGTTAAGTTGCTGAAATAATCTACTTACTGGGATGCATCTGAAGGAAATTTTTAAATTTTCTTTCATACAACTGTTGTATCTGATCATCTCTGATTCACTTTGTTTAGAACTCTGGAAGGACAAGTGACTTGGTGGAAAGTCAGTAGCTCAAAAACTGGATTAAGACTGGTAATATCTATTACAACAGAGAAATTTATTTATTACATGACCACAATGTTTTCTTCTTCTAAAAAAAAAGGATCAACTATAATAATACCATTTTCTTTCTGAAATTTGCCTTGCTGTGACTCACAAATCTAAACAATTTTTGATCAAAACCCTGCAATTGAACTAAAATCTACATACGCTATATCTTTGCAGAACTTAAAGACCATGCAGCAGAAAATATCAACACCAACCATTAAAATAAACAGGTGTTCCTGAAGGTGCAACTGAATGTTCCTGGCTAAAGGACATCTTTAATCCCTTTTTGAGATGGAATTTTGCAAGGCAACTGGGGGCCAACTGATTCTAAAAGGCTTATTATGAGTCTGAGACATTGTTGGGGCTGGATACTCTGAATGGCATCTTGATGTCAGCCTAGCCCCGTGCTGATTCTGCTTTCTTTCTCATTCTTGGGGAATAGCTAAATTACACACATTCTTCTTCCTGTTGATGAGGTAAATTGTAAACATCCCTCTGGACTCCCAGATTCACCTTCTGGAGTGATCTGTCTTGGCTGTGGCAATGCAAAGTTTCTTTCACGCAATTAATGGGACAATTATATCAGAATGATGAGATCATGCCTTTTGCTGAAAAGAATAGAGATCTTTCATGAACAAAGAGAGCTTTATTTAAATCTTTGCAAATAAAGCACCATTTTATTCAGTGAAAGTGGGTGACTGCTACAATTTGGGTAGGCACAGCATGGCATGAAGGTGAACTCTGTAGAGTGGTAGGTAGAGCTTTGGGGGGGCTGTCTCAGAACAAAATAAGTAATGTGTTATGTGGGGTGCCTTTTTTTTTTTCCCCTGCTTGCACCGACTAGTAGAGTAGTGTACAGGCAGTTCTAATATTGCCTAAGAAAACGTAAGATTGTTGAAAGTAATTTCATTTGTTTCTAAATAAATGTAGAAATGCTATCTTGGTCTTTTCCAGTGGATCAAGACTTTCCAAGTAGGTAGATGTCATGCATGTAAATCAAACTATAGTGGTGGACAGCTCTGAACTCTGGGGGAACTACTGAAACTCATAAACTGATCCCGAGTTATGAGCTGTATCCAAACAGAATGATGGAAAATATTTTCACTTTTAATTCTTTAGGCTTATATATTTATATGAGAGAAAACCCAATGACATTTCTAAGAGAAATACATGAGCCTGAGTTATTTTTATAATTCTTTCTTTAGGCTGCAGAGTATATTTTTTGTTTAAAAAAGTCATTCGATGAATGCTAATTTTAGTCTGACTTTTGACACTGTTCTAAATGACATCTGGATTTCATATAAAATCATATGTCTGGTACAAAGCTGAGACTGCCCACTGACAAATACATTCCTACGCTAATGTAATTCTCTTTAAGAACCAACAAGTCACCACTATACTGACTCCAAAGTGGTTTTGGCTTTATTTCTGATGCTAGACAAGACTCAGTCGTTCTCAGAGGCTTCTTTAAATGAACTTACCATCTAGCCTGTGCCTGGACCGTTCCAGTTAACTACCCAGTAGAGTCTATACCAGTTAATAGTAGGGCTTATGGATGGGGAGAAGTCTCCTTGATATTGCTACAGCCTTCACTGTATCAGTGAGTGACCTGTGAAACCAGAGAGGCCTGGTAGGTGCGAGAGGGTTGCTTGGAGCCTCTTCCAGCAGCAGTAGCTGCGCGGCCTCTGGCTGAATGTCCCATGCAACAGTTCAAATGCTCCGCATGCTGGTGTTCCCTGCCAAGATTTCCATGCTGCTGTTGGGCTCTGGTGCCAGGAATGAGGTTGAACAGAACAATGTCTTCTTTGCTCTGCTGCTGTCTTGCCCCCAGCAAAAGGGCAGATATTTGGAGGGAGAAAGGGCTTGGAGATAATGTTGTGTCCATTTCCTCCCGGGACGCTCTGAGGTCTCTGCCTGGCCTCACCATGTGTGGCTTAATTCAAGTTTTGGTGTCGCTCATCTCTCATGCTTTCAGAATAACAAATGGAGTACAGCAGAGAAATAAATAAATAGCACTGTAAAATCAAAGATTAAACAAAAATAAACACTAAGAAGATAGTTCTAATACCTGTGAGCAGGAACAGGCTTTATTGTCTTACAGTTGTTGAGTTTTGAAGCAATACTGTTTGGGATAGTTATGTGCTAAAAAGCTGTGAATGGCATAGCTACAAACAAACCACGAGCAGGCATTTATTTGGCCATGTATGCGCACTGGTGGAGAAGTCTGAAGTTTGAGGAACAAAGAGATTGTTTCACACGTTTGTCATCTTGCCAGAAAGACATAGCTTGAAGAAGTGAAATTTTCTGGAAACAATGTAACTTAAGTTGGCATAATAGATAGGTGGGGCTGTATTTATAACAATGTTGCCAGACTGTCTGACATAATAATGCACATAAGTGCATGTATGTTGAGAGTATACATACACGAATAACCTGCTTGGTCTCTAGCTCCTAAGTAAATTACTCCAAGTCAGCTGTTTTGCATTAACTGCCTGCATGCAAATTGGTATTGTCAGGTCGATATGAGCTAATTCAAAGCCATTTATTTTCTTGGTTAATGACCAAACTTCTTTTGCATGCGTTGCTGGGGCACAGTGTACGTTGTATAGAAAATAATTGCAGATTAACCGATTTGTAGTAAATTTTACATCCTTGCTTAAATTGTGACTATTTGTTCATGAATTTCTACTGTTAGAGTGCAGCATAGTGAATATGATATTAAACAAGAGCAAGATGTTAATCTGTACAAGTGAGGCAGACCAAGGGGAACTTCTTCCTATATGTATTCCCAATTCATCCTTTGGGCAGTCTCCATTCTATGCAAAGAAAGGAAAAACAAAGTAGAAACAGTAACATGTAAAAATAGAAAATGAACAAAAATAGAGGTTAATGACAGTGTAAACTGACTCATATTTCTGCAAATGATGATATTGTACCAGAAGAATTTCCAAAGTTGCATTCATCTGCAACAGGAATTTTTTATTAGGATTACAATCCATCCTTTCACTTAACATTTAAAACAACCCCCAAACTTTAGTATATGGTATCACTACCCATTGTGTAAATAGTTTCCTAACCTAGGAAAACTATTTCCATTTTTACTTGTGGAAGTCTGTATTACATAGTGTATAATGCATAGCATTTCAAATCAGTTGCAGAAGACTATCCTTGAACACAGTACTTTCTCACTCCTTAGATTTGAGAGAGAAATACAGGGGGTTTTCTTACGTCTCATTACGTTAAACTTCTGAAATCAGGTAATCATTTTCACAACACGACAGGGCACAGCTTGGTACTTCAGCACTTAATAGAGTAATATGTGAGTGACCTGTTAAGATGGTATCTGTAATCATGATACAGAGCTTTGAGGTTAAATGTTTGAGATGTAGAAACATTTTTTTTCCCCACAAATTTTGAATATATTTTTCTAGTAGTGTCTTGTTTAAAGTGATTCAGCTGACAGTGATGAATGCTGAAGGTGCCAACCAAAGGAATAGTCAGTGTGTTAAAGGAAAAAGATCTAAAAAGCTATCATTTTTATGTATTTTGCATGCTTGCAACTTGTTATATTGATGCTAAAATAACTGGGAAAGACCCTCTCTAATGGCTTTTTTTTTTTATATTGGACTCTCTTCCTTGTGTCTGTAAGGTATGTTAAGATCTGTAGGTAGCCTGCTTATAAATAAATGAGTAGCTAAGGAAGTATCTGAGAGGCGAGGCAGCAAGTTATTGGAGGAACTCCTGTTAATACTGTCGTACACATCTGAGCATTAGAGAACGGTTTGTCTTTTTTCAAGCTGTTCGTGATCTAGTGGTTGGAGTTTGAATGCAGGAATGAATTCTGCCACTCAGCCTTCTCTGTAGCTGTTTTCTTGTCTATAGAATAGGAATAATGCTTGTGTACGTCTGGGTTGGTGAGATTGAACTGATTAGTGACAACAGAATGCTTTGAGAGCCTTTAATGGAAGACATTAAGCAACTGTGTGCTATGCAGATTTTCAATATTAAAAATATATTACAAGCGACCTGCAAAAGCAGTGGGGAGGATAAAAAAAAGTCGCCAGGATACATTTAACATGAAAGAGCAAAGAGACGGTTCTTAAGATCCTTTGGGAGGAGTAAGCTAGAAGGGAATAATATAACAGTCTTATTTGCAGTATTTCTGTAAGTAATTTTAGAAACGCTTTTCCAGACATGAAAACAAGCATTTGGTCACAGCAGCAGATGAAGCAAAGCAGGTGTACGGTCAGCAGCAGGTTCTACTTGTTCTCATTCTGGACAATACAGGTATCTGATTCAGTGGGCAGTGTTAGCCTGGGACGCCTGAAGGTGAGGTAGAGCTGCCTCTTAGGCATGAAAAACACTCAGCTACTACTCATATAACAATATATGCAATTTGAGTAGTGTAATCTGTCCAACCTATTAGCCTTAATTTTAACGGTCTTCTGTCATAGGAAAGCCTTCATATTTTTCAGTGCTGCATTAATGCAAAGGCCTTAATTTAAAAGGAGTCCAAAAGCAGGGGAGTGTGGGGGGGAAACAAGACAGAGAAGTGGTAGTAAGTGGACACTGGGAACTTTTCAGAGCTCTCCAGCTTTATCCTTGGGGAGAGTTGAAGGGCAGAACTAAAAGAAATTTATTGCAATGTAGGGTTCTTAAAATGAAGGCAATTATATTTAAATGTTTAAGCATTGGCCAGGTGCTCTGTACTGTACCAGGGACACAGCGAAGATGATCCTTATTGCAAAAAATATGGGGTTTGGTTGTTTTTTTTGAAGTGTGTAAGTAGAAAGATAGAATTACTCCATGAAGCCCTAAAGAAGAATAGAGTGGCTTTTAAACACATGTGGATGTGTCAAGTTCCTCAGAAGGATATGAAAACTAGGAGTATGGGCAGCTGAATAGGAATGATTATATTAGTGAACAGAAAAGGCAGAAGCTTATAGGTTGTAATACTGATTCTCCCATTACAGTTAAGCATAGATGATAACGCTGTTATTGATAATCAGTTCTATTATACATCCTTCTCATATGATTTCCCTCTTTTTATGTAAGGCTATCCAAAGTTTTGGGGTCATGGCTTCATTTGAGTACTAGATGGGCACAGCATTCTTTACCAAATACTTTTCCTGTAGGGTGTTTCCCCCCGCCCCCATCTCTCTATGTGTAAACTGAGTCTGATCCTCATCCTACTGAAGTCAGTGGGATTTCTGATGTGGACCTGAAAAGAGTTAGGATCTTGTCCAACAATATTTGGCAATTCTTTCATTTAAAAGTGCTTTGCAAGCTAATTACTTCCCTCACAACTGATAGAAACCAGTACAGTAGGACTGGTAGCTAAGAAATTAATCCTGGCTATGTTTTTGGAGAAAAGGGGGGGTTTGGTAGTACTTTAAAAATCAAAAATTGTAGAATAACAAGAAATGAATAGCTGCTTTGTGGTCCAGTAGACAGAATGCTGTAGAATAAACCAAGAGAATTTGGATCAGTTCCTGATTCTGCCTGTTCTTAAGGCAAATCATATTTCCTTTATGACTTAGATTCTCTGTATCGTGGAAATACTAAGGCTTGTCCTCCAACACAAATCAATCTGAGACTTGGGAATGAAAATGAAAACATATTTGAGAAATCTTATTATAAAGAAGAATCTCGTATCTTTCACATGACAAAGACTATTTTGCAAAGCAGATAATACACCTATTTGTAAATTGTTTGTAGATTGACAATAACAGAGTACATCCTGTATATTAATTCATATGCTAAATTACTGAAGCAGTGTCCAAAGTGCATTAGTGCTGTGAGAGAGTTTGGAAATAGCATTTTATTATCATTATTAATCTGCATACTGGAGGCTTTTTTTTTTTCCTGATCTGAAAAATTTACTGACTAATTTGTAAAGCAGATAAATGGATGTGAAAGCATATGGAAGTTACTAAATATCTTTCTATTTTAATGTGGTAGTGCTATCGACATTTCAGCAAACTAGACAGTTTGGTATTTCAAATACTTATAAGTCAGGGAACCAATTCAGAACCATAGTTGCCATTTTTATTTTAAAGCAATGCTGTCAAAAAGAAAAACTCAGATTGGCATTCTGTTCTTACAGTCTCTGCTGCCTCATAAGACACTTGGTACATCCGTAAGGATCTGCTAACTCCAAGAAAAATGGTTTGAGGTTCTTCTATAAAAGAAGAATAGCCAGGTTAAGACAAGAATTTGTTTCTTATGATCAAATATTGTCTAATTGCTACATACTTTATTGACTCTATGTAATAAGATGTTGATACAGAACTCCATTTTGATTGCTGTTCAGTCATCCAGCCCCTCTTAACAGGGAATGTAATTTCTCTATTATGGTAGTGCATGTGGTATTTGGTAGCTTATGCGACACGATCTGATTCTAGTCCATTGTTCTTGATTCCTCGCAGAGGGTTTCCATATAGCTTTCTTGGCTGATGTATCAGAAGCTCAAGGTAGACCTGGCAACCTGATTTATGCTCATTGCCAGTGGAGTTTTTTTGCATTAGGCCTTCTTTTAGGAAAGGCGTTACTGCCATTACAGTTTGGAAAGTCATGGGGGTGCCAGTTCTTAGCCATGTGTCAGTTCTATAAATTCTGAGGCAGTAAGAGTGACCAGAGCTTTACATCCACTGTATTTTTACAAGCTCCAAATTGGCCAGTGTGTTGGTGCTGTCTTCTAAAAATGCCATCATGACCAACAGTACAGTTTTTGAAATTTCAACAAGAGATACAGAATGTGCCTCCAGCTGAGATTTTTGCCATGCCTCTCCCAAGCTCTTAGATTACTTACTGTGTATGGCAGCTGGGAGAGTTCCAGTCTGGACTCAGCTGATTGCTGTCTCTATAGTACTTTGTCCAATGATGTCCTTTCCAAGCCTTTTTATTGTCAAGAACAAAGACATGTATGTTCTGCAATGTCACCTTATTGTTAAAACCTGAGGATGCAATCCAGATATTCATAGTGCTCACTAGGTTTACAGTCTGACATTGCATTTTATTTAGCGTGAAAACCTTTTTAGTTATGTCCATCATGATAAGAAAACCAGAACATCTCTTAAGATTTGTATGATTATCTAAAACTGAGATTGACATCTAGTGGAGGGGTCTGCAGGTGTGTGGGTAGAATTGGCAGATGAACAACACATTGCAGGATGAGCATGTGTGCACGTATGCGCACACACCCATGAACAACAAACTAGCTGGAGTCTAATTTCAGTGAGCGACTAGGACAGACCGAGAATTTTGTGCAACAGCAAAATGTTACAAGTAGTCTTTCTTGTGCTGCCTTCCTTACATCATTCCATAATTTCCCCCCCGTTATGCTTTAATACCTACCACCTACTTAACAAGGCATACGAAGCAGTCCTTTTCTGTGACTACATGGTCACTGGAGTGACACAATTTCACACCACTGTAACAGGCTGTTGGAAATATAGTCTGGGTCTGGGAACCCTGTGTGCGTGGTCGAGGGGCCCTGAAGTCCATCTGCACACATCTGCCTGGGCACTGAGGTGCGTGTCAAGGCCTCACACCTACTCTGAAGCTCAGTGCAGGCTGAGGCCTCCATCCCTCTATGACTGAAACATTAGAATTTGCATTAAGGTCTTGAACCATTTTGGAAATTTTAAGAATCTTTTATTAAAATATTTGACAGACCTTTTTCCTTTGAAATGGCCAAAAACATCGTGGTGAGTTTGTGGTACGGTTTTTGTATGTTACTAATTTTTAAAATTTTGAGATTTGATTGCTTGCCATTAGTTCCATAAATCACCTAATACAGAAATTTTCTTCCCTGATGTACTCTTAGCCTAATCATAAAGGAGAGTGGAAGCCCTTGAAAGGAATGACCTTCTTGGGAATCATCCAAGAGAAAGAATGTAACTTCCTGGCTTGAGAGAGAATTGTCACCTCTTTCTCTATTGTAATGTCTTCCCTCGCTGGATTCTGCCATGATTAAAAAACCAAACCAACAACAACGACGACAAAAAAAACCCCAAACCACCAAAACCCAGCCTCCCTACCCCAGGGGTTTGACTGAGTAGTGTCTTTTGGAAGTTAGCATATTGAAGATTTTTCTGTCCCGACATACTGCAGGGTGCCGGTAAGGCAGTCTCTTTTTGTGGAACAGCAGCAGGTTAGGATTATGAGCAGTGCTTATCTGTTCATGGTGGACAACTGCGAGATGAATCTGGATCACCTGTTGGGTAAAAAAACCCTACCGAATGATCTTCTGACTAGTTTTAGGTGTTGTTTGTAGGATGCTTTTACGTGTAGTTTAATAAGACTGGCTTGTTACATGCGCCCATATGTTATTTGGCTACATTCTTACTGCAGTTTGAATGTTTTTCATTTCTTCCTCCTTGTTCTCTCAGTGTAACAGATAATAGGAATCAGTAATACTTGAAATACACTGATCAGTGGTTTCCTGGTGGGAAACAAGATGAGTCACCAGTAACTAAAACCAACAGGTATTATGTCCCTGGATTCAAGTTTCTTCCTCTCAGCCTGATTGTTCAAATACTTCCTTTCTCCACTGGCTTCCTCCCTAGCAGTGGGGCACATCTTGTGGACCGCAAGACTGGGAAGGAGAGGTGATAGCGGTGACAGCACGTGTAACAAGCCCAGAGAGGGGGCCCTACCAGTGGTGGTGGATATAGACACCCAGACCACGTGCTTCACCAGGTTTTGTGTCTCCTACCATATCTAACAGCACAACTGGGCCAATTATTTGAGTCAGCAAAGAACCTGCCTCCCAGGTTTCCGTGGTTCTTGCGTTGAGGTTCTGGACATGGCAAGGGTGCGTGGCTGCTCCTGCTGTTAAGCTACAACCTTAGGAACACAGCACCAAGCTGCCTACCAGTAACATTGAAATTATTTTTATTATCAGATGAATGATAAAGTAGTAAAAAAACCCAAACCCAAACCTCAACAGTCCAAATATTAACTATACCATTACTAGGTTTAGAGTGGAGGATAAAGAAAGTCAGTCATACACAGTTCTGCCTATACCTTAAATCAGTTACAAGAACTTTCTCTTATTTATCCAGGAAACAAACTGTCAGGATGCTTATGCAGCCTCATGGATATGAAAACCCAGTGTCATGATACTGTGAGTACTGCTTTCACTGAAGAGATGGTTTGGGTTTTGTGGTGTGGGGTGTTTTGGTGTGGTGGTTGGTTCCCCCCTCCCCACCCCCCCAAGATAAGCTTCTTCGTATAACCGAACTCTGCCTGGGATTCTCTTTAGAGTGAAATCTCTACACAGCTCCGAGATCTCCTATGATTTATAATTTTATCAGGGGATAAATATTAACACTCATCTTAGATTGTCTGTCTTTAAGCTTCAGAAATACTGATGTTCTTCAGACATGTTTAAGTGGAGCCAGACGCTGAACAGAACTTGTAATGGTAATTTTGGTGATTAAAAGGTACAGGAATTTATGTATCTGAGGAATTGTTGTCCTCTGGCAGGTGCCAGTATATTAAGTTGCAGATTGTCTCTTCCAGAGATATCTTGGATTAGAACAGGAGTACCAGCAGTATCGACTGTTCTCTGTGTTTCGCTTTCCAGAGATGGATCCGTGCGTAGCGTGCTCTGAGCATGTGCAGGAGTCTGTGCTTTTTCACTGGTTTTCGCTGTCCTCCTTCAACATGCCCAAAATATCCCAGAATGCTGCCAGGCAAATTTTTTCCACTCGAGAGGTATTGTATAGAAATAATTCAGTGACTCGATAGGTGATTTTGTTATGCTTTACGAAGTTTTCCATGGGCTAGGGATATTCCTCTGCATATGGCAAGAGTCTCTGGCGGAAGTGAACGATTCCTTGTTTTCCTTGAGCAGTCATGGAAGGGAGCGGAGCTGAAGCACGTCAAACATTTGTTATGACACGTAGGCAGAGTGCAGGGGCACTCGTGGAAGAAGCGCGCTTGACTGTTGATGGCTAACTACAGAGCAAACTTGAAATCAAGGTTCTTCCCATTTGTCAGATTATAAATAAATTATAAATACCAATTTATGGATTATAAATAGTTGGTTATGGTGATTATTAACCCTGTAACCTTTTGATGATTTTTGCAAGTTGCAGGACAAGTAGCCCCAGTGTATCGCCCAGCTGAATGGAAGCCCTTTCCTGTGGTGTTCGATGTTCCTTTGGCTTCTTGCAGCTTAATCCAAAATGCATTTGCTAAAATAATCTTTCACTTCTGATCTGGCTGTTTCTCTGTTTTGGAACTATTATTCTACTGGTTCCCCATTGCCTGTCACATCCAGTGACCCATGGCACAAACTGCAGGCCATCGCCTCCACAATCTTCATAGTCTGGTGCTCTTAATTCTGGGTTGGCAGATTCCCAGCTCCTTCAGGCAGACTTGCATCTTCCTTCCAATTTGCAACTAGGGAGAGGTGAGGCAAGAAGGGAAGCGCGTTTGAGTTGAAAGTGCACATGCTTAAAAGTTAGCAGCCTTTACAATTCATCGTGTTACCTACTCCCCACTCTTTCTTCTATTCATTCTTAGGGTCATAGGTACAACTGGGACGGAAAAAAATCTTCAGCCTGGGAATGTGGACTGAGGCTGATGATCTGAGTTAACAGAAAGCAGGAAAATTTTATTTTTTTTTTCTGTGGGAATGGTGTTCATAAATATTTCTGCATTTGAACATGTAGTCACAACTTCCAGTTGTTGTGCTTGTTCTCAAGTGGCTTGAGCATAGCTGAGGTTAAGGTGGCCGATTTACTTGACGATCCGTGTCACGGCTCTATGTCCCCAAAGGATGTTCGCAGAGAGAGGGAAAGCTCGATGGCTTTGTGTGGGGCTGTGTTACTGAATCTGGAACGGACAGTGTCTGCAAGTAAACACAGGCAGGGCAGATGCCTGCCTTGGGTTCATGCCTGCTGGGCCATGACTAGAACTGGGTTTTCCTGTCTTGCAACATTTTTTGAAATGTCAAAAAATGTCTCATTCTGCACGGGACAAAGTGTACTTTTTTTGTTTCCCGCCCTCCCCCGGACGCCGATCCTGGCCCTGCCAGGGGGGCGCGGAGGCGGGGGCCGCCTGCTGCCCGGTGGGTGCCCGCTTGGCGTGGTGGGGCTGCCCCGTGGGGGCGGCCGGCGGGGCGCGGGGGCCGCTCTCCCGGCGCGGGTGGTCGGAGAGGCGCGGCCGGGGGCTGCCTCCTCGCCCAAAGTTTCGTCTCGACCCGTGCCCTTGTCCGCACCCGCGGGGCCTCGCTGGCAGCCGGCGCGGCAGAAGCGGGCAGCGGCTCCGCGAAGGGGGCGCCCCGCCGTAATTTCGGCCCCGCTCCCCGCGGCTGGCGGGGTCCCGGCGCCGGCCCCGCCGCCGCGCCGAGCCGAGCCGCCCGGCAGGTGTCAGTGTGGGCTGCGGAGCCGGGCGGGAGCGCGGAGGGGAGGGAGCGCCGCCGCCCCTCCCCCGCTTCCCCCCCCCCCGCCGGCGGCGGCCCCCGCGCCCGTCCGCCGGAGCCAGACTCGCTGCAGACGGGCGGCAGCGGAGCGGGCAGGGCGGGGGGGCGGAGGGGGAGGAGGAGGAGGAGGAGAGGCTGGGGATGAGTTGGAGGCAGGCACAGCCTCAGCGCAGGGAGAGAGGCTGCCGGAGACAGGCAGGGGGAGGCGGCGAGGCGCCCCGTCCGCTCCGGAGGAGGCCGGCCCGGCGCGGGGGCGAGCGGCGGGGGCCGGGGGGAGGTGAGTGCCGGCGGCCGGCTGCCCGCCGCGGCGGGGCCGGGGGCGGGCGGGGGTCGCGGCGGCGGAAAGTGCCGGGGAAACTGCGGGGAGGCCCGAGTTGGAAGGGCTGGTGGCGTGCGAGGGACGAGGCGGCGGCGGCGGCTGCCGGGGGGCTCCGGCGGCGGCCGCCCCCCCTCGGCGGCGGGGGGTGCCCCGGCCCCCAGAGCTGCTGCCGGGGCCGGGCTGAGCGCGC